>CM060842.1:84180000-84582500 GCA_030762175.1 Metallyticus violacea | reverse complement strand
TAATGACGATCTGCTAGCATCATAAGTAATTATTAAATAATTTGGTGGCATGAGAAGTAGTATTGTCAGTATTGAATAAGTCTGTTTTTTATTATTACCATGCTTTAACTACAAACATTGTGGCGTATCAATTATATCTTCCTTAAAGGCCTAGAGGATCAGTGGAAAAGCGTTTCTGTGTGTTTGATAAAGATTTAGCTGAATTTACAAGTTTTTTAAACAATAACCAAAACTTCAATCTAAAACAGGTGTTAGATAACTTGTACAAAATTAAATTGTGCTAAATATAAAGCAATTAAATTTTGCACAAAGCAAATTAAAACATTAAACAAAAAAATAAGAATTGTCTGTAATGAACTTTTAAAAGGCTCTTATGCTGCTACAGAATGAGAGACAAAGAAATCTACCTAGCTGGGCTTGCAAAGCACGTAATAAAATTAAACAAAGTAAGCAAATAACACTTGAATAGCTCTATAATACCAATTCTTTGTCACATTAAAGCCCATTAACTACCCAAATATTGTTATTAAAATTTTAGTGTGAGACTAAAACAAAAAGTACATTATAAATAAATTAAATTAAATTAAAACATTACAGCAAACCTGGAGCGCACTAGTAGGCAAGAAGTTCCACTAAAATTTCTAAGATAAAACTGAAAACAGCCTATTCCCCTGGGAACTTCTTACCTATGTCCCATCACTGCGACAGCTCAGAAGAGAATACGTAGTATTTTCCCCTGTCCGGGATAAATTCTCCCGAGCTTTTAAGGCAAGATATGCACTAACTAATAGAATTAAGTTTAAAGTGACGACACAACGCTCAGGTGACCGTACCTAGAAAATATACAGCCAATTATGGATTTGCAAAAGGTTTTCGTGCATAACGACACAGCATGCATGTAGGCATTTGAAGTCATAAATTTTTATAACTGAGAGAAATGACTCAGGCTGTAACGCTTGAGGCTGTCATTTCGGAAGTTTGGTATTTAATTCCCGATGGCCGGTCATCCTGACATTGAGTTTTTTCGTGGTTTCCCTGAGCCACTTAGACGAATGCTGAGATTTCTACATATTTTCCGCATCTCATTTCAATTATGTTTGATTCGTTACTGTTTGAAAAATATGCACGAAGTGGACTAGTGCTCGCGCTTTGGAAATATTTCTGCCTCTGAGACTGAGGGGAAATGGACCTTCTGAGGTACTCGAACTCCTTTGGGGCGGGAGTACCAGAATAACGGTGTTGTATCTAGAAACGTGTTAAGACCCCGTCTACGTCCGCGCAGTTAGTGCCCAGTGTCTTCCTTACTTCTTGGAAGTGCCCCATCGGAGGCGTAGGCAAAAACGGCCAGCTATTGAGCAAAGCTAAAGAATCAAATTTCCTCCCTGTCCCGAACAATCCAATATAATATTTGTAGCTCTATTCTGCTGCCTAGACGCTATTTCTTTTCAAAACTTTATTGATCTTTTAAATTTCAAGACTGCATTGCTGCAACAACTCCCTCTAGCCATGGTTTTTGGAAACCGTCTTTTCCTTCTTTCTGTTGGTATCCATTCCATTATTAATTTGGGTGATCTTTCTTCTGTTCTTTTGACTTCTCCATACCAACTTCGTCTCTTTTTTTCATAATACAAGAATATCAAAAAAGTCTTTTACAATTATATTTGCTTTTATAGTTTCATCGTTACACTTTCTAGTCTCAATTTTCTTGCCGATCTTAAAATACCCATTTGTGTGCCCAAATTATTTTTAATTTTCCTGATTGGTATTTGCTTTAATTCTGTTCCTAATGCTTTGCAGAGTATAAAGTAGGTGGTTTATTTATTTGCAATATTACTATTTCATTAAATTATATTTAAATCATTTGTAACTTCCCTAGTTTGATAAATTCTTTTTCTATAATGGACAGTTCTTTTTTACCTGCATCCGCAGCTGAACGGAACCCGCGCGAAGTCAAGGTCGCTCCTGCAGCCGGATCAGTCGATGAACAACTTCCCCTCACATTTCTATTCACATAATTTTGATCAATAACAGTATGCATTCAATATTAGGTTTATTGTACAACGAGTGCCGACCTCTGTTACAGTGGTTAATTTTTATTTCGACACAGGTGGCTGAGGTCTTCGTAAGCGGGAGGTCTGGAACCGTTTCCCACCAGGACTGTCCCCCCTGACAGGGATTTTTTCAGGTTTTCCCCAGCCCTCAAAAATGGCAAGTGCTGGGGAGGTACCGTAAAACTTAGGCTTGGAACGCTTTCTTCCATTAAAATTCCTTTTTCAATCTATAATATCTCATGCATTAGCAGTGAAAATCGACGTTAAACACTATTAAAATAGATCACAGTTGTTCAAATGGTAACCCTCAGCAATGACCCATTTTTGACGTATTTTAATAAAATATGTATTCACTCACAACATTTCTGTTTCCCAAATTATTTGATTTCTATCCTGATATTTCCTTCAAGTTCTTCTACGTTTAGAGGCTTTTTCTTTGGACTTTATTTTTTTTTCTGTACTAGTGGAAACATTTTAGCAAAATTTACTTCGCTAACACATTGTAATTAATAACACAGGTGCAGCAATACCTGACAAGAGTTATTTTTGGCCTCTGACCCAACGTGTCAGTCGTCTGTCTGAATTATCCTGATGTGTTAACTGCAAACAGCGTTAAAATAACAGAGACAAAAGATAGCAAACCGCAAATTGTCTAAACCGCTATCAGCACAGGAAATGCCTATTATTACGACAGACGACTGACATGAGGTTGGCCCAGAGCGTTCTGCTACAGCTGCAGAAGCAGGCCAGAAATAAAACTCGAAATTATTGTCAATTGTTCAATTTTAACGCTCAATAAATATATTCATTGACTGGGCCGTTTATGTATGTTATAAGGTGTGGAAGATTGTGTGTGTATGAAGTGCTGGCGTATTTAAAGCTCCCATAGAGCTGCTCTATACTGCTTGTCACGTGTCATTCCATTCATATACCTGTACTTTTGAGACAGATTCAGAATTTCTTTGTAAATAGGAATTTTATCCAGTTTGGGCCCACGATCATGCTGAACATACTAAAATATATTTGCAAAGTTCAGGCAATCGAATATATTTAGAATTTGTAGGCAAAAATGTAAATGTATTGCTTCAAAAAAAATACCAAAATACATCCAAATTAAATGGGTGCAATTCAGATGCTTGAATAAGATAAACAGGTACTCCAATTGAATAGGAAAATGATCCACAATAAAGTCAAGTAATACTCTCTCCACATTGTACCTATATAATAAAAACGCGCTGGCTCATTATCTTTAAGCTAAATGATTGCTTTCAGAAGAAATTAAATACACGTAATGAATTTACGTAAAGTTACAGGGACTTCGTAATAGATCTTGTCAATTAAAAGCGGGACCTATTAATTGGATATGTTGAATGGGCGTGTGAGGTGTGCGTGTGTATGAAGAAGTAGGTGTGGTGTATCAAAGCCATGCAATGAATTTTTACGAAAAAAAATATGTAGCTGTACAATTTAAACCAAGTAAATCCCTCTAAATATTGAAAAACTATAATAAATAATGAGTATGCATATCATCACGAAGTTTCTGCGGAAATCTTGAATATTGATATCCGTGCATTTTTCCTCATTTGTTGTTGCTGTGTGCTCTGTGATAAGTCAATATGGCTGATGATGACAGTAATATCACTGCCTGTTGGTGCCAACTTCTAGAGTAACATGTACTTAATGCTATACTATTATTGTTGCTGGTAGTGCTGCTGTTTATGTTTTTGTGGATATTGTTGTACTGAAACATGTTATTTGTACATTATCCACTTATCTTTCTATTCAAAACATATCCTACAACACCTTGTTAATAATATGTGAAATATTGCCTCAGGTTTTGGCATTAAGACTCACTTTAAGTTTAAGCAATGTCATAATTAAGAAAACAATTTAAACTTACGAAGCAAACTAATACAAACTGTTTATTTGTCAAATCGTGGATATAATACTTAACAGATTATGTATGGAAATGTGTACGAGTGCAAATTTGAATGTATGTCGCATGAAACGGCTCCTCCCAGTGCATTCAAAGGAGGCATATTTGCTTTATTCATCGGTTAACTAAATCAACTGTTTAGCTCTCTCAAACAGAAAATTAAAACATTGTACATATCTATGCATACATCTTACCAATTTAAGATACACGACACGGCATGGAAACAGCCTATTTCTTCAAGACAAGAGAGGTTAGGATATCTAGTATATGCGTCTAAACATCCCCCTTGTCTGGTTACTGCTGCAGACTGGGAGGTTCCGGTCTGAAATGGGGTCCATCCAACCTCGTGACGGCAATAAAATTGGGAATCTACCTGATGGAGAGGTATTGTCCTTTCGACCTCGAGCTGCGTGATGATGGCTGGCGATGGCCGGTGTACTTGTCATATCCGCTCTGTAGTACTGCGCTCTGTCAATGAGGTCCCAAGATGGAGACAGAGGACGCAGTCGGTCGCAACGTAGAAGGAAGGATATGGGTCTAAAAGCACATGTTATGTACCTCTGAATGACAGAAGGCCAAAATTTGGCGCTAACTCATTTACGGTTTCGTCAAGTTGTGGGCGTAACGCTAATCGTCTCCAAGTACTTTGTAGTTAGGATTTAGAATTGATAAGTTCTTCAAAAAAATTCAATCCTAGAAAGTTCAGATGGTAAGGCGCCTGGTTACAGGAAGAGCAGCCTACAACTACAGAGCGGTCTTTCTCCGCTCTGTCATGTTCAAACCCAGTTTCGCTTAGCCTGCTATCCAAATGAGTACTTAGGGGTTTCTCTTTAATAAATCTAAACCTGGAAATTAGGAGCTGCCGGAGTGTAGAAATGATCACACTGCATTTAACCACACAGGGGACTCAGTGGTAATGCTTGGCATTCGCATTCTAGAGATCTCCGGTTCAAATCCTTGTGATCGACTATTCGGGCCTTGAGTTTTCTTTTTCTTTTTCTTTTTTCTCTCTAACTGTATAAACCCTTTGCCAAAATTTTTTAGCCATCGTCAGATTCTATGTGTTGATCGGAGAACTTCGGGACGGTCGTAAACGTTGTATTCACAAGTGCACACTGCAGTGGGCACTTTGCCTGTAAACGTAATGGTTACCATCATAAGCATCTGGAAAGAGAACGTTCGGATAGAGTAGTGGTGGCCGATCGGTTTAGAAGTCATTGCTCCTCTACGTAAGCTCCTGGGTTCTAATCCCACATATTTTTATTATTATTAGTTTTAAAAGTGTATATGTAGAAAGTTATGTTGCCGTAATATCATGTTATATGTTAAAGTGTTATTTGAGTTCTTTGCAAACACAAAAACGTAATCACAAACCAACGTATTCTTTATAAATAACTAAATAAATACATGAACTGAAAACACATACAAATAAACACAGATTGATATCGGGTGCATGAACCCTCAACATGTATAACTGTCCTCAGTCTTCGGAGCACTGATGCCAGATTTCTACAGTAGTGTGGACGAGAGGGTTCTTGAATTTGTGCCCATAAACCATCTTTTGTCCTTCATGCGTCTGCAACAAGGAACACATGTGCAGCATATTACATTTAGGTAGAGCATATACTGAAGAAAATATTTTAATATTCATCATATATAATATGTTAATATTAAAGCTTGCTGTATATGGTAAACAATATTACGAATATTATGGACTATTTTGTCAAAATATTATATAAACATTAATAAATATTTATTAAAAAGAAATAGGTGCCTCATAAAGGGAGGCGAACTGTGCTCTTAATCACGGCATCACTGCACACTCTGCCACAGAGCTAACGAAACACACACACACACACATGTCTTTGGGGCATGACATAACACAACTGCTACACAGCTTTGCTGGTTAACTTGTGAAACGCGCGCTATAACGTGTAGGACTTAGAAGAATTTTGCGTTCAAGAGAGATTTTTTTCCAAAGGGTGTACTTTAAGGAATGCAGGAGGGATCTTTCCATCCCACATTTCATTCCGTTGGTTCTACTATCAGAATGTGCAGCTGGCGTGGTGTGACGATGGCTTACGCTTTGGAAAGGTTTCTGATGGTATGGAGCGGCTCTTCTGACGACTCAAACTCCTTGAAGGGAGCTCCTCCGGCATGGGGTGATTTATTTGGAAATGTATTAATGACTCCATTTGCGTCCGTGCCTCACCGTGGATCCTTGTCACCCATTATCTCTCTCACACAATCCAATCCCCCTAGAGGCTTCCCCATTGGGGACTAGTCATAAACGTCCAGCTCTTGAGCAAAGCTGAAGAACTGCAATGTCCTCCGTCTCCCTACCACGTGCTTCGGTCTTAGAGTGCAATGGTTTACCAACGCTAGTCCAGAGAATATAATCTAAATTAAATTTGAGAAGAAAAGAGAATGAATATTGCAAGAGCACAAAAACTTACACCCAAGGCGTATACCATGCATATGACTCTCGCGTCACGCATACCGAAGAAAGAAAATAAAACATACATCTCCCCAAAGAATTTCATTTCTGTCCCCAAGGATAAAAAGTAATACAAATATTAACCTAGACAACTTTGAAAGATACAGTATGAAATTATGTCATTTAATTCTGTAATACAGTGCGTACACCCAACAAATTAAACTGACATTACTAGACTGAAAGAGAACAGTTCATGCCATGGCTTCATTTCATTCCCTTAAAGCTATAGCTTGTACTCTTCAATGAGACGCAATATTAAAAAAGAGTAAATATAAAGGGAAAATAAAGCAATCATATTGTCATTTTGGATCAGTCCACGAAAAGTTAATTATTTTTACACCGAAAAAAATCTGAGACTTCCACTAAGAAATTACTGAAAATTTTTGGTTCTTAAAAATATTAAATTCTTAGAATATGGCAGAATAATTTAATAAATAATTCCACTTATAATTCTGTTGTAATAAAGTTAATAATTCACTTCGCATTAAAGCAATTCCTTAGAATAGAAAGAGCATTAACCACTCAGGGAAAAGAAGCACTTGTATATTTGTACAACCGTGCAAATACCAACCAAAACATTGCAAATTAGATGAGCTAGCTCGTGAAAGAAGATATTCGGTAGTTAGATTCCATCTTAACACTGTCAATACATTGTCTGATTGAACTGTCAAACAGTGGATATCCTAATTAATCAACTGTTTCTATGCAGGTGCTTTTTGATTCCCCTTGACAGTAGTTTCTATATCCAGACCCCATATGTGATGAGAGATAGTGGATTTTAAGGGTGTTTGGAAAGGGAAAGAAAGGTTCTGAAAATGTATACAAAATGCCGATAAAACACCTTTATTTAGGTCTGAACCTCATACACCCAAGATCGCGGATTCAATCTTGGCCAGGGTCAAAGGGTTTTTTTCGGGTGTAAGTATGGCTTCCTTCGAAAGGGAAGTAAAGTCATGGGTCCCGTATCGTAGGTTTACGGCACGATAAAGAACCTTAAGCCTGAAAGAAGAGGCCTCTGAGCAAAATTTGTCGGCCGTTTCACGCCCGAAATTGAATGTGACGCTGATGACCTGAAATGTTAAAGAGCTTCCTTAAATAACACAAATTAACAATACGAGCAAACCAGTTACATTAACATACTTTATTAGATACTGTAGCAAATAACATAAAGTAATGAATATTTAGGAAGTAAACATAGCATTTGTTGAGTTTCAATCAACTTGTTACACTGGATCACGCACAACATTTCTTTCTTTTCGAATATAAGTAGCTGGCGTTTAGAGCTTAGGAGAGTCTTATATACAGAGAAACTCCCTTTTCTTCTGCTGAAACCTGGAGCATGTTTTTAAACACACGGAAAGGGAGTTCAGTGGAAGTTGCAAAGGCTTCCACATTTGGATTGTTCTTCAAATGAACTCAAGTATGGCTTTCGCAAAGCCATCAATGTGGTCAAAATCTTCCACATACCGTCCTCTTCTACTAAATTCTGAATTACGATAGGAAAATACCTTTCACTTCGAAAGAATCCAACTCTAGGTCTTTGATCAATTGTTGGACATATCTGAAGGCTTTTGTGTCCGTTAATCTAAATCATATATGAAGCCTTTCACGGTTATGGAGGTAATTGTGGTAAGTGGATCCCAGTAGCTTCTCGGTAAAAAATTTGACGATTTTGGGTCTTTACAAGAATCTTCTTCAGAGCAGCAATGAAGATATTATATTCCTCCCTGACTCTCTCACAAACTCGGTGTAGTCCATATGCAGTACATGTCACATGGTTGAGATTGGAGTACATGACCTTCAGTTGTTGGAAAGCAGAGAGTATGCGGTATGCTTGATCAGTCACCACAAGCTTGGCTTATGCCTTACGGCCACGGCTTCATGCATGAATCACTGAATGACTGCATTATGTGCAGGCATCTGTATTCTCGGGTTAATACATCTCAAAGTCCATGAAGTTTCACCTCTTCGCCAAATAATGGAACACCAGAACATGCGATATATAATGTAGGTAGTACCAATGGTTATTCCAAGAAGAATGCTGCATAAATTGAAGATGCTAGCTTTCAATTTATATAGATTGTTTTATATATTTGCAGTGCGTAAGTAGTTTCATCTAATATGATTAGGAATTCATATGCCTACAACCTCTTATTTTTTCGAAATTGTTCTCATAAATTGGATTTATGTAATTTTTTCTCAAGGTGCTCTCATCCGGTACTGACCTTTGCGTGCACTTCTCGGAGAATGATTTGATTGCAGATTGTTGACCTTGTGGACTGAAATTCGTGACTGAACTGATGCCATGTAAAATCTGTAGAAAATTGACTCTGCTTTTCAGATCCTGAAGTGAAGGCACGTATCAAGGTGGTTCGCTTAGGCGAATTGTGGAGTTCAACATTCTTCGCATGCTTGCCAAACTGGATGCTCTGGTTTATTCTGGCTCTTTGATCGCAAGCAGGCGACACTTCGAAGAATCAGACCATCAGTTTCGATGACTTGTCTCTAATTCTCCTGAAAGTGCATATAACTTTGCCTTCTGGGTTTCGGGCATGGTGGAGTACTGGAACTAAAACAACACAAACTTAATGAAATAGAGCAACAAGATTTGAGCGTTCTTTATATAAACTCTGTGAAATCCGTACAGAGAACTATAGATGAATAAATTTAATTGAAAGTTATGTTTTCTGTTGCACATTTTGCTACATTCACTTGGAAACTCTTGAGGCCACAAATTTATAAAAACAAACTTGTTATCATAAATGCCCTAATCTTACGAAAAGATGAAACTGTACTTATTTCGCTTCATTTCATATCCCAATACAAATCTGAGAAATTTGTAAACGTGCTGCATCCTAAAATTCGTTCCTTAGTGATGTTCAGAGCCCGAAAGTTGATGTTTTCTATCTGGGTGGATATATTTCAGAGTCGGATAAAATGAATGTTTTCGTATATTTGGGGTCCATAGGATCAGTTTTTATTTTGCCTTTTTGGTCTGTTTTGTCTATTTTGGATTCTGTTATTTATTTTAAAGTTAAAAACCTTTATTTGCCTGTTTTGGATCGTTACGGGTTTTTTTCTGCAATTATTTGCGTATTTTTAAAATCACGTAAAGAATTTCAATATATTCGAAATAAAAAAGATATAAAAATTAAATGGTATGTTCGCCTCACAAAATATTTGTTTAAATACTTATTATATACTTGTTTATTTTTAGGCAGTCATAAACTTTCTCCTCAACCTATTCATTTAAGCTCTTTAAATAGCAAAACCTTCGTTGATGAAAGGAACACAAGTTTACCTCGGGCATACGAATACCAGGAGATAGAGGGGATGAGGGAAGTACTGTAGTTTTATATAGACCTGGCGAATGACCTTATCAATCTGCGCGAGAAAATTTAAGGAAATTGTGATAAGGTAACTTCTCAGCTGCATAAATGTATCTAACAACTGCAAGCGAGAAAGATGAGAGCGAAACAGCTGTGCAATAAACCGTCCCTACAATATGTTCAGTACGGAAGTAAGAGAGATATTAAGTCTGATTCCGCTATAAACGTATAAACTGATAATGAACTCGACCAGAAACCACTGCGCAACTTTTGCTCATTTGCAAGGCTATTCAAAACGACTTTACTTTATATAGATCAATATTTCCATGATATCTTGAAAGGTGAATGTTCTGTTGTAGCTGGTATGAGTTTTTCCGAAATAGCTTGTTTTAAATATGTCCCCAATCACTTCAGTGGAAGTATAACATGCTTTTTCCACGTTGAAAAAGTGTTCTCTCTGACAAACGTCTGACTATGACAATTAATGTCTTGAAAAAAAAAATCTTATTGTTGCTTGTAACCAAGAAAAATAAGTTTAAGTACTTTAAATGTGTAATAAAGAATTTATGAAGTATCTTAAATATTCATTTTCATTAATGAAGAGTGATATTGCTCCCGTTTTCACAGTTAATAAATGCATATTTTCTGCATTTTAAGCACCTTTTTGGCTGCCTATTATAACCAAAATAAATGCCTGGACTACCGGACTCTGATGATGGTATTCGGAGGTATTCACAATATGATTTTTGAACTTTTTACTAGACAACGGAATATGTAACATGTGACATGAAATAACCTCGTACTAAATCACACAGATTTGTGAGAAAGACTCGTTGCTGAAAGTCGTACGCATGAGAACAGAGCACTCTCTAAATTTGAATGGAATTTTATGCCTATTTCAGTAGAAAGATAAACTTTCTTGGTAGCAGAGTTGTAGCTACAGAAACTAACTGAATCCTGCTTGTGTGTAGTTTAGAATTAGAGTGATAGTTTTTTCTCGGCCTCCTTGTTCAATGTCGAGAACTTTAAGGCATTCGGTCCTCGGTCTCGTCCTACCCCAATACATTGCATTCTTTATTTCCGGCAATAATTTCGAACACTTGGTGGTAAAAAAATGAGCAGAAATGCACAAGAAATATACAGATGTTTCAAAATGACAATAGCAGTTCAAGAAAACGGGCCTATGAAAATATATAGATCACCTTCGGGATATTGAGCCTTAAAATGAGTTGAGAATTCTTCTGGACAAGACAGTGACACTGATTGACAGTGTCATCAGTGAGATTACGTCTTTTAGTGAACAAATGACAACACAGAGAGAGTAAAGTAACATAGGAAGAAAGGTAATGCGTTGCCATGTCCGCTTCTTCTTTTAATATTAAGAGCATAGCTTCTCTTTGCATTACTTTGTACCCATATTTCTTCTGTCGCCTAGTTTTCAGTTCTTGAAATAAGTTGGTGATCGTTTCAGTCCTAATGATATATCAAGTTCTCATTAAAATTACATAAAATATTATTATTTTCTAGTGTGAGCTTTATAAGAAAATTTTGTGCTATTCAACTATAAGAATATTCATCTTATTCATATATAATTAATAACAGGGCATGTTTCTTAATTTCCTGTTTATAAATCATTTACCTTACATGGGGAGTCTAAGGCTCCATCCCAAAGCGCCATGCGTGGACAAGGACATGAGGAGTGTGTTATGAAATATTTTACGGTAGGTATGCACCATGGAGGGTTTGTTTTGCCCATGTGTGCCTGGTCACGACCGGTAACGGTACGCGCCTGATATCATGCAACCAGCGGTGCGTGAAGCACGCGACCGACTGCTCTTCACGGCTCGTTGCTGTGGTGACCACCAGCGGCGCTCTTGATATCTCCATCTCTGTATGTAATTCCGCAAAGTTATCTTTCCCAATCCGGCCTACCTTCTATGAAACATTGTTAGAGCTTGAAGAAGCCAACAACATATTATCAATACTAAATTTATTTTGTATTATAATACTTTTCTAAAACAGTATTAATATTTATTTATGAACAATTCTCAACAGAAAAATATTAATAAATTGTTTTTTAACACAAGTTATTTATCTTAAAATCATTATTTAAAGTATTTCTTGTAAATAAAAGCGTTAACAAAATATAATTTATGAATTTAATTTAATGAAGTATAAATTTTTATATAAATTTAAACAATATAATTTCCAAACTTGCTTTATAAATAATGCTGTATTTTTAAGTTTAAATTTATATACATTCGACTTTGACAACATTAAATTGGCGTTATTACTTTATTTAAGAAAGCCACTTTCTGAATAATATACAATTGTTCATTAGTACTTGGCTATTGCTAGTGCGCAGCGTTTTTAATTGATATTTTGGGAAACTGTTTCTCAAAATTATGTCATGACAAATGCGTTTAAATAAAAGTATTTTTCCAAAAAGGCTATATATATCTTCTCAAGTAATAACTAGAAACAGAAATAAAATACTTTAGTTAGTTTTTATTGAAAGTTTCACTAACTGAATAAGTTTAGTTATTATTATTAAATTAACTAAGATACTCAGTACAAGCAGAATTTCCTTTATAACTCTCTGTATATAGTTTCTAAACTCTTAGCAGATATATTTGAATATATATTATTTCGCCAGCCTAATTTGAAAATTCAGATAGAAATATTTAACACCTTTAGCTTATAGCGCAAAAAAGTTAAGTTGTTATGACATTTTTACCGTGATATGACGGATTCAGTACAAACAGGCTAAGGAAACTTTATTTAATTGGGATAAAAAAAATGGAGCAGTAAATGTATATTTTTGTGAAAATGGTTCGAAAGTGTTTGTGGAGGAACTTTATTAAAAGTAGCTGGCAAGTTTATAAAACTGAAATGCGATATTGACAACAGAGTAACTTAGATTAATGCCTCAGACATTACTATCATACGCAACAATGTTTCTTCTACCAAATTCTTCAGCTTCTGTATATTTTACTGAAATGTTTACTCTTCAGTCAATAAATTGGTATAATGATCTAAAATCAGCGATGCCAGCACAGCCAATTCGGGGATCCATGTTCTCCAGTCTTTATAATCTTTTCCTGAAGTTGTGGAAATACAGTACAAGAGTCCACAGAATATTTATTGTCAGTAGAGTACAACAGAAAAGTAAGTTACTTTAGGTTGTTTGCGGTTCAAGAGTAGTTCGATGTAGTCCTGAAACAAAAGGGGATTTTTTTGCGTATCATATTCAACATAGAACCCAGCATAATTCATAATAGTTTGTATTCATATAATTCAGTCACTCTATAATGAATAACAAGAATGTTTGTTTTTCTTGTTGAAATGTTTCTGTAAAAGTTTTGTGTTCTTGCACACATTCCTTTTATGATCAATGTCTCTTCCTCTCTGTTTCCCTTTTCTGCTCAGCTGCCCAAGTCAGCATTATTCGCCGATTTAGAGTATTGTTTGCCATTGGTTCGAGCTCATGAATGTTCAGAAAACGATGCTGTAGTCATGCTAGTTGGCGTGTTCTTAGTTTTTGCCTTGACCTATAATCAGAAGACGAGAAAAGGCCAATGAAATAGGCGTTTTAAACCTCTTGCTTCTAAATTGTTACGTCCGGAGCCTTCTTATCCATACACACCCAGTAACCCAAGTAAGATGTTGCTTCAGTAAATATCATGGAAAATATTTTGGCATTGTATTATGCTGACATCTAATGAATGCTATTTCAAATTATTCTTACCCTGACGGTTAACATGCCAGTTGTGCAGCTGACTTTCTTGCAAATATTGTAGACACACAGTGTGATTTTATGTTTTACGGATTACGAAGTTATTGTTTATGTGTAAAGAACCACATATTACGTTATGATTAGCTTACTACTGAGGATTCTGTGCTTCCAGATATTGTAGTACATAAATTAGTTTTATTAATAATGTAGCTTGTAAACCTGCATAGCTAGTAGAAAATTATATTCTCCTATATTGTTTTCATTGATGATCCAATAAGATAGTTTCACAATTGATAGTCAAGTTATCAGTCCAATAAAATAAAAAAAAAAGTTTAAATACAAAAAAAAAATCACAAGTAAGATGCCTGATTAAAGGGTTATCGTGATAGGATAAATAAAATATTTCTCATTTCTTTTAGGTTATTGTATAACACGGCGGTGAAGGTAATGTGGCACCCCTCCATATTTGGGAATATAAAAGAAAATTGGCAGAGGGGGGAAAAGAAACGCGGTACCTGCTCAGGCATCGCTTCCTGATGCACAGAATAAGGCGAAAAATGCAAGTGGAAGGAAGAAAAGAACGCTTTGTGATAAATATGACGAATCTGAAGTTTCAGGTAATCATGTGTTCATTGCTACTGACAGCACTGAGACCGAGAACCGTCGCCAAACGGTAGAGAAGGACGTAGAGTGTTTCTTTTTTTCTTCAATAGAAACATTTTGGGAGACAACCGAGGAGAAAAATGTGGTAAAACGTGGTGCCTGTGCTGGATGTGAAGGAGTAGACTCGATTACTGCACATTATAGTGAAATAGACTTCCTCTCAAGGGCTGTTTCTCATCTTTATGATAAATCTGTGCGTTAGCAAAACTTAGAAATATAATTTAGCTCGTTCAGTTTAATCTTACTTGGTTTATTTCTCTGACCTATTCAGTAATTATATTTAATACATTGTTTAAAATTATAAAGTTTAATGCATCAAGTATTTAATAACTATTTAAAAATACTGCTGCCCCCCGTTTACATGTTTAATGCTGAGTTGTATCCGTTTATTATTGTTCAATAAGCTACATCAATATTGAAAAACATTTTTCTCCCTCGATCTTGGTGGTGTAGTGGTAACCATACTTGCCTCCTAAGCCCAAGATCGTGGCTTCGATGCCGGCCAGGATTTTTTCGGGTGTAAAAATCGTAAGTATGACTTCCTTCGGAAGGGAAGTAAAGCTGTGGGTCTCGTGTCATACATTTACGGCACGATAAAGAGCTTCAAGCCTGAAAGAGAGGCCTCTGAGCAAAATTTTAGGCCGTTTCACGCCTTGAATTGAATGATACGTTGATGACCTGAGGTGTTAAAGAGCGTCCGTAAATAAACCAAATTAAAATTCTTCTTCCATATAGTAAAGTTACGTTTTTATGGCCATATCATGAGGGAGGTGGTTCCTTCCAGAATACTCCCAAACTTAAAACTTATCTAAGCATCAATCAACGAGGTGTGTCGAATTCAGGTTTTTAATTTTGTAACCATGACATTGAGCAAAATAGTGTTTGATATCATGTAGACTGTTATAATAGTCGTAGATCACACTACAAATTTGTTTTCAATAATGTGTAATTTAATTCAATGTATTTGTATTTTCTAAAATTTGCCCATTGTTGATTTCTTCTATTGTTTTCTTGTAATTTTTCAATCAACTTTATTATTATTGTTGTTTTGTTGTAAGCATATACAAGTTTAAGTTTATTTAATTATATCATATACTTGAATATGACAATTACAAACATGTATTATTAACTAGTGCCCTACTTTAGAAATATGTCTTGCTGGCAGGACAGATAAGCAAAATAATTTTTAAAAATCTTTCCTACAGACAGGAGATAATTGCTTGTACAAAAGTGTTTACGGAATTGCTTCCGGCAGGACATTGATCTGTACAATTAACCTAGTGTAATCTTTTTTTAAAATAATATGCAATTAAATCAAATCTTACATTTACACAGTTCCTTTTTTTCCCCCCGAACACTCTTTAATATCTCAAGTCATCAACGTCCTATTCAAATCAGGGCGTGAAACGGTGGACCAATTTTTCTCAGAGGCATCTTTTTTCAGGCTTGAGGTTCTTTTTGTGCCGTAAATGTACAACACGGGACCCATGACTTTTCTTCCTTCCGAAGGAAGCCTAACTTAAGGAATTTTACGCGCGAAAAATCCATCGTTCTTGGCCGGGATCGAACCCGTTATCTTGGATTTAGGAGGCAAGTATGGTTACCACTACACCACCAGGACCGTCTATACAGAATTTAACCTGCGCTATTAAAGACATAATCGTTTCAATTTTCTAATGTTAGTGCAGAAAATAAATTTTGACAAAGTTTATCGCTTGCAAAGTCGATAATATATTCAATTGGGAACAGAGTCGTTAAAAATAAATTTAACATATTCCTCAGTATGGGAAATAATAAGATCCACATAAAATTGAAACGTTTTTGCGAGGGAGGATGCGACACACAGAGAGGTAGAATAATTGCATAAGTGAGTGAGGTATCAATTAGCATCAAATTTAATTCAGGAAACTAATTGTTTGAATTTAAAATCAAGTCACTTTCTAGAAGATTTAACACAAAAACGCTGAAAGTTATCAGATAATGTTTAATTTCATAGATGTTTGGACAAAGAAACTGCTGCTACCTGGGAAGGAAAATATGTGAACATCTGTCGCTTTTTTAATCCAATTTGCTTCTCTGAAGCTATGGGTTATACATCTTCGATCATTATCTTCTCTCATTTTTTATGTTTTAGCACTTAACCTCTTTCCGGTCTAATTATCGGTCCCCCATTCTCTCTCTGGTAGTAATCTTTTATATCTTTTATCTCTCACGTAGGCTTTTTTTTCGTATCGATTCACACTTGGCCTTGTTGTTCCATATGGTGTCCATCCCAGCGCCCTCTATCTGCTCTGTAAATCGATCCGCTGGCCATGGCTTTCTAAGCACTGTCACATAGGACAGGTTTGGTCTGTCTACGCCTCCGTTTCAATCTGTACCCAATTAATTCCTCATTAAACACGGTCAAGCTATAAACAACTTTTTCTAATGAAATGTGTGGTACTTGCAAGCCTTTCCTTGTCATCTTTGCCTTTAATTTTTTTTTAATTGTCTTAAGTTATAATGACAAAAGCTCCGTTGTCAGTGCTATTAGGTCGGTCCAATAAAAATCCAAGGTTGCTTATAGCAATATTCTTCCTTAATGGAAAGCTATAGAAGTCAGTTTTGTTAATCGACAAATGTAAACTTAAATACGAAACAATTTAATTTGACATTAAATTCCAGGTATATACTTATACTTATAACAAAAATAAAAATAAATATACAATGTTTATTCACAACAGAGCGCACAATCCATTTTGTATTTTTTATTTAATTTTATTTACAATTTTCATATTTATTTAGTTTCAGTACTTTTCTCTGTTAACTATATCTATATTAAGAATATCACTGTTGGCAAAACAATGCTCAAAATACTTTCTTCATTTTTCTTTCTTGATTTACTTTCACCCAGTTTCAAAATAATTGCAATGAGTGAGCATTAATGAGGTCTCTTAGTTCTTTAAGTTTCTTTTTTACTTTTAAATTAGGAACAAAAGCTGTACATATAGTTACATATATTGAAAAATTGGTTTCCAGTAAAAGCAGCTGCTTCTTTGCTGCAGTTAATTAACTGGCTATCTGCACGCTGAAGAATGAAGGAGTAACTAAATTGTTATGTATGCTGTGCTAGGAATGGCACTCGTGTGGTGGAGAAGAGAGGAGTAATCACTTAGGACCACCTTCATGGCGTACAGCCCTTCTCAACATAAATATGTCCAACGTAAAAGATTGCCAGAGAAAGCCCGTAGCCTACTTTCTTCCCATTACTCTGCCTCTTGTTTCTTATTTTTTCTTCTTGTAGATTGCTGTTTTGAAAACAATAAATCGGAATATATGATCTGGAACCCCACATATGCAGTAAGTACTTTTTAGCTCTCACCTTATCAAAAACATATATTTAAAAAGCTTTAAGCTTAATTTGAAATTAGTGGGAGGGAAATTTTGTTACACCTCCATATATACAGGGAGTTCCTAAAGTCCCGTTACTATGATAAGCATATCTCTAAAACAATATGATACGAGCAGCGTGGTCTTTTGCAAAACGTTTCAATATTTTTAAAAGTTTTATATACATATGTGTTGCAAACTTTAGTTAAATTAACTTGACACTGCAGGAGATGGTTCAATGTGCGTTGTGGTATATACTGAGTGCAAATCGCCACTTGTCCTTCTATGAGGAAGAGATTGTACCTCAAACGGTGATTTGGGAATTCTAACTTTTATTTTTATAAATATTAAAAATCTATGGAATCTCTTTTTAATTATATATAGCTTATGCAGTTCTTTAACTGAGAAAACGGAAGGAAAAAACATGAATGTTCTGACGTGCTGCCTGCATTAAAAACTGTTCAACTATTGACAAATGTCTTTCATTCCAAGCTTCATGCTCAGGAGGTATATTTTGATTTTTTTTTTTTTTTTAACTAAATGGTGTATCAAACCTCTAAATGCATGCAGTACCTTTATAATGTTTTTAGTTTGGAGCTTGTAGAAGAAGAACATGCTCCAACCTATGAGATGAAATACATTGAAAGATACTCTAAAGTTTATGGCTCGATTCCCGAAATTTTTGTTTTTATCATTAAAAATGCACGATTTCTCAGAATCTAATATAAACATTTGCTTCAAAATTTCATTACAAAAATTTAACTGATACCTTTGTATAATTTATCATTGCATATTTTCAGTAATATTTTTATCGAATTGATGTATAAATATTAAATAAAAGTTTAGTACAAATTCAAAAAATATATTATTCCTCTAATTAAAACCTAGATATAAATATCCCTATATTGCGTTATTTTAAAAGGTTTCATAAATAATCTACATAAAGTTCATCCCTCAATTTACATAGATTCCGAGAAAACCTGCACTTAATAAACACTTTAACTTCGGAGAGGTAGAGTATTCCGGAACTCGTTAAAATGTTAATGACTTGCCTTGGAGTAAACCACTAGAAGAATCTCAACAAACTGTCGACAATGTACAAGTTAAAGCAGCCCGGAGTAGCTCTTGGGGCAATAATATGTACGGAAAACAACCATTCAAAAAATCCTGCAATAAACTATATCTTCAAGCGTATAAAGTGCAAATCACTCTTGCAACAAAACGATCACCTCTTTTCTACGTTCCAATCCAGACTCGGCCGAAGAAAACAAAGAATACTACAAAAAGTGGTGTCTTTGGATGCGACCACTTTCTAAGTGTGTAAATGGGCCAATCGCTATGATGTTCACATATAGAGTCATAAAATTGTTCACGCCACTCGTAAACATCTTGTGAAAGTTTGTATGGTCTGATTCATATTGTAACGACATGGTTGGACAATATCTACTCTCTCAGTTGGAGAAATTACAGTCATCTTTAATTTTCCAACTGCCTGGAGCGTCCCACATTGGCCAAATGATATTCGAAGTATTTCCTCTATGAGATAGATGGGCCGTGAAGGGCTCTTTAGTCCAACTAAAGGTACGTCAAAATTGTGTATGCCAAGCCCGTGTTTAGGATCTAGCTACCTTTCGAAGCTAACCAAACTACTAATGCAGATTTGGTACAGCGTCTATGGATAGAAGTGGAATATAACCTTGGTCTCCAGAGGGCTTCCAAATTGAGATGCACTAAAGATAAACAGAATTTTGTAAAAAAAAAAAAAAAAAACAAAAACAAAAACAAAACATAGCTAGAATTGATTGTAATCGCTAAGGGAATTTAGGAACGCCCTGTATAATAACAGTTTAATATAATAAGACTGTAAGAGTAAAGGGTTATTAAATATGATTTTAGCAAAATGTCACTATTTTAAAAACTCTTAATTAGTATTAGGTGATGGTAGGTAATTTTATAAGTAAATATTTTCTTTCTTTGGGTTTTTTTTTTTTTTTTTTTTGCTCAAAAAGAAATTATTTAGTAGCCAGTCAAAGTTTTCCATCTTTAGGATTATATTTTCAAAACTTAAAGATTTAATTCAACAGTATGCAAACTGAGTCCTTCGGGCTGTAATTCAACAAGCTGAAAAAGTTTCCAGGCATTTCTAATTGTTGTATTTATATGTTCGTCCATTAGAAGCAAACTGAGTCTCTAAATAAAAAATACTAATAAGTTAACGTAACACTTTCAGCAAGACCGATCAAGATTCTTGCAGCATCAGCTCCAAGAAAGTGGGTTAAAAAGCGCAAGAAGCGAATGAAATTGTCCGAAGAACAAAAAAGAGTGCATTGCATGCAGGAGCGGAGGAAAAAATTGATACCTTCTCAAGTATAAACTAGAGTTCCTTTGTTCGATCCGTGATCATGATTGATTGTAAGAATAATCTGCGAAACGAATTGCAGCTGTTAATATGCTGACGTAATGGGAAAGGTTTCGATACATTCAGCCTTTCATTTCTTGCTGTGAAGCGTTCTTTTCACGAAGTGCAATCTTTGGACAGTTCAATCGTCCTGAGCGAATATTATTTCTAGGAGTACAGGAAAGGATTTTACTGAGAAGCTCAGGCTGTCGAATGTTTTAAGCTTCTCTCCTAAGGGTAGAGGGCTGAGGCCCTTAAAACAGCCACCTTCAATATCTACAGCTTCTATTTTCTAATGAATCTCTGAACATAAGATTAGCAGAAACTAAAGTAAGTGAAATCGGAATAATGATGAGTTTACCGCATGAATTTAATGCAAATAATTTACGAGTAGATGTTAAGGTTTTGCCCATTTAAAACAATGAATAATAAGTTGGCAATTAAATGAGAATTTACGGCTGCTTTTTCAGTCTTTTGTTATCTTTAAGTGATTTATTACATATTATAAATTGGAGAAAAATTAAGAAACGCTTGAGGGAATTAATAGGTAACTGATTATTTCGAAATGTGCAGAAAAAGCTTCGCTGGGGATTCAATCGGGGGTAAAAATTGTATGAGGGATGGAGCATTATATCCAAGCAGGGGCATAACTCCTCAATCAAGGATTCGCTTGGTTTACGTTAGATGACTAAGATGGCGGATGACTAAAGTAACAGACGGGGAGGGTACGAGAATCTGCTCCATATGTGCAGAGAAAGAATAGTGGGAGCATGTTCTGGGTCCTGCAAGGGAACGAAAGAATGGAGGAAGAAATATCTTCTTGCCGCGTTTGTTAACCGGGCAGAGGGCAGTGTCAGAGCTGGACTTTGCTGGCGGATAGGAAGGAGGAAGAGGGAGTAGGCTACAGCTAAAGTGAAACAGTTCAGATAGGAAGAAGCACATAGCCGGAAAGGGGGATAGGGAAACGAGTCACTACATCTATGTGAAAGAATGTAAATTATTTACTTTTGTATAGTTTTATTTTCTGTTTATTTTAATTAGGTATTTCATTTTTTCTAATTTATCTTAATTTATTTTTTCTAATTTCATTTTTTCTATTTTATATTGTTTCTATTTCCATTTATTTATTTACTTAATTATATGTATTGTTTGTCTCTTAAGTTCAATATTGGTTGGTGCAGTTTCATACATTTCCAAGTGGTTGGAAAAGCACGTAGGGTTCCATGACCCTTGTGAAATGGATGAGTTAGATTTGAATATATTTTTTAATTAAATACACAACATACATACATACATACATACATACATACATACATACATACATACATACATACATGCTATAAATTATTGCTAATGCGGGCACTTAATTGCAGTAATGAGAAATATATTGCAAAAATTCAAATATATGCATACTAAAAACAGATCAAATAAACCTAGGTGTAAGACAAGGATGCAGTTAGCATCCAATAATTTTTAATGTTTATGAAGATAAAATTGTAAAACTATTGATTTTAAATAATGCTCAATACCGTTTTTACTACTACTACGCCGATGATACAAGAGATGGAATTATAAGTTGAGAAAGCATTTTTTAAGAAAAGAAACGTTCTAGGTCTATGTAAAGGGTATATCTACGGCTTTTACCAATTATGAGGACGAGGAAAAACTGGAAAAAAAAACCTCAGTCAGTGAGGACGGTCCTGGCGGAAATCAAACCCCGGACAGAAATTGAAAATGTTTAGAAAATAAAGCAAGAAAGAATTCTTTCGTAATACTGTATAAAGTGAAGCCAGGGCCAAAACTATTATAGTGAACATTTTAGAAATAAACAAGAAGTAAATTATACAAAATTTCTATGAGCAATTTTAAGATATATGAACATTTATCATAAAAGAAATGAATACATGTAAGAGAGGAATATATATAACCTGAATTAAAAGAAAAAGCTAAAGAATATAAAACGAAGTGCATAACTCACATACAAAAGATGAAAACAGAAACCCTACCGCAGTATTTTCAAAAATATAAGACAAGAAACTAAAAGTATAGGACGACTCATTAGAGGAAACCATGAACAAGATATAAATTTGCTACAGATAGCATGTCTAAAGCATGAAGGAAAATGATGATGGTGGTGATGGTGATGATGATGATGATGATGATGATGATGATGATGATGATGATGAAATATCTGAAGCTGGTTCGATCTGCTGATTTGACGTCCTTGAATGTTTTCTATTAGGCAAACTGAAGGACGTAATCTACAATGATGTGCCAACTACACCACAAGACACGCAGCATCTCATAATAACAGCTTTCGATACTATTTTTTTCTGCAATGGTAAATAATGTTCAACAATTCCTGCATCAAAGACTGGAAGCTTGTGTTGCAGCCAGTGGCCATCATTTTGAAAATTTATCGGTCAGACTTTTCTTCTGATATCAGGGTAACACAGTTTCAGATAATTCATTTCAAATAAAATGAAAGACACTTAAGTATCCTAAAACTTTGCAAAAAAGCTCGTTGATATAAATAATATTATGGTAAACATTTGAAGTGCTAGTTCTAAGTGCCACACAGTATGTAATAACTATACTGAAAATTTTTGTTTTATTATACCTACTGCTCTCGAACGTATTTCCTTTCATAGTCAATGCATTGTTTTTATGTGATTATTTCACTTATGTGACGTCATATTAAAATCGACCAATGAACGAAACAAAATTCTGAATTTTGACCAATAAAGCCCAATATCACCGTGAAATTATCGTAAATTTTGTCATATCCCTTTACCACTCGAAGTGCATTTGTCTTCTGGTCAGGATAGCCAACTCTACCTCAATTATAATTCCTGAGCACGCATCACTGACCACTCTTCTGTGTTTTCAGTAATTGTAAATTTAACTAACTTAATGTGTATTCACTCAAGCAATTGTTTTTGCGTACTCAGTCAAACAGTCTGAAACCTTTTTATAAATTATGTAATAATATCTGCCTATGTAACCATAAATCTTAATAAACACGTTGTTCAGAATGGTAAAATGTTTTCTCTGTTTTGTTTTTCTCAGTTTGTATTAGTAAATCGAACGGTAGCGACTGTATAATATTCAACTTTCGTCTATTTCATTTCCACGGTTTCTGAATACGTACGAGTAGGTATTTATAAGTATATTGTTAATAGTCCGTGCGCGAATTTCAAATAAATTTATTTTTATTCTTATTCTATCCATGGAATAGCCCCACATCCGTATTTGACTATTACCTCTTGGAATTACTGACATTTGACATTCCTCCGTTGCTAGATGGCTTGAAAAGTTAACAATTCAAAATGCAAATGTACAACTATTACGATATTGTAAGCCAAGTTTATGGGAATTATATTTAAATTCTTATTTTATTCGTGAAATATTCCTAATAGGCATAATACTCGCTTAGTTCGTGAATTTATAAGCAATCTCAGAACCTCTTATGATATTACTTGTAATAATTCCAGTACTTTGTTTTTTTTTTAACGGGGCACTAACAAACAGTTTTTATAATGATTTCCAAATATTAATTCTAAATTAGGTAAAATATTCCAATGATCGGTTTTTCCTTTAGCAATGTTTTAAGAGATATTTGGGATTTAATCTTTGTCGCTCTCTGTATAAGACATGATAATGAAGTGACCGTAACAAGAATATAACCATCACAAGCTCTTCAACAGCTGCTACTAAACTTTTCTTAAAAGACAGGGATGTCATGTTGAAAATTCTCTATTGAAATATAGTATCATTCATTTGTGTTTCAAAGCGCTACTGGTGAAATGTTGACACGCCAAGTCCTGTATATTATGTCCTAAGAAAACATTATTTTCATGATAATAATTTTTTAATCTACTAATATTCATATTCATAATGTTTAGTCCTTTTTTTGTATAGTGCAGAGATTTGCAACAGTGCGTAAGGATTTGCAATATTATTTCTGTATTTAGACGTAAACCATTTTAATTTCTATGTAAATTGTAAAACTACAGATAAAAAATGTTGTTCTAATATAAAAGTATGTACCATGATACGAAACTCTCTATGTGATGAACTAAGGGGAACAAAAATGAATTACAATTTGGCTCAGGCAGAAAATAAATCGACTTACCAGTTGCGGTTACTTACAAACAAACACATTTCCCTATAAATCATTATCTATAATAACATTTGATTCAAGGCATTATTTATAAGTATTGATTTCAATCAAGAATTGATAATAAACGCTTTCTGCATTTCATTTTTCCGCCGATTCATTAAATTATCCATCCTGTACTGTACTTAAGTAGAAGCAAGTATGATATAGTTGAAAAAACAGATGTAAAAGAAGAGAAAGGTTCGACTAGATACTTGGTGCTGAGTCACGAGGCGATGATATCTTTGCTTAGATAATTAGAAGCGTCGTTGATACTGTTGTTATATACTTTCCATGTTTGTTCAGTTAGGCTATAAATCTATCGACTAAATGACATTTTAAATTAGTCCAGCTCATGGGTATCGTCATTAACGTTAAAGAAAGCACTGAAGAGTAATTTGTTTTATCAGCAGTAAACATCCCAGCGGTATCTTATAACTACATTTTTAAAACTCATCAAAACTCTGCTTCTGGTAGTTCTTTAGCCCCCAGACACAAAAATTACATGTCAGACAGTGATATTGCAAGCGGCAAACCTTTATATACAGAATGTTCAAAAAGTCGATGACCTATCGTTGAAGGAATTCATTTGAAGAATTGAGTCAACTGGAGCAGATGAAATGGCAGAATATAAAGAGATATTACGAGTAAGTGCAATTAGAATGGCATGATGTTACATTTAATATTAACAAAGATCGGACGTTTGGGCATTATAAATTCTTAAAGTTCGTATAAAAATGTATTGTACCTAAACAACAAAAGGATTAAGTAGTCGCATATTTATTTTATTATTGTTGTAGATATTTATATATAGTTTTCAGTCGGTCCTGGTGGTGTAGTGCTAACCATACTTGCCTTCTAAACCCAAGGTCGAGGGTTCAAACCCGGCCAGGATCGATGGATTTTTTCGGGCGTAAAAATCCTAAGTATGGCTCCCTTCGGAAGGGAAGTAAAGCCGTGGGTCCCGTGTCTTACGGCACGATAAAGCCTCAAGCCTGAAAGAAGAGGCCTCTGAGCAAAATTTGTCGGCGTTTCACGCCCGGAATTGAATGGAACGCTGATGACCTGAGATGTTAAAGAGCGTCCTTAAATAAAACGAATCAAAAAAAATATAGTTTTCAGATTTCTATCTACAGCATAATAAATATTGAGTAAATTTAGAATTCTTGTTAGCCTATTGGTTAAACATTACAACCAATTTTTTTCCTCAACATCCAAAAGTTTATGAGGACAAATATGAAGCAGAGCAATACAGAAGAGACAATTTCAAATATAATAGATTTGTCACCTTGCAGACTTTTTAAATGTTTCTAAAGTTGGCAAGCCTCATGATCTGACCGCCACGGGTGACCGAGGTAGTTAAAGCGAGGACTCGTGAGCGGGAAAGCTGTGGTTCGTCATCCCTGTCTGAGGTTTTTCTAGATTTTCCTCAGTCCTAATAAAGGGCAAATGCCGGGGAGGTACCCTAAACTTAGGCCTGGAATGTTTCTTTCCTTTAAAAATCCTTTGCCAATTTTTCATTTAATCTCATGTATCATCGGTGTCCACCGCCTGTGGTGCCTCAATAGTAAAAACGGGCGTTAAACACTATTTAAAAAAACCTCGTGATCAAATGGTCAGAGCTCCTGACTTCTATTCGTGGATATCCAAGGGTAATTTTCCTTTGACAGATTGGTCCCTATGGCGACTATAACCTGGAATACGTCCACGCCAAAGGAGAAAGGCCCTCATGATCAGTGAACAGCCACCTGGCATGAAAAAAAAATTCTAAAGTTTGTCCAAATCTTCATTTTCAGAAAACACTCTCTTTCCCTGAGCATTAACCCATTTTCCTGGAACATCTCAAGTCGTTGTACTAAATTTCACTGACTTTGTCAGACTGTCAGGAAATTCCAATCGGCTGCAATGAAAGTTGTATCATTTCGAAAGATTCGGGCAGTTTCTGAGCTGCAGCTTCATTCTCCAGAGCGTTGACCATGTAGTAAATTGTAATAAACAGCTGTAGAAATTCATGTTCCCCATAGGTTGAAGAACCAGAAGTACTCCTGTAGTAATTATGTAAGTTCAGGAAGGGGTTTTCAGAAATATCATAGCACTGGAAGTCGACATCTGAAAACATGAAATCCTCAATGCTACGCAGGTAACAGTGAGCATGTTTGGAAACAGTTGTGTTAAAGCTTTCTCAGCATTAGCGTCAGTGATTGAAAATAACACATTGTATTGTTGAATCTCTTCATGCCACGTTAACTTCATTGAACTACTGAGTAACTGTGACACACTGTTGTGAGCAGAAATGTTTTTATTGACTCCTGTTCTGAGGTTAATGGTCCAAGAAACATTGTTAATAAAATGACTTGTAGATATTTCCGAAAACTGTCTTATTGTAGTGTTTCTAAGCTTCATAATGCCATTCCGACATCCAAAAAAAGTTTACATAAATTAAATGTAAACTGTGATTGCCGACTTGATTTTGTATTTATCGTAAGAAACAGATAAATGTTCTTCTTCCTATTGGCCTGGAAAACACACTTTTGTACTTGTTTCTACTGATACATTGAAAAATGAAATTTACTTTCGTAATTGCTCACATATTTTGCACAGAAGAATTTTGTTGCCTGTCGAATCCAAATGTGTTGACGTAATTTTTGCACGTTGCCCCTACCTAGCTAATTTACATAATAAATGATGCAATGAAAACTAGAATAAAGATAGTATAAAATCAAAATATTTGTAGATGTTCAAGATTTGTCAACTATATCTGCGGTACTCATTGTTGCTAAATATGTTTATATCTTTGATCATGGAAATCATTTTAAAAAACAGTGAGCTATCGGCTTTATAATAAATGTTCAAAGTGACGGCCATACACCTCGTTACGAGAACTGAAGTGTCTCTTTCATGGTTGCTAGTCCTGCTACTGGAAAGGTCTTTATATCGGACCGCAAGATGCGCTTACCTGTGCCTTTCAATTTAAGTCATAGGTAATTTCTATCCTCTTTAGACGTTTGGAAACTGAATATTTGACCATTCTGTATACAAATTTGGGGAGTTAACTTGAACAAGGTCCTCCACCGTATCTCGCCATCATATTAGCCTGCGGCTTTCCCTACTAGCCTTTCAAGACCTTGAAGTAATAACAATGCTACTTGATTTTAAAAGAATATTCACTGGTCCCTGGGTAAGTTTCAACACCTCTCTCCATCGAGAGTGATTGTCCCATTGCCAGTTTCATCAAGATCATTAAATGCACTCAAACGTTTGTTAAAACACGTTATTTAATTTAAACGATAAAATTAAAATCTGTATTACATCAAAGTAGTCTTTTGTTAATTATAAGAATCTTTGTTAGCATAGCGTTCATTGGGTGATAGTTGCAGCAAACTTTATGAGAACATAGCTTGAAAAGTATGAAAAATGTTATAGGCTGCAAGCTACACAAATATATACTCGTAAGTGCAAATGGGTAATGCACAGCGTTTGTATCTAGTTTAGAAGTACATAATATAATATAAAACAGACTGACTGGGTAACTTTGTAATAAACAGATTTCATAGATAGGACTGGATTGCTAGTATCGGTACTTTAGTCTTGCTCAAGGGCCGGCCGCTTGTGCCTACGTCCATAGTGGGCGAACCTCCGGGAGGAATGGATGAGGTGAGAGAATACTGATGACTAAGATACAGGGGCGTGAGATGCAGATATAGACGGGGTACTTAACATTATCTCTAGATAGATTATATGGTGCCCATGGAGTTCTCTCTCAAGCAGTTCGAGCCCCTCCGGAGAGCCGTTTTCATATCAAACGACAGGACAGAAATCTCTTCAAAGCGCAAGCCACCGTCACACCGCATCCGCCCACCTCTCCCTGGGAGAGCGAAAAATTTGTGGAAATTAATGATACATTCCGTCATTCATCTAAGAGATCAAAGAAAACCATTAAATTAAGACATCCAAACTGCGTAAACCTTTAATCAATGGAGTTCTCAAGAGAGCGACATTTCCGTTCCTTGCATCAACCACAAAATCAGAAGCAACCTTATCCTATTAAACTCATTTTTTTCTTTTTTATAGTGCTTAACGCCCGTTTGTACGGACTCGAGAGTGGGAGGTCTGGGGTTCGAATCCCACCAGGATCGTCCTCCCTTTCCTGGTTTTCCTCAGCCCTCATAAATGGCAAATGCCGGGGAGATACCCTAACTTAGACCTAGAACGTTTCCTTCCTTAAAAAATAATTTCCCAATATATCATTTCATCAGTGTCTATCGCCTGTGGTGCCATCAGTAGCGCCTTAAAGACCTCGACAACCGTGGCGGTATATTAAACTCCTGTTTGTATATAAGCTGGTACTCTTTTGTAAAATAAAGGCCGTTTTTATAAACGCATTACTTATAACAACATTTGGTGAAACGCAGTTAGGTCCAGGTCGCGTTGCTGCGGACCTACTGTGAACAATCTATCATCAACCTTAAACACCTTCACTGAACTTGCCCGAAACACCATTTCCTGTAGTCAAAAATCTGTAAATGTTTAAAATATGACAAAATGTTTCTATGTTTTTTGTACTTGTAATATGATAACCCCACTATACACCCTCAATTTTAATCAATTTTATTCTGCAATGCTTATTTCTGATAATTTGATTGTATATCAGGATATAATATTCCAGGATATAATATATTTTTATTTATTGCTCAATTACATTTACCAATACAATTTAAACTACAATTCAGATTCTACGGATTTTAAAATCTACAGTATTAATACTATAACTAAACCGGTACGGGAAACGAGCACTGCGGCTATTAAACCTACAATAATTGCTACTGGTACCCGGTCTCGAGCAGCAGCTATGCTGGACCATTGTGTGTGGACAGTGCAGTTTCCTTCCCTTTTTCCCTCATCTTCTTCTACTTTTCACCTTCATCATAGATTTGGATTGATTGTTTGTGCTTTCTACTTCTGAGCTTCTTCTTTCTTCCTGTTCTACTTTTCCAGGTATTTCTTATAATTTCCTCCTTTTGTCCTCGGCCTACTACTTCTTCTCTCAAGCTGCTTCCTTCCCGCCCAAAGACTGCCACTATTATCTTCTTCTGTTAATTCTGTTCCCTTCCACTAATTCAATTTGGGTTTTATCTTCTTCGTCTTTTTATTTTTGAATTGACTCTTCTTGTAAATATCTTTTTTACCTTTCTCTGCTGATTTTCTTGGATCTTACAGGGAAATGTATGATTTTTGACAGTTGGATTTTCTCTTTTGTTTGATTTTTTTGTTTATATACTCTTCTACAAGTTTACGTGATATTTTATTTGTTAAATTACTCAATATTCTAAAATATCTTGCTCTCTCAGAATGTACCAAATGTACCAAATGTACCAAATGTACCCTACAAGAAGCCATCTTTCCTCAGCTACAATTGACCAGTATTTAGGGCATTCGAATGAGATGTGTTTCCGTGTATCGATCACGTGACAAACCGCACATGTATTGTTTGCTTGTAATTTAAATCTTCGCAAATTTAAACAATATGAACCATGTCCTGTTATATAATGCTCTAAATCCTTACTGGGCTGAATATGTTTGAATTTTAATCTTTGCTTTATGGATGGGAAGATTTCATACACTCTTCCACCTTCTTTTATTTCATTTCATTCTTGTTATCATATTTTAATAAAGAATTCTTGATTTCTTTTCTAATTTCTACAAACTTTGCTAATAATGTCCATTTTTTTAAAATTATTTTGTTTTAAGTCAATGAGAGGCTTTTCTTAAGTGAATTAAATAATTAATTGACCAAAATATATCCAAGGTATACTCAAGATTATTAATAACCTCATTGTAGATGTGAAAAATATGCCTGTACATCTCATTATATTTTTTCTCTTTGGGAGCTCCTTAAAGTGCTAATAAAATATATCTTGCGTGCCTCCCCTCCCCCCAAACTTCTCATCCACAGTTTAATATGGTTGCAAAGATTTTATTACACAGATATACTCTCAATTTATAATATAGCTATACCGGCCCAAATTATATTGTAATCTGTGTGTTTCTTGGTATTCCAAACTTAGAAAGGTAGAAAAAGAGTGGCGCCAACCTTCATTTTCACTAGCATTAAATTTTAAAGCTTTATCCTCCAGTAACAAAGTAATTAAACGGCTCTATTATAAACAGAATTGCTTTATTTCGTTTAGAATTATCTGAATTCTTTACAATCAACTATTATTCATATGAATGAGCATGGCAAAGGTCATAAATCTTGTACCTTCTACTCTGTCACCAACACACCTGTGCTATGCTTAGAGAACATGCTGCCATCTGCTTCTCTTAGTGGCAGTGTCTGGGCGAACAAGAAAGCTTAGAATCTTAATTTCCTAAACATGACGATATTTGCATTGGACATGCAAATACACCCAGCGTCATGCAACCCAAATGGGTGTAATCACGCGACGTGAAGACAATTTACGGAGATGTTAAGAACTCAGAACATCTTTAAAAAAAAAAAAAAAAAAAAAAGAATAACTTGACATCTTGATTTAAATAACAACTTGAAACATGACCAACTTAATTTCACAAGAACTAAAAGTGGTAACAATGCAATGTTGTTTGCAAAGTTGTTCTAAGCATTAAGATAAAAAGGTGAGTTCAACAATAGCTAGTGTTTGCATTGTGTACTGCTTGATCAAAAATGTTATTTTGAGCTGTCTGTTCTATGCAATATTGAGGTGCTTAGGAAATCTGTTCTTTAAATGGTTTTATTCTTTATTAAACGATTATTTACATGACCATTAGGAAACGTTACTTTCTAGAATTTATTTACCTTCTTCCCAAAAGCAAAGAATCATAAGCGTAAATTTTACAATATGCAAAGTGTAATTAATTTAATTTTGTTCTGAAACGGAACTTTACCACAATGAATGATGATTTAGCGTTCTCCTGATTAAGGGTTCATAGAAAAATGGTGGTTTTGAGAAAATACAAATGACACTCAAGTGCCCTTTCTCCAAAGAACGTAAAATGCTACGCACAAAGTTTAAACAAACCAGAAAGATTTTATTATTTTCGGTATTCAAAATATAAAAAGGGCATACAAATAAGAATTATACAGTTACAAAGTATTTTTATATAAAATTTACATGAATTTCCCACAGACTCAAGTGAGTTCTGTCTTTTGAAAACAAAAAGATCCCGAATATGTTTCACCTTCGTAGGTTTAATTCTGTATACGGGGTCATGTTCAAAGATATATTTAAGCCTGAATTTCTCTTTTGAAATGGTATGTAGGTTTCAGTGAAGGTCTTGGTAAAGGTCAAGTTAACATCTTTGCAAACTTCGATTGTACATACTTCTAAATCTGGAAGATATCGTTGTTTTTGTTTTTGGTATCTTCAAAATTAGACAGGTCAGTTCTTTTGTTCGCTTCTTTGTTATATGAGCATTAGGTGACGGATTAGAACATTAGTATGATTTTCTCCCATGACCTTCAAATATGTTAGTTTCATCTTCTTCACTAGAAATTCAAAAGATAAAACTTCCGATTTAAAGAATAGCCCCGTACTGGGAACATATGGTAAATGTTTGCATTAAACTTTCTGGAAAATCGCATCCCAGATTTAATAATTATAATGTTTTTGTTCTGTTCTTGCAGGCATCAGTAATTAAGTCAATGTTAAACCTATGGTTCGTTTACATATTTTCTTAGAAAGTAATACAAATTGAAATAACGTAATCATCCGTCCATGAAACTATATATGTTGCTCCATCATTGTGAATGTGAATGTTGAATGTTGAAGAAGCTCTAAAGTACACTAAAAATATTTCCGAACATTAAATATTTTGTCAAATGAAAAAGGGGTATCCAAAGTACACCTTATATCTGCACTCTATCGTTATGTTTAAAGTTCGTAACAGACGTCATGCTATATAAATAGCATATAGGTAGGTATAATGCCGGGCTTCCAGGATATGTCCTCACCGCTCGCACGGGATTTTGCGTCTCGGCCAAGGCCAGCTCCCCTCCGCATTCACGCTTGCATACCTTCCTGCCTGCCTGTCTGCCTGTCCTTGAATTTTCAAGAGGTCACAAATCAACATTAATTTGCAAAGATGACAAGAAAACTGTCTTTAGAGCAACATAATTTTGTGTGCAAATGTTAATATAAATAATAACCAGCTTGTCTCGTTCGTGAGCGGAAGTTCCCTGGGCAATTACCTACTTCCAAAACTGCAAATCACAATCTTTTACATAAATTTGATACTACTGGTTCAGTGATAAACAAGAAACACCTGAAGATTGTATACATTGTTTTAACAAAGACAAATATTGAACTTTCGCCAGCAACCGAAATTATTTGCATTTGGGTGTCTTTTGCACATACAGCAACAAAATTGTTAAAACTAAAAAACTACGCTTGTCATTGTTTACGACAAGAAGATCCCAAAGTATGTTTACACTACTGTGAGTGTTTCTTTTCTCAATGATTGAAGGATTAATTGACCCACAGCTTTTCTTTTCAGACAAGGCGTGATTCCATCAAAATGGAGTCTTGTGAGCACCCATAATACTCACTATTAGTGTTCTAAAATCAAAATTGAATGCATGACCTGTCTTTATGATAGGAACATTGGATCTTGGTGTGCGCAAGACACATAGTCGGTCCGATTTTTTACGAGCAGACAGCAAATGGAGAGAGGTCCCGAAATTACATTTTGACGATATTTTTAATCAGTAAGGAATGAAGAGAGATCACATGGGTGGTTTCAACAAGTTTCCGCCACTGCTCATATAGTAAAGGAGTCCATGGGTAAAATAACGGAAGTGTTTGAAGATAGAGTGACTAACGCTGGTATATGGCCCTCTCGCTCTCCAGATGTAACATTCTGTGATTTTTATTTGTGGGATAGCCGTGAGCGACAAATTATACCAAACAAATCCTCACGCATCGGAAGAACTCAAGAAAAACATGCGAAATGAAATCAGAAACATCATTTGGTTAAATTAGCTTGTAATATGTTTACCCGGACAATACTTGTTTCACTGAGGGAGGACATTTCAGGCATTTTGTATAAGGTAAGATTTTAAATATAGTTCTAAGAAGCGGAACCAAGACACAGATAAGCCCGCTGTGATATGGCATTTGTCAAGATCCCGTGCGAACAGTAAGGACACATTCTGGAAGCCATATATATCAGCAATTTAGTCACACATTTAAACTTAAGTTTCACCATTTTAATATTTTTATACAATTAACCCATTTGGAATGCTAGGAAGTAGACAAATCCCATATGGAAATATATTTGGTATAATCCATTCTGTCTATTAACAATACTACACAAGAATTGTAGTCTATTACAAATCCGTTTTCCTGACATTTGAGCATTATTAGGATTCGGTTGCTACTGCATTTCTGGGATCAGGAAACTAAAAGAAAACTATAGCCATCTTATAGAAAAGCCTTTGCTCCTTTTTGGCAGAACTTCATATCCATTAGCAATATTTCCAATAGCTTCATATCATGATTTATCATTAAACAAAAATTTAGAAGATTTTGCACTTAGTTTACTATGCCAGCTGACTCAGAAAACTTGCTCAGCCTTTAGAGACTATAGAAGAGAAAGCTCAAACAGGCTCTTGATAAAATAAACATTAAAGTCATTAAATATAAGGCTCAAGTACTGACTAAAACTATTTTGTTCATGAATCTGATGAGGCAAATGAACTAAAACTAACTTCGTTTCAATTGTCGACAACAACGATCCAGAATTCTTTTTGATGGAGATTTTGCTGCAGATATGATGCTTGTGTGTCATGTCATACTTGGGTTCATGAAGACTGCATAGGACTTGCTAAGAACCGTGTACCCAAACTGCATGTTAATACTGAAATCTTGTTTTGTCACCTCACTAAATGACACTATCGATTGAATGTATATGGTTATGTGTTAATAATGTCTTTTTCTTCTTCTTTCAAGCCATCTAGGCACCAAGTAAAGTAATCTAACGCTTTTTTTTGTTGTTTTTTTTTTTGTTTTTTTGTTTTTGTTTCTTTCCCTACTTTCCTTTTGGCTTTCCCTAATTCCCATTTTGCCACTGTGTTATCCTTCTCTCTTCCATCCAGATGTTATTCTTTTCTTCCTTTCCTTTACCTGGAGATCTTTTAAGTTTTTTATCGACTCTCTGAACCTCGCTCTATCCTGTATATATCTTCTGTTAGCTACATCAAGTTATCTTTCCTTATCCCTTGGATCCATTGGTTGTCATTTTAAGTATTATTGTTATTACTGTAATTATTATTATTATTATTATTATTATTATTATTATTATTTTGCAATGTATTCATAGATAATTTAGAATCATGAATACGAATATGTTTCTTAAATATTTTGTACCGCTCCTTTTATCTCAGTTAACCTAATTAATTCCTCAAATGCACATTATCACCCTCGGGTGCTCTATTTCTAAGAACCTACAAACTGGTTTAATTTAAGCTACATACTCAATCCCAAATTTTTCAAGCAGAATGAAAAAAATTGTAGCAGATTTAAACAGGCATAACATCTTGCAGACACAGGATTTTAATTGTAGCAATAATGCGAGAGTTTCCTGAAATTATCTTGAGAGAATCTGTCGCTCCAATTATATTTATTTTGACTGTTTAGGGAATAAAAGTATAAAAATCAAGTAATATAATCCATAAAATGTGCTTAGAGTTATGAATGTATAGTTCGATGTTTTATTTCTGTTACTTCAACTGTCTTCAATTTGTTATTTTTAATTTAAACTCAATTTAACACAGTTTAAATTAAAAAAATAAAACAGCATATCTGGAAATAATTTTAATTTCGACCTTAATCTGCTCTACTGTTAGTGGAAATTAAAATGCAGGACTGAATATTTATTTCTATGGATATATTATTTGATTTTTATAATTTTATTTGCTAAAGTCAAAATATATATATATATATATATATATATACAACCGGAACCCCCAGTTTATCTCAAGATAATATGTCACGTTGATTATATGATTTTTAGTACATACTGATGTTTAGGCCAAAGAAGCTATTAAGGATATTTCAGGTCGTTATTTTGATGAATTTGCATAAATACACTTGTACGTAGATGCGATAAATGAACATGATAAACCGGAAACGATAAAATTGTGGCGATTAGTTGGAACTCCTGGTATTCTTACACCAGACTGGTTACTAATTCATGAATTAAATAATTATTAAAATTTTTAACTTTTAATAACATTTAATATTTTAATTCCCCTTCCATCCCTTAAGACATTAACAAAATATATTTCTTGCACGCTCATTTACAAAACTTTTTTCTATCATATTTTAACTGAAAATGGTACTAACATTAGGAAGTCTAAATTTATTGCAATGAAATGAATCACATATCTGTATCAACCAATAATACACATTTTTCTTAATTAATTTGGACATTGTCTTATAGAGTATTTATAAAGCACTGGTGGACGCAAAAGAGAGTTCTATGTAATGATGCTTTCTACCAATTACATATTTGCGCCTAGGTTAACCATAAGAATTTGCAAAATAATTAAAATATATTTTTATTTAAAAAAGGAACTAATAACATTTCATGTCCCTGGTTTATGATTTGAAATTAAAAACATATTTCAAAAGTTTTTTAAATTTGAATTTCTTTTGGATCATTTTTGATGAAAAGAAACCAATATGATTGTTAATTTAAAACATTTTCTATGAACAAGTGGAAAATGACACAAAATGCAAGGATGACCTTCAGTTGGCCTACTAAAGGACTTTGATTGCCTGCTAGGTAGTCAGTTTTTATTTCTGAAGTATAATTAGATTTTTGTTGCCTTCACCAGCAAAAAGAACGTTCAACATAACAAACAACACCGTTTCTTGTTGTTGAAAGCTGATTGATGTTTGTACCAGGACATGGAAACCCACAAGATGGACATTTCCGTTAAATGACTCGCGGCCATATTAATAGGACATGAGGAAACAAGTGTAACAACTGAAACAGATGTTACGATTATGTTGCCCATGACATGCCCTTCAGTTACCCGCTGAGCTACCGGTGAAAGCCGCTTGACTGACTTGTGCATTGTTTCATATTAACATTTCTATATATCTCATTGCTAGCCTACCTCTGAAAACTCCCTTAAACAACACACAAAGGACTTCTATTTTAATAAAACAAGTCCTGTTTGAAAATGTGTATGGTGTTAAGTAGTTTTATATGTCGATAAGCTTCCCTGACTCGGAGACCAATGAGGACTCCCATCTTCGTATGACTTTGGTACTCCCTGCGGCCAGGTCGGATATGTCTGCGCTATTCACCATGCACTCAAATAAAGTGGTTAATGCTTGGTTGACTGTTGAACAGTTTTACCTGTGTTAACGAAGGGTGCTTCAATTTAATTAAACACATCATTCCACAAAATGTTTCATTGCCTCTTTCAGGCACAAGGACGGTCCGAAATTAAATACACAGATGGTCGCTACATATGCATGAAGCACTCTAACTGATATATCAATAGTTCAAGTGAGGAGTAAGCAACACACACACACACACACACACACACGAGCATTGTCAGCCTTCCTCGGCTAGTCCACATTTAGCACGCGAAGAAGTTGGACGGTGTGTTCCAAGACGGAGGTGCATATTGTTATCACTTATCACACTTTTGCAAGCAGAAGGAGTGAATCAGAGTGAAATTTGTCGTCGATGTTTACGATCAAGGTGTTTTATAAGTCTAAAGGAACTATGTGCGTTGTGCACACGCAACAAATTCCAAGTAGTCCCGAATGGAATTTAATGAAGACCTATATAAAACCGTGACCAACCAAAGACTTCGCACACGGATGAAAATCTTATCATTGTTGAAGATTTGATAATGGAAGATTGCACAACCCCGCTTTGTCATCATTCTTGTACTGTGAAGAAATATTTAGATTCGTGAGATGCTGGGATAAATGATTGAATGCTGTTTATGGCGATAATATGAAGAACTGAATACATGCTGCTGTATAAAATGTCTTATTTGTAACCTTAGTACACTCCAAAGAGGAACTTTATTTTAATTTTACTTTCATTGAGAAAACTATGTACACGGATTAGTCCTCTCATCCTAGGGATAGGAAACTAGGCAAATCTGCATTTTACAGTAGATGGAAAATGCAGATGCTCTGAAGTTTCCCCATCCCTTTCACCAGACCGTCCTATAAGGGCGTTTATCTTTATCTACTGTGGACATATTGTTCCAAAATTACTCCTACTTTTTTGTCTTTCTTTTGTATGTAAGAATATCTACAAAGAGTCAAATATACATTCCCTTATATTATTTATTTCACATTAATGTAAAGTTATTCGCATTTACTTATTATATTCAATAAAGAATATGCATATATTCATTTGAGATTTAATTGAATTTACATAATTAGGATTTTTACATTATTTCTCTTTTACGTGAAAGAAAACAAATCAAAAAGCTTTTATGGACACTATTTAAACCTTCACAAGCAGGCGCGCGCACAGTGCAACACGAGTTGGAACATGTCGAGAGGCTCATAATATCCAATTTGACAAAATATATACGACGAAGAGGACGGTGTTTATGGAATATAAAAAAAAAAACGCCGGGGTTGTATAAATTCTCAATCCGTTGGATGATAAAACTCCCTCGGTATATAACAACGGTAAAATTTATTGGCAGAAAGAATTAAATTAACGTTTTAAAATTAAAAAAAAGAAATGTAAATACGTTATTATTTTTGGATGATCAAGTTCTATATCTAGCACAGAAGACTGTTTTAAACTAAAACATATTATTCAACAATATAATTGATTATAATTACCTTGGTTGTAATATTTCTTATTTAAAATGAATATATTTACAAAATTTTCATAAATTTAATTATAAATGGGGTACGATAAAGAAATCATTGAAAATACTAGAAGAAAAACTAAAATGAAATGTTATAAGATCATGGTAGTTCCTGTACTGTTGTATGGATGTGATTTTGTATTAAAAACACAAAGAAAAATATGTTAAAATAAATAAAATAAAATGTTTAAGCAGTATAGGTGGATACATTCTTTAAAATTACCAGCTTAAACTAACAATTTGGGAAAGAATTAAAGATATTTAAACTAACAGACAAAATAGTATTATTTAAAAAACCAGTCGAAGGCATATGTTGAAAAAATCCTAATACAACAATTATTTTTGATTTCAAATCAACAGATAAGAGGCATGTTTGTAGATCAGAAAAAGCGTTGATTAATATTTTTGTAATGAATAATTATTTATGAGACCGGAGCGATCCTCGTGGGCTTAGACCGTAAAAATGTGATCATGATGACAAAAAAGAGAACACTTAGAGATAGAACAGAACGTTTATATTTCGCATTATATATATATATAGTTTCTACTTCACAATAAGCAATTAAGTAAGAGTACTTAAAATAATAGGCTCGTAGTGGCTGAACCTTTCCCTTGCTCTGTAAACACAAACCTCCAGGTGCCTGCAGATCCTACACTCATGCCGATGATCTTAAGTAGTCGGCGTCGGAGCGTTAAAATCTTGAGGGGAAAAAACCAAACTAGAGTTAACTTGAGCGTCAAAAGTTCTTCTAATGCTACATAGAGACAAAGTTTCCACCATCCCAAGTTTAATTTATGTGGAGAATATTTGAAAAAGTCTCAACTTCTTGAGTTTTAAAATACTTGAATTCACACAAGTAATTAAATTTCATTAAAAATAGTATTTTAGATACTGGTAGAGTTTATAGAGTGATGCTTTGGGAGGGTACACATGTGAAATGTTAAGTACAAAAAACCAGGAATGTAGCTGCCTTAACTTATACTTTCCATAGTAGCTCATTGTTTATGAATTATGCATTGCTACCTTAAGATAACAAGGCGTTTTATCGGATATGGCAAGCATTTCCAGATAATCAGTTAGATATATTCTTAAAAATATCATTTCTAGACACCTCTAAAGTACTTTTGCTTTGTCTTAATTCAAGCACAAAGTTTCATATCTCAATTTGCAACAAGAAGAGAACATTTTTTTCCCTTAACCTGAAAAGTTTTAGGTACCAATGGAATCTGTGCACGTTTACATTATTATTAATTCATTCCATTCATCTTTCAGAAGGAATTTTACAGCTATTTGGAATATTAAGCGGTTGCCAAGAGAAAAACCATTGTAAATGTATATATCATTTTCAGTTAATAGTTATGTTATAGTTTACAGTTTCTTCTGAAAAATGTATTTATTTATGGAACTAATGAATTAAAATTAATTAGTAAGGCTAATTGTACATTCATTGCGTTAAAACATTTAAATGTTGTACATTTCATGGTCCATTATCTATATCTGTTTAATTACACAACTTAAGAGATAATAATGCAGATGTGTCTATACATTACTGTTAATCTTAGTCCGGTTGAATTTCATTGAACAAAATCAAACGCTCTTTTCTGATTACATTGTGTTTTAATTCCATTAATTCATGCCAAGGCTTCATTTTATCTCTCTGTTGTTTTATCTTTCTTTCTTTCCAGTTATCTTCGTGCCTATAACGTTGGCATTATCTTTGTTATCCAATGATTCCTTTCCAGAAACTCCATTTATATATATATATATATATATATATATTATTCTATTCTGCTTTATAGTGTACAAGCATAAAAACTTAAAACGAATCATAACATTTTACATTGTTTATCTTCCAAGATTTGATGACAGAGGGAACTATATTTGAAGTATATTGTGCCAAAGTAACCTAAATAAATTTGGTATGAAACAGTAGTTATTACTTTTCAAAGCGCCGCCCATTATCCCAACTATACATAAACTGTTGTAGTGATGTCTTATTTCCAAAACTGCATAGAGATTTTTACTATCCCATTCAAGAATATTATGAAGATCTGCATTCAACTGCGGTAAATGGCAGATGCATTTGACTACAACCATAGCATGGCCTAATATGCAAAGAACAAAAATACTTGTGGCCTGTTATCAGTTCATTGCCAAAAAAGAGAGATTTCCGCATTTCCATATGTTAGGTAACATTCTGTGTAACACAATGCTGGCATATTAATGAAACTTAATGTTTTGTTATTGATGTTCTGCAGCAATATAAATACATTTATTCTTCATTTAATTGAAATAAGGTTGGCAATTAAAACACTGGTCTAAACAACGTTCTTCCAATATTCTTGTTTTTCTGCAAACATTCATTAAGGTAGAGGTTCTAATAGGGAAGCAGGCTAGCAAGGGTATCATTATTAGGTGGTGCTTTCTATAGTTTGATATCTTAGCGGGGGACGTTGTAACGAAAAGGTTAAAGAGAGATAAAATCCGAAAGCTGACAGCTGCCTCCGGAATATCGTACCCTTTATAATTACTACCGGCAACATTCTTACCATAGCGGCCACAAAGGTAGAGGAATTTGTTCCCTGGTCTTTACAGGTCCGTGTATCTGCAGCTCGTATCACGAATAAGAATCAGCTCCGGGCTATTTGTCTCCTAACTCCTGAGTCCTTTAAAACACTTTATTCAAGAACTTGACTTGCTTAATGCGCATACAATTTGACTTTAGACAAGATTTTCACAGCAACTTTTTTGTTGTGCTCCTCCCCATTATTATCAACATTTTTGTTCCTCCTCTTTTGTTTTATTTGAACTTTAGTTATTTTAATTTTCTTGGTATTCGCTAATATTTACTATAGAACCATAAACATATAATATGATACAGTAATAAAGAGCAAGAGATTGAAAAATGTATATAAATGTTAATTTCTCTACATGTATTTGTAAATATATCCAATTTCATAGCAATTAGTAATGCTTGAAACATGAAGGTCTTACTGATGAAAAACATTAATGCAGTTAAAACATAAAGCTTTAAATTCAAAACCTATGGATAAAGCATAAAAGTCTGAATGTATAAACTGTCTTCAGAAATGTGAAAAGAATCCAGAATATTAACAAGTAAATATAATGAAAATAGCACAAAAGTATTATTTATTATAAGATGAATATACTTTACATGTATATCTGTATGAGCAAAATGCACTCTCAGTAAATTTCAAAATATGAAGGTTGTTCTGGATATAGAAATTTAGTTCACTGTAAAAAAAATTATCACACAAAATAAATTACTAGCTGAAAGCGATGAGCTAACACTGGTCATAAGATAACTTGTCCCTCATAAGAACTAGGTCATTCTTAGTGCAAGCACTTTTCAGTCAAGTTACATTTCTAACTATTACCTGCGAGAAACTCCTCGTAAGCAATTTCTGACTCAGAGAAATCGCTCAATGCCAGCTGGGCTGCACGAATCGGAGCGGACCGAACTGCTACGTTGGCCTTGAGTCTCACTTCACTCAATCAGTGTTGTTGGAACAGCGAAAAAAGTAATATATAGAGTAAAATCTGCTAAGAATATTAAATGGTAAATACTAGGTAAAAGTATTCCATTCCACAAAAAATATTTACGATTCGCATATCTGTCCAAGTCAGCTCGTGCTGCCAGGATATTATTTGAAGTAAAATTACCAGGCGATCTAGTTCTACGTCGTAAAGTGATTCACAAAGATCGAAGAAGCGTAATTAGCTGTTGCCAGAACTGTTTGAAAAATGAAGGCAGTCCCACTATCTCCTTACGCGAAATGGATGAAAACATAATTTATTACACAGACTTATGCCACTGATTATGTGTTGCCTCGTTCGCCCAGCCCGGCTGACCGTGAGCAATTGCTGATTGGTCGATGCAGTCTTCCGCCGTGCCTCAGTTTTCAGACATTTAGATGAACCAATGTGAACAACTTGGGTGATTAAAATTTACTTCTATTACTATAGTTAATATTTGCTACCCCTCACCTTGGCTACCATTATATAAGCACGTGTTCTTTTTCGGCGAATTTTTAACCATGCTCGTGCTATCAGAGTATTAACTTTACATTATTACACCTAAATGTTAAATGACTGTAAACCAGCTAACATCTGAAATAAAATGTCAGCTCATAGAAGACGCGTGAATAGGTGATTATTGAAAAGAAGGAAAAAGCTTGCACAACATGAATAATTATTTAAATTGTTCATCTAACTTTTATTACATTTCATTAGCAATAAACTTTCAAATATTAAAATAGTATATTTGTAGAATATCTCACAAACTAGCTTAATGGGCCACAAAATAAATACTCTCATGAAAGCAATGCTTTACATATCAAGGCAACAACTTTACGATAAACTGAAGAACATTAATAAAGCTTTTGATATTTAATTAAAATTTTACAAGCCCAGAATTCAAATTCTCTAATAGAAAATACACTAGATTATAACAGTAGCAAATTTAAAATCTTGAGTCGACTTACACCTGAGTTATTCCAACTTTCTAATCAATTATCCGAAATGAACCCATCCCAGCAGTGCTGTTGCTGTAAGACTCGAGAGTAGTGTGCTCTCCGCGTAATGTCTCTCCGCAACGTACTCCTCTCCCGCGCACTGTCCCCTATCGGAACAAACCTCAACATGCTTTAGCCAAACAACTCAGCCTTACATTGTCAAATTAATGCGGAAGGACGGGCGTCTTTACATAACATAAAATGACGATCGCGCATTGAGTGCAATACTGATTAAATGGCAATGGATAAACATTTTTGGACAAACCGCACCCGGATTTTAAAATTACTTACCAATTTTTTTCTATTTTCTTTTTTCTTTTATTTAAAGATAATAATAGTAATAAGTAATAACAGACAATACGTATTCATCGTTCCTTACTTCAAATGTAATAATTTTGGTTACTTTCATTACTTTCAGTACCAAATCGATCCGTTGTTTTTCACAAATCTTAAGTTTAGGTTAGTGTAATAAAGATTTAAATACAATTTAAAAAACTGTAATTTCCATTTTCTAACTTCCATTCTGCCCTTTTTCCTTTCTACCGAACTCTATATTTAAGCATTGGAATATCAAGGCTGAAAATCGTTAAAAAATCTTCAAACACACAACTGTAGGATTATTAGACGGTTGTTAGGTCTTCCTATAATGCTCATCAATCATGACATTAATGGTGACCTCTTCATCAGTTTTGTATCTCATTTTCAATGAAGATGTCACAACAATTTATGTTTGGGTGACTTACAAGGACTGTTTTTGCTTTAGTTATTCTGTGTTAATGCTTTTGATACCACAATTCTGTTAAAGCGCCGTTGCGAAGTTAGCAAATGTGAAATATTAATCTAATATGTGTATGAGAATTATACTCGTATATAAGAGTGTTCTGTTATAAGCTTCAGAAAACGTTCGCGTTATATGTTTTAATACAATAACATTTTAATTAAATTTCAAAGCCAATGAAAATCGATGGAACTTTCTATTGATCTTTGCTGATTCGTCGGTTCTGGTGGTGTAGTGGTTACCATACTTGCCTCCTAAACCCAAGATCGCGGGTTCGAACCCGGCCAGGACCGATGGATTTTTTCGGAGCGTAAAAATCCTAAATATGGCTTTCTTCGGAAGGGAAGTAAAGCCGTGTGTCCCGTGTCGTACATTTACGGCACGAAAAAGAACCTCAAACCTGAAAGAGAGGCCTCTGAGCAAAATTTGTCGGCCGTTTCACGCCCTGAGTTGAATGGGACGCTGATGACCTGAGCTGTTAAAGAGCGTCCATAAATAAATCATTAAAAAAAAATTATTATTTGCTGATTCTGTATGTTTGGTTGGTACACCGAAATGGCTTTTAATTGGTAACATGTTTTTGTTTTATTGAAAGATATGAATATCATCTTCTTAAATATACAATGTAACTCGAAACTGTGTGTTAATTTTCTCTGAGTGTGAAGATATCAAAGGGGAAGTTCATGATCATGGTTACATTTAAAAATGTTTAAAAATGCACGCATTGTAAAGCTATGTCTATCACTAGTCATATATTTCATTTAATTATATCATTAATTTTTGCGGTTTAATAATAATAAAAGTAATAATAATTCTAAAAATGTAGGGTTTTCTTTTCTTATACTTATAGATTGCAAGAATTCTAATTTTGTTCCCACAGTAATGGCATAATTTATTTCATTTCATTAATTAACAAGACCTACTTTTGATTTCTATTAAAAATAGTCCAACTTGGTGGAAAAATCAGTTTACGCAGCTCCTGCGTGATGGACTTTTTCGTGTTCTTTATTTTATATTTTTAAATGTAGATCTAAGCTTGTTCTTGGCCTTGTTCTTCAGGAACAGAAGATATTTTCAAAACAGCGTTTTCAGCGACTCTTCAATCATGTTGAAAATGTCATAAGTTAAAGCGTGCTGTTTACAAATGTCAGATTTGATATTTTTCTCTGGGTAAGTGGAAATTAATGAACACAGAATCATATGTCCTGGAATGTGAAAAAAATTCTGAACATTCCGATAAGATACATAGCAAGTATATTTATAGCCGCATTACCTCATCTTCCAAGCAATTGGTATGTGGAGATATTGATTTATTTTATCGCGATACTTAGCAGGTGTCGAGTTGAATAAATTTAAAGATACACGCACGGACGGCATTTCAAATAATACTATCTGACAATGCCGCACTAATTTATGGTAGGGAATTGTCCAGTCCCACGGTTGCCTATCTTGTGTAATCTACACTAGGGTAATTTACATCTACCCGTGTATACGTCTCCGCGTTCAGAGACGGCGACTCAACAAAAAGTGGTTTATTGCGACTGCAATGCGCGCTATATATGTCCATTGTTAGCTTGCTGTCTTCCGCCTTTCAGGAGAAAATTTATGAGTACTCAAAACGGGTATTTACCTACATACCACAAACGCTTCTGCACGAAATAACGCCACTGTTCTGTAAAGGCAAAGCTCCTGGTTTTCCTTCTCCGTTTTATTTTAATGGTTCTCATTCAAATTGCGTTGTTTACACACTGAAGTCAAAACCTCTGAATTGTAAGAACTATAAAAAATGTTAGCAGTAAAAAACTTGTTTACGAGAAATATAATTGTTCTCATATGTGATTGAAAATTTAAATATTATAGACATATATTTTCAAAGGCCTCCTTGATTGAATTGGTTATAACGTCAATTCAAAATCTACTATAAAAGCAGAAAAGCCATTTCGTTCACATTGCTGGGTACGATTTCTTCGGAAAAATAAAAAGCGAGTACCAAGCAACTTTACCTCTCGAATACCTTTCGGAGATGGCACGGGAAATTTTGTTAAAGAAAGGTGAAAAGAACAAATAATACACACACAAACATATATCAATCTGCATATTTTAACAAAGTGAACTATTGTAAATTTTATCTAAATGTGAATAAATGCTTAAGAATTCTACAACAAATTTAAAGCCAAATACTTCTACAGGTACTAAGTTCTTTCCAGTTCCTCGCTGAAGGCACTTCTTTTTACAAATTGTTTTCACTTCCCCTCCAATCTCAATTATTTTAATACTTTCCTCGTTTTTTGCAGGAAAATAAAATGACACTATTATAAAAATATGTAAGTAATTCTATAATCTAAACTATATTACGTAATATAGTGATACACGTAAAGGATATTTAATGCTTTCAAAATTTGCAGGTGGTAAAAAATCAATGTAAGTCCTATTGTCACGATGTCGTTTTGAGTTCTCCAATAAGGGCATTTCAGTTCTTACATAAAACTGTGAAAATATTTTACCCTTACTCCCATTTTATGTCTCAATGAAAGGATGCAGAGGACCACGTTTATAAAGCATTGTCGAATGCGTCAAAATTCAAGTACTTAAGTAAAGTAAAACACATTTTTTTCGATAACCAAAAAAAAAAAAAAATGAAAAAACAAATTTCTCCTGGACGTATCCGTAAGTTTCTTTTTATAGGGCTAGTAGAATCATTATAAGCAAAGTAGCACTTTTCAAACCTGTCCTTCTTCTTATTCTGAAACGACGAGATTTTTAGATAAAAGGTAAAATAATGTATTTGCGAACAGAGCATAATTCTGGAACTGCAGCGCAAGGTAATGAATTGTAGATGGATCAACTACAAAAACTCAGTTATCTAATGAATACTTTACCATAACCAGAGAATAAATCATTTATAATCTTATGGATGTCATCTCCAACACCGCAGAGGACAGAGCTTAATAATGGTTATGTTGTAAAGACAATGAAAATATTTTGTTGTTTATCATCTTAAATCATTTCGTCAAGTGCACGTACAATTGTGTGTGTGTTCCTTTCGCAAACAGGTGGACAAATTCGGAGGAAGCGGCTGTAACTTGATATTAATGAGCGCTTATTGTTAAGTCACAGGGCATGTTTGCTGATGAACCAGCTTCCATAAAGTTGGTAGACAGGGAAATGTTCAAGAATATACTTCAGAACTCATACCCAACTAATTATGAGCAAGCTGAAAAGGCTGTCCTGGAGCATTGAGTTGTTGATTTCTGTTATATATGGAAACTCTTCAACATTTCAGGTCATCAGCGTCCCATTCAATTCAGAGCGTGAAACGACCGACAAATTTTGCTCGGAGGTTTCTTCTTTCAAGCTTGAGGTTCTTTTTCGTGGCGTAAATGTACGACACGGGACCCACGGCTTTACTTCCCTTCCGAAGGAAGCCATACTAAGGATTTTTACACCCAAAAAATCCATCGGTCTTGGCCGGGTTTGAACCCGCGATCTTGGAGTGTTAATGGCAGTCACTTGCATCACCGGTCAGTACTTCACCGATTCATTTTTGAACAAAGGTCTTACAGGAATATCCCCCTGAAGTTACGCAATCATTGTGGTTGTCTTGTCTAGAAAGCATAGCAAAAGGTGTGTACTAGAACAGAAAATGTGAAACTTCATCCCTAAACGGTCTAATCCCGCTGAACTCGTGGGTTTCACTCTCCCAAGATAAACTCAGTCTCATTATTCTTACTTTGATAGCATTTTATTCACCTTATCCTTCTGTTTCAAACCCAATATTGTAAGAACTTGTTTTCGGCCTTAAAAGAGCTGCCGAAACTAACAAATAATCAAACCGAATAAAAAGGGTAGAGTTTCAAAGATGATTCCAACTAAGGTGCGAGTCGTTACCAATGTGCTAGATGGTATAGAGCTTTAGAACTTCATTTCAAAATACTATAATAATAATAATAATAATATTAATAATAATAATAATGATAGTGAACGCAATAATTATATAATTATATATTGGGTGAAAAGTCATTTTATATGAATGGTATCCTCATTTGTCTTCGAAGTAACAATAGGTAAGGACGGTTCGTACATCTGTTGACGTAATGTTTTGAAGAATATTTTAGGACAATATATTCTGTTAAATCTAACTGATAATATGCCCAAAAATAATCGCAATTCATACTTTATCCTGGAGAAAAAGTTAGAGTACTAAGACAAGAATCTAAAAAATGTGTGCTGAAGGTATGGTTGCTCTTCAAATTGGATTGCAGCATCAAATTGGTTCAACCGTGAATTGCCAGTAAGCCTTGATGTTTTCACAAATTTGACAGTACAGTGAGGGCACAAGCGGGATTATCCCCTTTACATTTTATTTCGCCGAGATTTTGTTGGTAAGTGTGTTCATAATGTTCTGAATCGTGGTACTTTGTTGTGCGCAGTTAGGTTGAGCGAGGTTGCAATAAAAATAGCGATCAAAATCCTATACCATCGAGTAGAGATTAGTTACAGCGGTTTGACTTCGTGAAAGACCTCATTCCGGCGACACAGTGAATACCGTTAAAATGAAACTTCGAAACTGCTTTGGTTTTGATCCGTCCGCAACAACATTGGGATGGGGTAAAACACTATTTGCAACGAATAGCGTAAAAGACCGTCCATGAGGAGGGAACCATGTTAGCGTTTGAGAATTTGGCGTGAAATTCAGTTGTGGCACGAAATGACGGTCATCATAATTCTCAAATTATCGTAAGTGTCCATAACAGTCCACTGTCGCCATTACACTGACGAAAAACGCTCCGGAGTACACCAATTTCTGTACAAAAGTGGAAGAGTAGGAACATTATCGCAATAGATATTTTCAAACAATTTCTAGAAAAAAGTCCCTTAAACGACCCTCTATTACAACTCATGACATGTGGGAAAAAAGTACTCTATTTTGCGGGATTCTGAGAAGAGAAAGGAATGAATATCTCAATAAATGGTTCGTTAAGAACGTTTTGAATACAAGATAATAGTCTACGTGTAGCGGAATTCCGAAAATGTTGTCCGTTTTGAACTGGTTCCAAACGCTCGTATAGTTGACGCCGATTCGTACTGTAAGTGGGTTGGATTTAAAACGCTATCTGGCTTTAATAAACATAAATTGTGCTAAATTACTGCATCAATGCAATGAACGAGAATGGTACAGTAGAAGGCTAGGAATTCTAGGCAATAGAATTGCTGTCTCATTGAGCAAACAGTACAAATGTTGCGCCTGCTATCTACGGCAACAGCTGATATAATCTTCAAAACGTCATGAGCTCCTGTGCAGTTTTTCGTCTCCAAATCCAAGTATTAGTATCAACAACAAACTCAGATGCTGGCAGCGAGATTGATGGTAGTCATGAATCACGAAGAAAAGTATCTTATTTGATGTTTTATAAGTAAGGTACAGTAATTGGAAAACAATTTCTAGCCGTTAAACATGGTTCTTGCATAACTAAATGTTCTTATGCCTGCATGCCCATAGAATCTAGAATCTATATCAAAGTAAGAAATTAATGGTCCACTTAATTTAGAATTTCTTCACACATTTACTGTCCTTCAATCCAATATGTTTGTATCTTCTTTGGCTTTGTCGTCTGCGTCTTGTTGGGTTAATTCCTGTTATACCTGCTCCTTTTTGCTTCGTTCATCCACTGTTCCTTTGGAGTTTTTAAATTTTATTTTTTCCCTGCCTGCATAATCCTAGGTATTCTGTTTCCATATGTCCACGTCAAATACGTCTTATTTCTTCCATCATTTCAATAGTAGATTTCACTCTGTCTTTTGGACTTTCTAACTAATCACCTCCACTAATTATGTACGTTTCCACGTAAATGTATATTTACTTATTTGTAAATCTCCCTCCTCTACTTACATTTGAGCAATAACATTGCATAAAGTAATTATATCAGCTGTAGATAGTACAGTATTCCAAATACGGACCGCAAACCGTAATGGCGTGGGCAGATATTCGCCGATGCCTCTGTCGATAAGAAAGGGACGCTGCCATCCAGCCAGGAGACGTGATTCATTATAAAAGCGAGGCCCAGATCTGTGTATTTGCTCTAGTAATGTCAGATCTGACAAACTTCCTGGCAAGGGGCGCTTGCATTAATCAAGTTCTTCACTCCCTCCATTGCAATTTAGCCCCTTGGAAATGAAAGCGAGATCGTGAGGTACCTGCGTACCCCAGGCAATCGTTACGTAAGGTAAATAATGTTTGCTACGGGAAGTGCAATGCATGCTTGTTCCTTCAGCAGATGAAGATAAAGATGTTCCTGACAAGATATGCTGTGTGACAGGCGTCGCATATCATAATTCATCAAAGTTACCATGTCTGTTAGTTTTATATTACAAGAATAATAATAATAATAATAACAACAATTGGATGAGTAATATGCACCTAAATATGGGTACATATATATATATATATATATATATATATATCGTTTTTTTTAATGATTTATTTATGGACGCTCTTTAACAACTCAGGTCATCAGCTTCCCATTCAACTCAGGGCGTGAAACGGCCGACAAATTTTGCTCAGAGGCCTCTCTTTCAGGCTTGAGGTTCTTTTTCGTGCCGTAAATGTACGACACGGGACCCACGCTTTACTTCCCTTCCGAAGGAAGCCATACTTAGGATTTTTACGCCCCGAAAAAATCCATCGGATCCTGGCCGGGTTCGAACCCGCGATCTTGGGTTTAGAAGGCAAGTATGGTAACCACTACACCACCAGGACCGACATATATATCGTGAAATGTTAAAAGTTAGCATGATGAAAATGAGTCAGAGTTCTTTATTAATAAAAATTATATTCGTGTAATTTACATATTTGTGTATTAAAGTTTTGTAAAATCAAGACTGACTGCTTTTACCAGACCTCAATAAGGAGAAAATGGCGGCCAAAGTCGTACTACACTGCCAATAGCAAATGCGAAACTTTTGCACACTATTACGTTTACAAGATGAGATTATTTATCATTAGAAAATATTTCAAAGGTTTTTAAGAATCTGAAATTGTTTACAAACAATATTTCTCACATGTACACAAAATATAAAATAACATGTGTTATAAATTTCTCCACAAGTAAACACAGCTCTTTACAAAATACACTAACTTCCAAATTACTGGACACCTTAAATCTAATCGACATAAATGAGACAGCATCATATTTATCATCGTATGTTTTAATGAAAAGGGCATAGTCTTCCTTGGCAATAGTTATAAATGGGTATACCTGTCTTGTATTAACCTCATTATGAAAGGAGTCAAAATATAACATCCTGCTCACACCATTCATTAAAAGTCTCATTTCGCTCCAAAACCCTCTTTATATGTTCTTTCGGATCTTTTCTTTCATAGCTAACCCTCACTGTCACACATGATGGTAGAAAATTGCCCAAGGAAAATGCCTTCTCTGACCACATTTTTGGGACGAAATGTTTAATACACGCATCATTAATTTCAAAACTTGCACGGTGTATACTGTTTATCCACTCCTCCTTTAATTACTGCTATTTAGAAAAGGTAAATATGGTATCATGCGTAGCAGTACGATAATTATGACATACAAGAGCAACTTGTGTTATTCTAAACACTCTCTATTACACAAGTTCATAGTGCGATTTCGCTAAATCAATACTAATTTAATACTAATTTCTAACGATAAACTACTCTAATACAGAGTAGGTAGGTAACTGCAACAAATCCAATTAACAAAAGCATGTAATTAAAAGCACGGACCACATTTTCCACCATTTTGTATACTATCGATACCTACATTGGGGTCAAGTAAAAGTAGTCGGTCTTGATAAATGCCAATACTATTGTTCCGTTCCTAGAAAATGTAGGAATGTGGTTGACTTGAAGCTGCGTCCTATTTCCAGCTCAATTTAACTGGCGAAAAACTTTAGGCTGGCTAACCTAACTTCTTTCAATAGAAAAGTAACTACTGGCAGACATAACTTCTTTCCTGTCTTATTTACGTGGTTTCTCTTTCATATTATTGTATCTAGTTTTAGCTACCTTCATACATTGCAATAATCAATTCCTAAAATACCAATTAATACATTTACGCAGCTAAAACAGCATATTTATGTTTTTATATCATTGAATTTAATTTTAGTTTGAAATTTATTTCTTTTCTTATTTATAATTCCATGAAATTTAATGTCATTCATATTACGAGATGTTTTATGATATTCAGTTGACTTTGATGACTGAGCTAATTAGTAATTATAAATACTAATAAGTTCTCTCTTTTCTCAACTTTAGTTGAGGTTATGTGAGTTATGGGGAGCAAAGCAACCTGTGTACTAGAAGAAGCTAGTCAGCATGGCCGTAGCTTGTACTCGGTTTGAGATAGGCTTTATCAGCGAGTATTCTTCACTTGGTATGTAACTTGTGTGCCAATTGTGCTTCGTGTTCCAGTTAGAGAAACTGTTCGCCAAACCACGTTCTTACCGAAGATAAGTTAGAAGAAATACAGGAATATGCCACTGAACGGTCATGTTTAACAGGACATGTTTTTCATGTTTCTTATAACATAGGTTGGTGCTTATTATTGGCAGTTTTAATACAGTATAAGTTTACGCTTTCGGTAAAAACATAAATACTAAAATAAAAATGCTAACTTTACACGCGATGACCTATCTCCCTTTTTGGTTGCAACAGCTGCACTTCCCAAATAAACAGCCGCGCTCAAGCGTCCCGTAGCTCAAATAACCTCACTGTATGTGTTTGACATCTGTTAACACTTACGGAATGCCACATATTACAGCATTTGAAAGTCTAGGTGCACACCTTAGAGACAGCTTCAGATAGTTGCCAGCCGAACGTTGCTAGAGGCGATAACCAATAAATTGCTCGTTGGACGCTTCTTGCTAAACGCATTACAAATTCAATGACAGTAATACATATTTCATTCCAGTTATGTATTTCATATAGGCTTTCCTTTTCTGGGAAGGCTGCCAACAAGAATTATTCTGCAATAAGTGACATTGGAACGTAATGGTGTTAATAAAGTTATATGCTATTATACGAAACTATCCTTTAAGAATCGTTAAGAAATGGGAAGAGAAAACTCTTTCATAACACGGTTGGTTGCGTTGATGATGAAATTTATGTACCTCTGTCTGTCATTTATTTTTGTTGTGAGAGGAAACTTGCTAGAAACACGCATGCACGCTCACAAATGCCATATATGAGCGTCTTAAAGCCTACTGTCTTTAAAGACCCTACAGCACAATTTGAAATACTTCGTCTCGAATTGATTACCCTTGCACAAATGTTATATAAATAAATGTAACGAGGAATGAATGGTAAGTGTAGAAAGTAAATGAGTAACTTACAACATATTTTACATTATTATGTCCAGTGCCACCCAATGTCCTCATTAACTGTGGACTGCATTGTCCAGTGCAGATGATGTTGGAGGTCACATGATTATGCGGCGCCGGGCGGCAGTTCCTTAAACCAATGAATCAATGGAGTGAATAAACGATTGCGTTAATGAGCTCGGAGTTCTTGATGCGTGAAAGTTATTTGGCATTCAGTGCAAACATTTTCACTAGTCCTTGGAGGCGATCGCATAATTTATATGCGTAACACAAAAAAAGACATATTCTCGCAGTATTAATTTGTCTTAAGTTCTGCTCAGCTCCTCGCTTCATGCACACTGCCATGTCTCTGCGCATGGGCCTTAAAGCCTTTAAAGCCATCATCAGCGCACCGAGTTCTCCATGGCAGGCGTTTGCTGATAGTCCAGAGGTTAAAAGCACGTGTCTAGCAATGAGAACTACCTAAGTTCGAATCCTACCCATGCATAGAATATTTTATTTGTTATTTTTGCAAGTAAAAGTAAATGATAATGTAGTTTTCAATTGAATTTTCAGGCAGTTGTGCTTACACGAAAAAGTAAAGTAATCTTCTTTTTTTCAAAATAAATAGCAAATTAATGAATGTTCTTAAGTAAAAAACTGAAAAGAAAATATGAATCAACTTAATATCGGATGTGTAAACTCTCTTCTTCTATCATTTGCCCCATTCTTCAGTGCATAGATAAAATAAAACACCTAAACATGTTTTGATGAGAGGATATTTTCTCCCAAGCGTCCAGAAATTGGTTCCACAAAGCCTCTTTCTTCCTGCCTGTTTAACTCTACCACTTTTTTCACTTCTGCTACCACATAGGGATCAAACCTGGTGAGCAAGGAGGCCAATCAATCATTGTGATTACTTACCTCTGCGAAAGTAGTTTGAAACAAGTGAGCAGGATAATTATCATATTGGAATTCAGTGATTCCATCAGGATATCTCATCCTCACAGGAGGTATGTTCGAGATGTTTTCATATTGGTGACTTATAGTGCGTCGTTAAGTCACCACAACACACCCAGACCGTCCCGTGACATCCAACCTCAACACGATACAGAGGATTTGTGTATCTCGCTTAATATCGTGTTTCCCTGGGTCGATAGATGATTATTTTCTCTCCGTTTGTAAATAAAAAGGTGAATACAACCTTACTTCAATTGCGGCTGGTATGCTATTGTGCAAAAGTGAGGTGAAGTAATTTATTATCATCTTTAAGGCCATCCTTCTTAGTAGCTAATCGAGTTAAGAGCACTGCAGCATTCAAACGATATAGCGGTGTGCAGTCAGACCCAGGGAAATGAGAATTATTTCTCATTGATGAAATACATTACCGTCAGTTTCTTCAAGTAGAGTAGCATCATGCTGCGGAATGGAAGCTGTCCTGAACTAGGACAACGGCGAACAATCCTTTCCCTGGTTAACCTCGCGCATCTCGTGGGCGTATTGACTTCAATCAATCTTGCAGCTTGAGAGACAAAATGACCTGCACTGTTTACCACTGTAAACATTGATCTCTTTGTGTGTGCGCTGAGCTATAGCGGAACTTAGTTGGATTGCTAACCAAGCAAAGCGGAGGTCAAAAGCGTTTTAATCGTCTGTAAGATGCGCACGCATTAACACTCCACCGCCAATGACAACCAAGAATGAGAGCAATAGCAGAAGCGATATTAATGTAATTAATGTAATTTAAATATTCTTTTGGGTTTCTCACTTTAGAATATTTATTAATAAATACATTTGTTTTTTAAATCGAAGACACTTAATTTCCGGGTTTGTGTTTCAACATAAATGCCTTAAATTTCAAATGTATCTTGTTCATTAAATAGATATATTAATTTTTCTTGCAAAAACTGAAAATAAAAAATTCAATCACAACGAGGATTCGAACCTAAATAGTTTTTTACTAGGTACATGCTCAGCCGTCAGAGCACATATGGTCCAAAGAAACCTATTTCTTGTTCATGACATAACTTGAACATGAACTGAAGGCGGCATTAAATGGTATATTGTGAACTCCGCGTTAGTGAAGTGTTTCTCGAATCGACCATTGCTTCTGGCAGTTGCTCTTTTTTTTTTTTTTTTTTTTTTTCCTTAGGGTGTACATTTTTCCATGCACGTCGTATATATTTCTATTTACAGGTTTAAAATATATATTTTATACGAGTATACTTAATTATCTAAAATGTCAGAAACGCTCAACAAGATTAGAATAGGGTGTTTTAACAAAGAAATTATGCTATCAAAAATACAGTATACATTAGTTTAGACATCAGTGATAATCCTCAATGAACAAGAAATGTGTTTAATAAATTCCTTTATATCCTTGATTCAAATGTATGTATAGGTAATATTTCTGCAATTCATAGTTTTCTATAGCAAAAACTTCTCTGGTATCACAGAGATAGCTGAGCATTCTCGGTGTATTTCTCCGTTAAAACCATTTCCTCGTCTAGAATTCTGACAGAGAATAAAGTGGCCAGTCATAAAAACATCCGAGAGAGCTTAAAAACATAATGAAATATAACCTATTTCACTACGCCATGCCTCATTAGCTGCATGGAGTGTAGAAACAGGCAGTAGGATATGAATCATGCTTCGGTTAAATGATCATTGACGTAATTAGGTTTCGCTACGGTTATGAAAATCTGCAGGAACATTTGTTTTCCGCTTTTATTATGTCACTTTTAATTGCAATGTAACATAGCCAATTTTAGTGATCAAATCTTTGATAATATAATGTAGACTTAGCCATTATCCGTATGCTGGAGTGATGTTAGAGTGTGTGGATATTTCACGTAAAAGTAATTATTAATGTTCCGGTTTTCTGTTTCCTAATTTTCCCAAAATATTCTATAAATGCAATGGTCATGCCAGCGATCCTCTTATGTTTCTCTCAGACTAAAAGGTTGCTTTTACTTTAAACTGTGAAAGGATTCATTAAAAAATCTCTCTATAGTTTAAACGGCACAGTTCTACAAAAACAAATCCATTTAAGGATGTATTCAATATGAAAGTAATTAATTGTCGGTGAGTGTGGGTGTCACCTTTGTTAATTAATATTAATAAAGTATGATACTATGTTTGTAATTTGATTCATTCAAAATATTTACGCAGCTTAACGTTAATTTTTTTAATTCTTTTTTATTTTTCATCAAATCGTTCATTTATCTGGCTGCTAGTGCTTAGACTGCTCACTAAGATGTTCTGGATTCCACCTCAGCGGCTGGAAGTAGATTTTGTGGCGTCTGAACATATGTTTTTCCTTCCGCCATTCATTACTTCATCATCATCTCGCCTCCATCTTCATCATAACTATTCAACGTAATGTAGTCCACCGATTCTGGGTGCGCGCACTTCCAATGCACTACATTACTACTCTCTGCCGCACATGTGCTGAACTCAGACAGAATTGCCTATATAAGAGAAGAAGAGTCCCTTTTAAAACTTATTTAAATGTAAAATAAAAATTTAAAAAAGAAATGTTCATCCCCTTTATATTTCAATGGTCTAAGTGCCAGATAGAGCTTCTAATATAACGACGTTTTTTATATATAAAATATAAAAAACTGTTTCATATCTATTTAATACAATATTTCTCTGATTTCGGTTCTCCGTTGCATTATGCGAGGAATATTTGACGTTACATGGTGTAACTTCTCAGACAGAAAGAATTTACGAGCTGTTTTAATAAAAGTTGGTGTAACCTTCTTTAAGTTGGGTCTTAATCTTGATCTACCGAAGCCGCAGTGCAGAGTTATTTCTCAAGATATATTGATAAAAACATTTACCGTTGAATTAGAGTTTCATACTTTCATAGGCTCAGCTTTGGAAACAGCAGGAAGTGGGATGGATCCATATCAAGTGAATATAAGACATGTGTCATTGTTTCGTTTTTGTAAATTAAACCGCTTGGGTGTAGATCTGTGATCATGAAACACTGCCTTTTTGCACATCCTTAGTTTCTTCTCCAATATTTTAATGACAGTTCTTCAGAAGGTAAGTTAGAAGACTCCCATATATAGTCAAAACATTCTGAAGATCGGATATGACATTTTCTTTTGAGTCTCAAAAAAAACCTTTTTCAGCTAATGGCCCCGCGCCTTTGTGCAGAGTCGGCAAATGTTCTTTAGTTTCCTTTTCGTAGTAATGGATCCAGTTTCATCAATAAAAACTTTTTCTTGGAAAAACAGCCCAAACTTTCTCGCGAAACTTGCATTCCAACATGTTTTTGTTACAGTATCAACAAACAGGTCTTCACTTCGTGAGTAAACTCATTCAGTTGAGAGACTTATGAATGTCATGAACTTCGACCTCGAACTCGGCGACCTTGCAACACTTCAGCGTTTCTCTTGAGGACGATTTTTTATTTTTTGTAAATTAAAGTAATTAATTTTTATCGTCGAAATAATTTAAGAATTCCATAAAACATTATGCATATATTTGACTAGATTTTTATTACGACCATCTGCTATATAATTTTTATTTTCAAAAAATTCCAAGTAAAACTCACCTAACGAGTAACTAAGCATTCGTATTAAAATTTTGATGTTCTAACAGCGACAACTGATATATAATTTATGATCAGATTTTAAAACAAATCTCATCATAAACATTATAATAAAAATTCAACATATAATATTAAAACAAACTTAAATCACGATACTTGCAGATCTAAAGTACTGTGAAAGTCAAATAAGAAAAAAAAAAATGGCCTCATTCTTTAAATTTTTCCACATTTTATATAACACATTTATATTTTCATAACACACATACATTACCGCCTGTGGTGCCTCAGTAGTAAAAACGGGCGTTAAACACTACTAAAAAAACACAGTATTTTTAACGGTTTTTTTTTTTTTTTACGTGTAAACTTTACGTTTTTTGCATATAAATTAGGCTCCATTAGTGATTCATATGAAACATTCGTCGCCCATGAGCAGGCCTCCATGCATTCTGCGCTCTTTTGTTTCATTCTTACATAAGAAGTCTCATAGCACGTGTTGCATAAATAGGTCATAAAGTGTCGGAAAATGTTTTAATGGAGGGAGTTCGGAAGATTAAACCCAACACTTTTTTTGCTGTTAGAGGCAAAACATGTTCGAGATTAACATCAAGATAGGGATGATATATTACTGATCTAGCGTGCTCTTAGCAGGAGAGAGTCAAGTATTGATTGTATTTTATTTCGCGTTTATTATGAACTATTACTTTGAAGTCTACCACCCATCTCGAGAATAATTTCTTGACGCAGAATGTAAGCTTCTCAGCGTCAAACAGCTCCGGTTTTGTTAAACTTAACCTGCAAACAGCATTCTGCATAGTTCATTCTCCTTCATGCATTAACATTATATCCCAACAGAAATAAAAAATACTAAAATTTCCCGTATTCAGTAATGACTGAGAGGCAATATTATAGAGAGATATAAATGCTAAATGTATTTTGTAAAGCATTTACTGAATATCTGGAACAAAAAAACTATTAAGTAACCAATAATGAAAACTTTCCTAAGAATACTTGTTATTTCTTTATATATTAATTAAATAATATTTACTCTTATTCAAGGATAAAGAATGCACAATTAGAATACATAAGATTTATGAGGCAAAACAAAAATTTATGCACATATTTATTTAATTACTACTGCCCTCACACCTGTTGGCAGTAAGGAATAATGAATATGCAATTATAATTTACAGCAAAATACTTAAAAAAGAAACCAGTAACTTAATTAAATACATATGAACCTATAATTAAATAAATCTAATTTAACTACACGTCGGATTAATTTTACACATATTTACATAGCAGTTTACTTTATTAAATACATTTCATCTAACTAAAACATGACAATCTAGTTAAATACACATCAACCTGGTTAAATACATTAAACTAATTAAATACTTGTCAATATAATGTTACATATATTAACCTAATTAAATACATATATAAAATGATTAGCTTTATCAAATATAGTTCTCATATTTAGGCCTAGACACTTACCACCTTTAATAATATTATAAACTAGTTAAGCGAAGCTAGTCAATGAAATACAAGAAGTTAAACAAATTTTCACAAGAAGTGAAAAACTTAAATTTGAACTCTAATTACATCCACATCAGTGAAATATTTCTGCACTTACAATTTTAGTTTGCTTTTAAATCTTTCAGAGAAGAACAACTTTCAAAAACAATTGCAGGTAATTCATTCCAGTCATTTATGGTTTTATTTACGAAAAAGAATTTACCTATATCCATTCTCTGTTGCCTATAATCGATTTTAAAATATAATCGTTCCTACTGTAGTATGTTGGTTTCTGTAACTTAGTTGCGATGTCCCTCCAAGCATTTTGTTCTGTAAACGCTGAATATAATAACATTATCTCCCATTTTTAGTGATTCCTAATCTAATGCTTCACCATTTTCGTCCTCACGCTCTTTATTTTAGCTTTTAACATTCCGCATTTTTTCTGGAATATTTATTTTATATATTCTTTAAGGATCTCAACAATGTGTTCCATAACGCATTGAGGACCGAACTAACAATAAGTAAGCTGTTTTCTTCGATTTTGGAATGCCATTGTTTTAGTATTCTCATAAAGTGTAACCCCTTCCATGCTGTCCTCATAACACTAGAATTTTTTTCGTCCCATGCAAGTTTAGAACTTGTTTAACTTCCCAAGTATTTACAGCAGTTTTTCTAGGAAATTTCTACTTCATCGAATTTATAATTACAATTAATTTCTTCTCGGTTTTTACAAAATAGTATTGCTTTATTCTTAGAACCATTTATTTTCTCATATTTACCGTCCATTCAATATTTTCTAAACGGAACCGCAAAGAAAAGCGAAGGATAACGCACAATACAACAACAAGATTGGTTTATTTATGGACGCTCTTTAATATCTCAGGTCATCAGCGTCCCATTCAACTCAGGGCGTGAAACGGCCGACAAATTTTGCTCAGAGGCCTCTCTTTCAGGCTTGAGGTTCTTTTTCGTGCCGTAAATGTACGACACGGGACCCACGGCTTTACTTCCCTTCCGAAGGAAGCCATACTTAGGATTTTTACGCCCCGAAAAAATCCATCGGTCCTAGCCGGGTTCGAACCCGGGTTTAGAGATAACATTCTTAAACAAAAAAGAGTGTTTTTGCAGAGAAATATTAAAATGCAGCATGGTAAAAAGTTTATATATTAATAGAAATTTTAGTATTGTATTTTTCAGCGTTCGTTATTTTGTTGGTTAGCTATTGTACAGCTGCAATATAGAAACATCTGTCCTTGAATGATTTTATGATAAATTGTGGAGGGAGCATAAGATATGTGTTGTTTTCAACAGAAACAGAAATGGCAACCTAACATTCTGTATGTTGTTTTTAATAATTGCTGCAGACAAACTCCTTTTGCTATGGCAACAGTATAATATACTTCTTTCCCCCTTTTTTTTTTTCCTCCTTTGGTTACTCTTTATTTTAAAAGGTACAAATTTACTACATTCCTTTATTTCCATAACTAAGCTACTTTTCCTATTTTAACACTGCACTATAAACATTTTAAATTATTAATTAAAAATAACAATAGTTATTAAATTTAAGTGTTCAGTATAACATGCTAATGCATTGAACCCTTAAAATGTTATTATTATTTTATTTTATTTTGTATTAATGCCACTTTCAGTCGATGACACGTATGTATGCTCGAGTCTAATGATATAACCTCTCAAGTTGCTCGTGTGTTGTTCGTTTGCGTTTTCGCTTTCTTATCTTTTTCAACTTTATTATATATTTATTTTATCTGTATTTCTTCGCTTGATCTGTTCATCTTCATTGTTTACCTTTTCGTAATTTTCAGAAATTTTGTTATCGTTTTACATTCATATTTTCAAGTCATTTGATTATTTTTATTGTTTTTGCACACACAAATATTATGTATGGTCTATACTGCAGAATAAATTACGTTCTTACTTTGTCAGAGATTAAACAACATCAAGATAACAATTTCATTGTAATTATAGTTAGAAAATCGTCTAAAGAATGAAATTAATCCTTAACAAACTACTCTTTTTTTTAATTATTCAGGGTTAATATTCTTTTAAATTCTAGTATTATGTACTATAAACTACTCCTATATATTTTCCAACCTTTATTAAGATAAATTGGTTTTCCGTATTTCATTGTAATAACACGAAATCTCAGGTTCTTCTCAACAGTTATGCACAATACTGAAATACCCAATAAATAAGGGATAAAAATAATCATAATTTACATTTAGACGAAAATGGAGCTACATGAAGTTTTATTGTAGGTCTCTTTATAAAAGTTGTGTAAAATTAAGTCGTAACTCATCTTATTTGAACAACTCCACAGAGTATGTCTAATTACGAATTGAAAAGAACAAAATAAACACTCTTCGTCTCTAGAGATACCAAATAGCCTATCAGGGTTCTAATTAAGTATATTACATTTAACAATTTATTTTAAAAATTGTAAAACTATGTTAGATGATGGTAAAACTAAAGATCAAAGTAATTTAAATTTGTATTTCTGTTATTTTCTTTCTCTCACAATAATTTAAAGTGAAGATCGTAGAAAACTGTTTGCACTAAATTAATCAGAAACATTTTGTCACATTATCAACTAGTTTTACTTTTTACTTACTGTTGAGATAAATTTTTACTTATAGGTACAAAATATGTCATGCACTTACATGAGAGTATTTTAGTCGAAATTGCTAAAAAGATTATTAACTGTTATCAAGGACAAAAATTTATTACAAAACAGAAGCCAGTGGAAATCCTGCAGACTGCAAATAAAATATAAGCTATTTGCAACAATAGGTTGTCCACGACTAGATAAGTATGACCTATAATAATTTAACTGATTATAGTTTCAGTAATATTATAATATTTTAATAATAATATCAACACTGTAAAACGAATCCCCAGCACACTCAATATTTTCATTCATGGATATTAAAATTATAGCATAAATCAACCTCAGTGATATCAATGAGTTAGCATACTTATTCATGTTCAGACATGTTCTAACCTATTTAGATATTGTATTGCGATGGTTCCCAGGCAGTCAGTATTGAAGTTGTATTTACATGTCACCATAAGTATTGTACTTATCTTTGTGCTGTACGTTGTTCTTATTTTTATGTTATATTAGATTTTATAAAATGTTTCAACATGCCAAGATAGCTAAACAAATTGTACTTATGAAGCTGTAGAAATGGAGTGGTAATATATCCTACACTAACGTATTCAACACGTTCACATTAACTCCACTTATATAAAACTATGACATGTTGCTGAAGAAATCGCTCCCATCTTCAACAGTTGACCAACTTCTGTTATTCAAAATGGTGGTTGGATACCAGGATATTCCTGTGGTGGTGTCTGATGGTTCTAGTGGGAACTTTTTGAGTTCATCCATAGGAGGAAAATCAACATTCATGAATTTTTATAATGTTTTAAGATGAAAAAGTCTTCCCAAGTGGATAGCTCCATTGAGTTGTGAAGTTGTTTCAGCAACTTGACATCTGGTTTAATTTCTTGATTATTGGTCCAAAAGCGAGCTCCTACCGTGAATTATCAACCTACTTAAGCGGAGTATTCCTAAAGCGTTCTTTTCTCCGAATTTCCAAAATTCTCTACGTTTTTCCTATGCATCTCACTTTTGGACCAAAAATCATGAAATTAAACCAGAGGCTAAACTGCAGAAACAACTTCAAAACTCAGTGGAACTATCCACTAGGGAAAAGCTTTCATCTTAAAAAAATAAAAAACGTAATGAATTTTGCCTTTCCTCATATAGATGAACTAGCAAGTCCTACGAGAACCATCAGACACCGCCACATGAGCACTCTGATATCCAGCCACCATTTTGAGTAACAGTAGTCGATTAACAGATGAATATGAGAGCAAATGATTCCAAAACATGTCCTAGTTTTTTATGTAAGTGGAGTTAATGTGAACATGTGGAATACATTAGTGTATGATATATGCCAAGATGGTACTTAAATCATTCAGGCAATTTTTGCTAAATGTCTCAGAAGTGAAATTTTATTTTAAAATAGCGCTATGAACTCTATTTTGGATATAAAGTTGGTGATTTTGATTAATTCTGGGTCTCAAATATGCGCTGCGTATATTGTTTTAGACTTCTCTCTTTGGTAAAGTTGCCATTTGCAATTCCTGTTATTTGGAGGAAACAGAAGGGACATTAAACTTATTGCCATTTCTGTTTAACTAAAATAAAAGGAATCACTTCTAAAACAAAATATACAGTTAACTATTCCAATTTGTTTATATGACAGCGAAGAGTATCCAAAGTTTACAGGTTTCGTGATCGTAGCGGATTACTGTAACTCCGACCCACCTGATACTGGAGAAGAAAGAGACATCAGAAGTGATCCTACACCCGAAGCAAGTTATTCGTCACAACTAACGTCTTAATGATCTGATTAGGGATTTAAAGTTGTCTAAAGAACGAGTTTAAGTTTTTAAGGCTACATCTTTAAAAAGGAAGGTGTAGTTTTTTGTAATAATGTTCGTTCAATGATGGACGCTTAACACCAGCCAGATAAGATTAGTTTGAAAGCCTCACTTCTGCATAATGATAATCAATGCCCATGAATAATTGCGGTTTATGCCAATAAATGAAATAGGCGTAAAAATGTGAAAATACTATTAGAAATAAGTCAGTATATCTAAAATACAACTGAATATGTGCAGATTTGAAGGCCATCGCTATATTACTGGATGCACTAAATTCTGCTGTTTCTTACGTGAATGGGACAGCAAAATTAGGACATCTCACTACATTATGAATCAAGCATTTCTTATTCCTGGCCATAAAATATAGAGACTAACATACTCCCCTTCATTCTTTTTTTATCACTCAATTCAAGCTTTTCCAATTCCGTTGATGAATCCCGAAAACGTATATTTTACTCCCCCGAATTGGATTTATTAAAAAGTTTGTAAAAGTAATCGATTAAATTATTGCTAAATTTATGTATTTGAAATCCAAAGTTCCCAAATTTAATGATGCAAAACTCCAGGAACGGATCTTTATAAAACCACAAATAAAATCAGTTTCAATAATGACAATTTTGAGAACTGATAAATCTATTGGGAAAAGCAGCCTCATATAAAACTGTCAATTATGAGTATGGTGAGTGATTTCATCAGTAGATTTCTGGATGAAAAAGAGATATCGAGGCAAATGAAGTCCAAATATGCCGGCCGATTGCTGCCGAACCATAAACAGAAATATCCCTCAAGCAAAACAGGACCGAAAGTCATCATATAAACTTTTTAGATGCATATATAATTTATTATTACATAAGTACTAATTATACAACATTTTAAACGTTTTCCACAACAACAACAAAATTGTAAACAATTTTAAAGCATGTTTCAACTCAGCATGTCACGCTGAAATATAAAATTGCTTGTAGCCTAAACTGGTACTGGCCTAAACTTATAGTCGGTTGCAAGTCCTAAAATATAATGAAAGTTCTGATTTTGCAGGCGACTTAAAATCTAAAAATGATTTCCATTGATAATGATGGCAGCACAATTTTGAATTACTGACCTATAAAACACGTTTCCCTTCCATTTACAAGAAATTTGTAGAAAGGGGCAGAGATTTCAAGATAACACAGAGAAAATAAACTGGCTTTCATTAACAAAAGCACGGTACAACACTTGGCTTGTAACTTTCATTGAAGGTATACATTACATCGATCGGCTAAGCGTAATCATGCTGCATCTACCCAAACAAATGGCTGATTCTGTTGAGCTATCCATCAATCAATCGCTTCATGTGCCATATTTCATTCGCCTTTCCTTGCCACGCTTCATCGGCTCCAGAAATATGAATAACTATCTCTTTTTGTTTTGCTTTTGCTGATCGACAGTTAATAAACGTAATACAGAGGTGAGAATGGGGTAAGTGCACCTATTACTGTTTAGTTCGTACCGAAAATTAATGTGCTTTATACATTTGAGATTTATAGTTACTGGCGTATCTACTTTTCAAAAGCATCTCCTATCTATATGTAATTAGAGATAGCTTTGTTTTATTTTTACCATAGTTTAAACGCCGATAGGATGACATAGTACATTGAGAACAATACGATCAGCTTTACTAGCACAAAATTTCGTTATTCTATAGTAGGCGAGAAATTAGTTCTCTGAGAAAGCCTGTATTCTAGAACATATACTTCTCGAATGATGGCTTCTCTTGTTTGGAAACACTTTTCTCTGGGTGTCTTTTATGTTACTTTGGGGAATATATCGAAAATGCAGAGGCTCTATGGTTCACATTCAACTATCCCCCCTCCCTTCCATACCAATGATGCGGTTTGAGGCACAGAACAGGATGTTATTCTGTGATACTCAAGCAAGTCTTTCAACTTGTACAAGAGTGTCGCATGTATTCCTACCTGTCCATCACCTCCAGGTGGTATAGTGGTTACCATACTTGCCTCCTACACCCAAGAACGTGGGTTCGAACCCGGCCAGGACCGATTTCGGGCGTAAAAATCCTAAGTATGGCTTCCTTCGGAAGGAAAGTAAAGCCGTGGGTCCCGTGTCGTACATTTACGGCACGAAAAAGAACCTCAAGCCTGAAAGAGAGGCCTTTGAGCAAAATTTGTCGGCCGTTTCACGCCCTGAGTTGAATAGGACGCTGATGACCTGAGATGTTAAAAAGCGTCCCTAAATAAATCAATCAAAAAAAACCTCCAGCAAACCGCCACGGGTGGCCGAGGTCGTTAAGGCGCGGACTCGTGAGCGGGAGGTCTGGGTTCGAATACCGCCAGGACCGTCCTCCTTGACTGAGGTTTTTTGCAGGTTTTCCTCAGTCCTCATAAATGGCAAATACCAGGGAGGTACCTTAAATTTAGGCCTGGAACGATTCCTTCCTTAAAAATAAATCCTTTCTCAATATATCGTTTCATTTCCATGTATCATCGCTGTCCATCGCCTTTGGTGCCTCTGTAGCAAAAACGGGCGCTAAACACTATTCATTCATTTACCTCCAGCAACGTTTAATCAATTCCACGTAGTGTGCTGCATTGTCAAGGCGATCTGCATATATGCTCAACAGTATCATGCTAAACATGCCACCGTCCGATATAGCAAGAAAACGGGCGCTAAACACTATTCATTCATTTACCTCCAGCAACGTTTAATCAATTCCACGTAGTGTGCTGCATTGTCAAGGCGATCTGCATATATGCTCAACAATACCATGCTAAACATGCCACCGTCCAATATAGCAAGAAACCATTGCACGTGCTTCCCATAGACTCTCGTTACATTCTTTAGCGTTTCTTTCAAGCAACATCTTAATTTTGATTCATGCTCATAATTTAAACTTATAAAAATACATCTGTATGAGAAGGTTCTTTGATACCATTACTGCAAATCTTCGAAGCCCTGCAATAGCATGTACGTTTAATAGTTTGCCTTCTTTCTACCGGTGCTATCAATTGCAGTGTTTTCACTTTGTTCTTTACAGTGTGCTTGCCACTACATATTTATTATTCCCGTAAGATGCTATTGTTATAGTCGTTATAGTCGGTCCTGGTAGTCTATTGTTAACCACACTTGCCTAATAAACCCAAGATAGTAGGTTCAATCCCGGCCAGAATCGATAGATTTTTTCGGGAGTAAAAATCCTAAGTATGACTTCCTTTGGAAGGGAAGTAAAGTCGTGGGTCACGTGTCGTACATTTACGGCAGAAAAAAAACCTCAATACTGAAAGAAGAAGCCTCTGAGCAAAATTTGTCGGCCGTTTCACATTCTGAATTGAATGGGACGCTAATGACGTGAGATGTTAAAGAGCGTCCGTAAATAAAACAAGTCAATCGCGCTATTGACAATAGGTTTTTAAGAATATTATCTTTAAGAAAACAAAGGACATGAAAAATAATTCAAAAGTAGTTTTGCACAATGACATTATCTTCTATAACACAACGAGTGTTGATATTTTTCTAGTTCGCGTCTTAGACTAGGGTCACGGCCTATGATTATGGTTACCCACGAAAATGAGGTGAAACTTTGTTTATTCTGTGAGGATAAGGTGTTACAGATACATCACTGGCTGAATGTAAAGGTACGGAGGAATGGAGGGAAAAGTATCTGCCACACTCCTTTGCGGGATCGAACAGAGGAAGATGGCAACGCTGGGCTCTATTAGGACGCCTGGAAGGGGAGGGGAGATTAAGTAAGTTACGATGAAAGTTAGATCTGAAAATGTTTATAACACGGGAAATGTGGTGGAAATAAATTAAGTGATTTCAGCCGTGTGGGCTTGACATTCCTACTGTTATTTATTTAAGTTATTGTTAAATATGCATATTTGTATTATATTATTATGCAATACATAATCTAATAGATATCTGGTATTAAATCAAGCAAACCTGGTGTATTACAAAAGCATATACAATCCTTTAGACCTGTGCAACTGTGGTAATAATAAATACACTCCCCCAATAGTTTTCCGGCAATTTAATTTAGCTTAAAGAATGTTTGTTGTTTACAAACATGAGTTAAAATGCAAAATTAAATCATATCAGGAAAACTATGAGCTTTTACGAGTTATATTCATCAAGACAAAACCAGAAGAACGATCTTGAGCCTTAATTTAATTACAAACAACTCAACATTTGAGCTTTATTAATAAGTTCCAGGAAATTATTAATAAATAACGAACCGAATCAGAAAAGTTAGGAATAGAGCTCTTTTTGTTAATTATTGAAAGTTCTTAATATTTACATACTGCACCAAATATTCCCATGTTTATTTCGTAGTTTTGTAGGTATCGCTAATCAGAAAACTGCATGCGTTTCGTTTTTTCTCGCTCAGTATTCGAAATGAAGGAGAGATGATGATAAGAATTAAAAAAATGAATTTAGGATAACGCAATTATCCGTGGAATAACCCGCAATTTACTTAGCGTGTACACTGATGATGCATGAGATGAAGTGATAAATTTGGGAATAAATTTTAGAAAGAAAATGTTCCAGGCTTAAGTTTAGGTTACATCCCCGAAAATTGCTATTGATGAGAACTGAGGAAAACCTGGGGAAAAATCTCAGTCAGGGAGGATGGCCCTATTGGGAATGGAACCCCATATATTCCGTTCATAACCCATGCCTTAGCAATCTCGGCCACTCTTGTAGGTTGATGATAACGGCTCAAACCCGGGCGATAGATTTTTTCGGGGGTTAAAGTAGTAGGAAGGAAAATAAAGCCATTGGTCCCATGTCATAGATTTACGGAACGTAAAAAAACCTCAAGCCTGAAAGAAGAGACCTCTGAGCAAAATTTATCAACCGTTTTAAGTCCTACATTGAATGAGACGCTGATGACCTGATGAAAAGAAATCCGTTAAGTAAACCAAATAAATAAAAAAATAAAGGAAATCTTTAGACGTCTTATCCACCAATAAGATTAATCTTGAATTTGTTACAGCAAAATGTCTTGGATCACTTACTGCCAGCAGCTGGAACTTTCACCCTACACGATTTTCGTGAATGTTTTGCATGAGTGATAAAAAATGTCTATTTATAAAATGATATAACAACAACAGCAACAAAAACAAGAATAAAGGCAATGTTAGGTCCACGGATCGTATATCTTGTTTGAGAGCCAGCCGCCTTTAGAATTTCAGGCTTTTGTTTAATTACTGTGCGACAAAAGAAGGCGAGGTTATTGATGTTCCGATAGGTCCACTACGAGTTCGTGACTGACCGTTAATCTCAACCCCAATATGCATTTTTACACGTCTCTTGCTATTTGTAGCCTACATGCTAAACAAAAAACACCTATCTTTCCTTTTTTCTTCCATTCGAGGTTTTTTCTCGGCGGTAACAGTCGAGAAATGTATAGTTTGTCTTAGACATTTCCATTCATTTGTGTTTGCTCAATAGCAGCTCAAAGTATAAATTATTATCCGAATATATGATGTTCGGATAAAACGCCAATAGTTTTTTGTTGAGTGTAGTCGAGGAAGAAGAAGAGAACATGGAAAAGGAAGAGAGGCCAGAAGAAGAAGAAGAAGAAGAAGAAGAAGAAGAAGAAGAAGAAGAGACAGGTCGGCTGCGAGATCCGGTGAAAATGAATTTAATATCATTAAAAGTTTATAACCTCTGAGATTATACTGAGAAGTTGTAGTGGTCTTTTTTCCATTAACTAATGAATTTGTGACAAAATTGGTAATTATAATATTCCGTAAGCGATTATATCAGCATATAGACAAAGTGGCTAATTTTAACTTCATTTGGTTTTTAAAAGCATTATAAAAATGTTAAAGCTGAACAACATCTGCTTAATTAACACCTCCTGTTTAGGGAATGGAAAAGCAATTATCTTCCAGTTCTTTTCCACATATAGATATTACAAGTATTCAAACGATCCTGATCCCAGATTTAGACTTGAAAAATAAGCAACAAAACTTTCACATTACTCTTTCAAACACGTTATAAATGTTATGTGTCTCAAATTACAGAAAATCTGCATCACCAACCAACGAGCATAGGCTAACCCACTTTTTTTTCCTCAAAGATTTTGTCATTCTGAAAAATAAAAATCAGAAACCTTGTGACCTTAAACTCTTGTTCGCTATGTTTAAGTATTTAATTAATATAAAAACTTATTCAGTCAGAAGTGGATGCTGGAAGCTTAAAAAAGCTGACTCAAGAAGCTGGGAGGGTTTATGCAGAACCAAAGACAATCTCGTTTTGTCGGTAGTACAGCCAGGTTATTTGAGTTACGGGCCGTCTGGGCACGGCTTCTTATTAGGAAGTGCAGCCACCGCATCCTGGAAAGTGGAAATGGATTCGCCGCACTTAAAACTGGTTTTTACATTTACTGAAAGCATAAAATGGTGCTGTATTTAAAACTGATAGCAATAATAAGCTCTGACTTGTGTTGTAACATGTATTGAAAGATGTCCCTCAGCGGTAAGTGCATACTGACGGGATCTGAGTAGAAAAGTCTTATATTTCATATGACTTTTTTCCGTCACAATTTCTCTATCTTGTCAGGATTTGATTGCGAATCGCCTTACCTTATTTCATGTAATAATCCGTTTTCACATATCTATCGTGTATAAATAAAAGTTCTTCAAGACAATATTTATGCATTGACATACTAGCTAAGAATAATTGGAACATACTTTACACACAATGAAAGCTTCGAGTAACACGAACGCACAACCAAGCCTCCCTTAAACTACCTACAAGCTGCTACAGTTACAAGTAGTATAGGCCTTGGCGACTGACTTCTTCCAATACGTAGCCTTATTCTGCCGGCCCGTAACTAAAATAATCTCATTGTAGTATGAAATACCTAAAGTGTGAACGTTAAGGTAGACTCGACCAAACAGGATTCAGAACTATGCTCGTTAATAGACTAACTGCGTCACGAAACAGAAGAAATAAGGACAGAATGAAAGATTGGACAGGTTGTAAAGGAAATAGGTACATATAACTTTGTAATTTTCCATTACAGACTCATCTGTACATGTGTTTCCCTGAAATCTCTCTCAATGATTGATAACCATTACAATGACTAATAGAAAGCGAACGATTTTAGCTATCCATTGCGGTTTGAAAGCAAAATCGAACCGCAATGACAGGCTGGGCTACATTAATTTTCAGACGTGTTCATGCATATCATGATCGCATATTTCATTTTTGGAAAATTACAGTTTCTCTAGATATGTGATTTTCCAATTGATGACGCATATATCTTCTTGGAGGTCCAAACTGCCCTAGTTAGCATGGGCGCGGCACACTCACAGCGTTTGTTGATTTAGTGCTAGGGTTTTTATAGAGCCAGCCTGCCTTCCAGTCCGGAAACCACTTTGCACAATTTGGCGAAGCAGGGTCCATGTTCAACAGCAGCAAACAGATGCGTAGGTTCATCATTTCGACAATGAAATACGACGGAGATGCTGCAGAAGTCTTTCTGCAGGGCATAGGTAGCTGTTACTGAGATGTTGCAGTTTTTCAGAGTCATTTGTGCACATCTTTTACATATGTAAGAGTTTCTCTATCTGAATATACATTTTATTCATATAACAAGCAGTATTTTCATTCATTAAGGAGACGCTGTCTGTTAACTTGCTCCTCTTTTTACTTCTATTTTAACTGTTCCCTAATAGTTCTTTTTCACTTAGGCCCGTTGTATAAAAGTTGCTAACTGGAAATTACTTTTAACTGTAATTTAAAAAGTAACTAGAAGTTAGTCGTCATTTCTGTTGCATAAATATAATCTCAGACTACGTAAGCTCGAGTTTACAACAACCATCAAAACTATAGGAACATAACACAACAATATGGAAATTCCTGTTTAGAGCGAGTTGATGTTCACCTAAGAAAAGCAATAATTATTCGATTTCCCGCCACCTAGACATGTTTTTCCCCTTATATGTCTTCAAACAAAGATAAAGAAAATCGAATACGGGAAAATTTCAGCAAATGTGAGAACGATATTATTAATGATCCATGTAAGGGAACAATTAAATAAAATAGTTTAGATCTCAAATAAGGAAAAGAACGTACATGGGGGAAAATGCCAAAGAGTTTAGTTCTATCATGAAGACTTCAGTATTATTATCCCCAAGAGATATAATGGGCATGTGTATGCAGTCTATAGTACCTAGAACTCCAGGAAAGTTGCGATGCTACACATCACTTTCTTTACATCACCCTCTTCGATTGGTATTTAGATGAACTGAGATCTCAGAGTTGCTATTTATTGCTCTAGTAACTTTATGGATGGTTCTACACGGGCCGTTCCTTACTCCACTTTAAAATATCTTCAATAACTATTTGGAAGCTCCCTGTTTGCATAGAACCTCAGGTTAACCGTATCATAAAGATGGAAATCAAAACATGAATGCGCTTAGTTTGTGATTGTAATCAGGGATGTAACAATTGTTCCAGTTCTTCGACATCTTTTGCTAAGCGAAATCGTATTTTGATTGTTATTCAGTTCTAGAAATGGATTTTTTCCCTCGTATATACACGAGGAGCACGGTGAAATTCCCATCTTCGGATGAGATGTCGGAAATCAGAAATATGTACAAAATACCGCCTGTAAGGTTAACCTAACATAACCTACAAATGACCGCAACTTTGTCTGTTGTTATTACACGGAAATGAAGTGTGAAACATTTAAGAAGCTTTATCTTCACGAAATGAAAACAAACGTAACAAACCATTTTGTTTATAAATGAAGTTGCTAGGCTTCTGTATTCTGAGAAAGGTTTTATTTAACAATTGCTAACCTTTAGTTAGTGCCTTAACTGGTGAAAGTTCGCCAGTTAGACTTAATTTTAGGTTAAGACGAAATAATCTTAGATTAATGTTTATACAATCAAAATTTCCAAGTTAACTAGTGGTTAATTTTATGTCCTAAACTCAAGTTAACTCTTTATACAACTGGCCCTCAGTCTTTTATTATAAGTCTGTTTCGTAGCCGCTTTGCATTAAATAAATAATAATAATAATACTCCATTATTAGTAACAACAATTTCTGTAGCGTTTTTAATTTACTTTCTTTCCCCAAAAATATAAAGGAGAGAAAAAACATGGTAAGAAAACTCTAACTGGACTATCTTTAAATGATCGTTATAAAACCCATGCATCTTACTTTGTCTTAAAACTTCTTTCCATCGTTGCTTATCTCCAAAGTTTTAATTTATTAATTTATCTATATTTTAGATAATGCTCTATAAAATTACCTAGATAATATGGGTTCCAAATTAGAGTTTATTGCACTGTTTTATGATCTAGCTGAACATATAGATGAAGAAAGACTGTTACAGTTGTAATTGATTTCTCGACAGCATTCCATCTCATACCATATGTCACATTGCTTATGGTTGTTTTATATAATTTGTTTTAAACTGTTAAATATTAATATGTTCAACTTTTCCTACTCTATTAATGTTGAAAAGTAATTTGTTTTGTTACATTTATATGTTGAGAAGTAGGGATTTGTGTACATTTCCCTTGCAGTGGTTTATACTTGGATACACTCCTGCCAACCAAACGCTTAGCTCGGCATTGGTTCGAAACGTTTTGAACTGGTTATATCAGCCTTGGCAATGAGAAAGTTTATAAGACAAACTCATGGAAATTGTTGAAGCAAACTCGAAAACTTGCTAAGAAACTCAGGCTTGTACCTTCATCTGCTTGCGGTCCGTCACTTGAAGAAAATAGGAAGCAATAAATGAATTAAACTAGCATCATAAATACGATCACTGCTTTTGCGCAACAAAATTTCCCTTTTTAAATTTCAATGATGAAAAGTGGATTCTCTACTACAATTGCAAACGATCGACTTATGACGACTATATGACAGCCTACTGACTGTTTAATACAGTACATTCTTCTTTATCATAGCGATATAATTACTTCCTAAAAGCACTGTCATGTAATTGACAAAATGCATCAGAAACTACAAGAAAAGGGGGATAGCTAGTCAATAGAAATGAGTCTATTCATCAATTATAATGGCCGGCCACACTCTGAAAAGAACGCTCCAGAAGCTGAATGAACTGGGCTACTTAAACTTTATCTCATCCAACATATTCATTCCACCTTTCACCAACTTACTTACACTGGTTCTCTTCAATAAGCAAGAAGTTGAGAAGGCATTTAAAATTGCATCGTCTTTAGTGACCAGGTTTTATCGAAAATGCATAAATGAACTTCCTATTAATTGGCAAAATGTATAAACGCCAAGCGTATTTAATTTTATTAATAAATTTAATATTTATGTATGTAAATTTTGTTCTAAGCATTAGCCCTTCTAAAATAAAAAATCAGCCAAAAATTTTAGTCATTGCGTGCTTGGAGGAGGACACGGTAGCTCAGCTGGTAAGACGTCAGTCCGCAAGGCTGGAGATCTATGGTTTGAATCCCGGAAGTGACCGGAATGTTTCAAGTCTGATTCTGTTTATGTTTAATTTGTTGGTATTTTATCGAAATTTAAATTGCCGGCATTAATTTTCGAAATACATAATAGATCAGATGGTGTTACTTTGGATTAAACATTCCTCAAAAGAGCAAAACTAGAGGGTTAGAAGAGGTAAGGAAATTTCAGACAGGGTTACCTCAGGAGTGCCCCAAAATAGCAATTTAGGGTCATTGCTGTTCATAATTTACGTTGATGATCTGAGGTTTAATATTAAATTCCAGATGAGATTGTTTGTCAAGATTGTATTATATATATAACAATTAATAGCTTGGAAACAAGTCTCTATTACAGCTTTTATTGTTCGTTAAAAACAGGATAAAAATGGCTGGCTCTAAAAGTAAAGAAATAACATTTTGTTAAACGCGAGATGAAATTAGCCTTGAATTTAAACCAAATCAGAAACACTCCTGGAAATTTTAGGAATCCACAAGTTCTAAACTTTGAGTCTGGGATCATAATAAAAAGCTAGTCCCAAAACAAAAGCAATAATTAGTACATATTAGTATAATCGATTATGAAATATGCAACGACTTTTTCGGATCCCTACAGAATATAATAATAAAAGTCCTAGGAAAAAGTTACTGTAACACTGCGAATAAAGCATGGGAACGAAAGCATGTCTGGGATTCTTTAGAAAGCAGACGTAAAAAACTAAAGTAACGTCATCGTTTAGAGCATTAACAGCACAAAATGCTTGGATAGGCATTACTGGTCCTTGTTTCACGAAACAACTAGTCTATTAGTTACTAGCCACTTCTAATAAAACCTGCATCATGAACATTTATTTCACAATGAGAGAATCGTGAAATTTAGGAATTTGTGCAAAAATGATAAGTTTGGTTGTCCAGATCGTATTCTGGAACACTCGAAGTAGGGGAAGAAATAGAGCAAGAAGAATTCGAAAATGCCCTAACAAACTTTAAAAATAAAAAATCACCTCGGCAAGAAAGTATAAATATAGAACTTTTAAAAAATGGATCAAAGGAAGTTAAAGGTATAATTTTTCAAAGTTAATATGTGTTAGAAATAACACCGAGTACCAGAGGATTGGCTAACAGAGGTGATCTGTCCAATTTTTAAAAAAGAAAATAGACATAATATGACTAATTATAGATGTATATGCCTTTTTCAAACAGTATATAAAATATATGCAAAAATAATTGCTTGAAGACTAAATGTTATTAATGAAATACTGCTACAGGAAGAACAATGTGGTTATATATAAATTATAATGTGTTGAGGCAATTTTCGTAATAACGGCTCCACTACACCAGGTTATTTTGATATTTTAGGCAATAATAGAAACATGAAGATAATAAATTATTACAGATTAGTGTTTTTTTTTAAATAATATGTTCCTAAAATTATTTCTTTATATGCAATACCATAATATAACACTGCCATCTGATCAATGTCAAGCACAGAGTGAAATTGTTACCAATAAAAAAGAATTTATATCCTGAAGGTAAGGTACAAATTCAATTTTGAATATTTAATCATATTGAATTGCATTACTTAAACTTATTATAGTAACTACGTTTCATCATAAATATATTTCCATCTTTTGCTGAAGTTTTTAAGCTATAGCCCTTTCCAGCGAACTTTGCCGCTGAGTGTAAAACCTCTAATGTAGTCATTGATAAGAAAATGTCGGTGATTGTGGAAAGTGAGATAAGTTGCGCGGCCAAAAGCACAGTAGAGTCGTATCATAATATTATAAACCCTAATGGCATTGCTGAAATAAGGTATAGATACATGAACAATAAACTATATTAAGATTACATATAGGAAGTACATATAATCATTTCGGCCCGGCCGCCACGGGTGGCCGAGGTCGTTAAGGCGCGGACTCGTGAGCGGAAGGTCTGGGGTTCCAATCCTACCAGAATCGTCCTCTCTGGCTGAGGATTTTTCCAGTTTTTCCTCAGTCCCCATAAGTGTAAAATGCCGGGGAGGTACCCTAACTTAGGCCTGGAACGTTTACATCCTTAAAAAATCCTTTCCTATTACATCATTTCATCTCATGTGTCATCAGTGTCCACTGCCTGTGGTGCCTCAGTAGTAAAAACGGGCGTTAAACACCATTCAAAAAAAGTCGGCATTTAATAAAGTGCTTGCTTCAATGAACTGATCTTTTTGCTGCGACTGTGTAGAATATGATATAGTATTGCTTAGCAGCTGGTTATTTACAATAAGTTTGTCACCGGAAAAGTAAGCTGAAACGGATTTGAAGTGTTTGTACATGGAAATGTTTACTTCTCTCTGATTGTTCATTTTATTATGACATTCAAAGCTATTACAGCGCAGAGCTTCATTTCCAATTAAAGATTTGAGCATTAGAAAATAGTGCACCTATATATTATAATTTATAATAATTAAATTATTTTCAGTCTTTTCTTTGTGAAACTTCGATGTTTTTATACTTATAAATTTACAGATGTCCAACCCAGAACGTAGAAGAAACAATACTCGAAAATGTGAACTGTCAGTTTTACATTAGTTATATTTTCTAAGTATTTGGTTTCGCTGTTTTTATTCTTAGCCAATCATTTGATTTATAAAAGTTGTTAAAACCTCTTTCAGCAAGGCGCTTCATTAAAAATTCTTTCTTTCAAAGTTACACGTTAAAAGTGTTGTCATAGAAGTATTTTCTTACATGGATGTTGGGATTCTAGAGAATATATTGCTAATAAGGTTGCTACTGCTACTGTGAGTGCCTCTTAGAGATTGTGTAGTTAGTTCAACGAATAAATGTAATCGTTATTTTTTTGGAAAATATAGCCCAATATTTCATTTTTAAAATATGGTCATATATTACTTATAAAAGAATTACAAATATTCTATCTACCATTTTTAATTTCTTTGCGTTTTTAAATAGTGTCTACTTTGTTTTCTTCTGACACTGGCAGGCATTTTTCTTCTACCCTCCTTTGTTAAACTTTTCGTAGTTACTCATTAATCGAAATAAAATAAACGTCACACCAACTTTCTCTATTTTAAAATAAAATCTTGCCAAGAGGAAATAGGTATATTACAAATATATAACAAGCTTTGCTAAAATATAAATTTAAATTGTAAAAAGGTTCTAAATATTAAATATTTATGTTAAATGTTGAGCTGTAAAATTTGACAGAATTTTAAGTTTATTAATAACCTATCGTCAGTTTGGGGTTTGCACACACGCTAAAACAGACTAGTTGCATACTAATTTATGTAATTGGGAAAAGAGATTTGGATCCGCCGTTTCATTTTCATTGGCTTAGAGAACTTGTGCGTTCATGTATAATGTATATGGTCCTCCCTACTTACTGTCATTAACAGGCAGAAACCTGACAACAAATGAGCATCGCATTAAAGGTCTTCCTTCCTTCCCATTAAACGTCGTCAGCAATAAGAATAAGAACGCTTGGCATAAATGAATATTTTGCTGTTCCATTGACGCATGCGGGTTAATAGTCGCGGTTTCAGTTAACTCGATGCCTGCGTAGTTTTCAAGTGCTCTTGTTACATCGGCTGTAAAAAGATAAGGTAACTATGCCTTAGAGTGGCCTCCTCTTTGTTGCGTCGTCCCATCAAATAAAATTCAATCAGTAAGGCATTGCAGGTCCCCAGCTCACATAATAACTATTGACATGCTTCTTGTAATACCGATTTGAAATCAGGTTTCAAGACTGGGGCGTTGCAGGACGTGATTTAGTCGGATCGTGGCAAAAGTAATTGAACCACATTCGCAGTAACAGAAGTGATGACGCCGACAACTGCAATTTTCTTTGACTTTTACTTCCACCAGATCTCAATTTTTCTTCATGGTTGCCATAAAATTCCAAGAATGTAATTTTTATTATTACTTAAAAACTCATTAGAGCATCCTTATAGTTTGCACGATGTAAAACGAATTTCGTTATGAGCATTTCTGATTGAACGTTTATGAATGTAATAAAGATACTATGAAAGAATCTAATTCTGCCTTTAAAAGTTTAGATCGAGATATGTTTAGTAAGACAATATTACAGCTAAGCACGAAGAATGACAATAAAAATTAAAATTTATAATTCAATTAAAGTTTTTGGTGTATATTTAACATATTACAAGATTAACATGATTTTTGTCGGAATAAAATGTATGTGACTAATGTATTTTATTGCTAAGTTTAAATATTTAGTTATACTTCCTGTCTTGTGTGGTTTTTCTGTGATCTTTGTGCTCTAGTTCGAATTTTCTCAAAAACGATAAGCATCAAAAAATCGACAAAGGAGGATTTATTTATTCCTTTTGACAGTAAGCCATAGTGGTTAATAGGAATATCTTTGAGCATAACTTGTAAGCATTTTATTTCTGTTTAAACTTGTAATAACTTTTGTTATATATTATATCAAATTATATTTTTGTGCTAGCTTATTTTTCAACAATACCAAGGAAGTGTTTAAATAGTTTTGGCAATTAGCGGTATCATCAGGTCCACTGCTTGCCATGCATCAGTAGTTAAAAACTATTAAGAAGTGTTAAATATACGTTACGAATTGAAAAGTGATGCAAGGCTTCTCGTTTGTATTGCGTACCACGTGTTATGTTTTAAAGCTGTTCAACCGATTGTTACGACAGCCGTGTCAGAAAGTAATGCCTCTTATATATTTTTTTCCCTGTTTCAGTAAATTGGTAATATGTGAATTTTCAATATGGCTTTATTACTCAAACATTCTTCTACAGTCATTTGCTTTAATTGTTTCTTAAGTCAACAGGTAGCTGCAATGCGTCATTTAGAAAATGACTGACATTGATGCGCATATAAGGCAGCGAGCTGTAATGGAATTCCTAAATGCGGAAGATGAAATGACGATTCGCATTTATGAAAGACTGAAGAATGCTTATGTAAAGGCATCAGTGAATATCAGCACTCTTAGACGCTGCGTTCATCACTCGGCCGCCCGACCACTGCAGTGATTCCACGCAAAAAGCTACGTACCGATCGAAGAGGTCATAAGTGTGTTAATCTCCGGGTAACAACTGACATATCTCATCTCATGATCTGGACTGTAATTTTTACCGCGTGAGAATATCTTTGAGAATGGACCAAAAACTTTGAAAAGGACGGATAATATATTGAAAATTGAGACATTAATCGTAAATTTGTGACTACCTTCGTAAATTTTATCTATTTTAATTTTGTAAATTTTCTGGCCGGTGTTGTACTTTTTTAATAAAGTATATGGAGATTTCAATACAAATGAATCATCTACAGTGAAATATTATAATTTTCATCAGCAATACGATTTGTGTCACATTGTTAGAAGTTTCCTATACCAAAATATCCAGGCTATGATGGCAAAAAATACTGGGAATTAACTCGTGTCAAACAGGACACAAACAATTTTAATAGAGATCCCTAATTTATTATAAGCCATCCATCACAACTTTATGTTTCATCTGTAGCTTTCGTAGCCGCCAAAAGCTGTGTTTCTGAAAACGGTATGATGATTTGTGACTATCAATGCTGTGTACAGCCGGATAAATGCCAGCGGTTCTAGGCTCATCGAAAGTTAGTTTAAAGACGTACTTAACGGCGGTAAATTACCATCATTTCATCCCATAGAGTTTTTGTGTCAAAAAGTTTATTTTTGTAGACCAGGGTTGCTTCTTATAGCAGAGCTGCATTGGTCTTATTGCGACATCCATTTATTCTAATTGTCTGAACCCTAAAGCAACATACAGTTCAACTATTGTTGATCAAATAGCTTTGTTTGCAATGGTTTCCTTGTAATTTACTATAAAAGTTTTGCAGAGAAATGGTTTTATTAGTAACCTCATGCTACGAAATCTGCCTCGAACTCGCTTTGTTACTTTTGTACTGTTGTAAAGAAATATACCGTTTAGTGCCTGATATCCGTAGTTTGTCTCTCTTATCGATGATTTATTGTAAATTATCTGTAAATAATAATAGTGCATTAATATCTTGTATTTCTGATATAGTGGCACCGTGGCCACTTTATCAGAAAACTAAGTTACATCATCACTTAACAGGGTTTAGGCCTTGGACTTGTTCCGAGTCTATACGAACCATATGCATCGTTTGAATTTTACTTATATTTAGTACATACAAATGTCAGAAGGATAGTTAGCCCATCGCTTAATCCCTTGGGAAATTATGCTTTATTGTATCATTTACTTCTACCAATATTTAACATTGAAACTCAAATTATATATACAGAGTGACACAAAAGTAACTACACATTTTATGAAGTTCAGTTAACCTGTGATTTCATTTCTTTGTATATTATGTGTAAAATGTTTTCCTTTTTCGTTTGCTTTTAACTGTACTGTAGGTATCTCTCTAGATTGGTAATACTGTCAGCGGGAAGAGTGAGAAACAGGAATGAATCGTTAGCAACAGTTGAAAATGTTAACGAATGATAAAGAATTTTTTTCTGTAAAAATCAATTACCAAAAAGGTTTAAGCACTGTACTGAGGCAATGGAGAGTCAGATTTACCATCACATAAGGCTGTTTACAATGTAATTCACAAATTTGAAATCGAAGGGTCTGTTTTCAGTGGGCGACTTAGGACAGCAAAATGAACTCAAAAGTCTATCTGGCTGTCACAACTAGTCCAAGGAAATCCCAGACCATTAGAGGTAGAAATTCCAGCACTATCACGTCGGTCAATCCAAACGATATTGTATCAAAGTATACATTCCATGTCTCACTCATGGCTTGTTGGAAGATTATCTAGACATTTTGTGAGATTATACTCAATCAGTATCAATTTAACCCCAATTTCTTTCAAAATTTTATGTGTTCGAATAAAGCTACCTTCAAGTTATCGGGACATATAAACCAATATAACTGTACTTATTGGTATACGTAAAACCATCGCGTTGGTTTGGAGCAAGCGCTAAATCAATCCTGCGTAAATGAGTGGGGTGCAATATCGGTACCAATTGTAAATTGATCTGCACTTTATTGACGGAAATCTCGATGGTAATAAGTACTTGGCTCAACTTTTGAGAGGTTGCACCAGAAATCATCATGCATTTGTACAACGTCGATCAATTCTACTTCCCGCAAAATGGAGCTCCTGCGCATTATGTTATAGTTGTTCGGGCGTGGGTTGATAACGTTTTCAATAGAAGAGTGCTTGGACGACGTGCAGCAATTGAATTCCCAACACGCTTTGGGGTCTGGTTAAAGACAAAATGTATGGAAAGAAACCACAAACTGTTGAGCAGCTGACTGTTTACATTGAGGATGCCTTCCACAATCTGGACAGCTGTGTTGCGTATGTGTCAGAGTGTTCCAGGTAGACTCAAGCAGAAGGGAAACAATTTGAACTCACAAAGAAGTGAAATGAACTGAAATTCAGTAAGTGTAGCTACTTTTACGCCACCTATACACTTATACACTTAAAATTAAATATTGTACATTGAAATATTACGAAGGTATTAAATTTCAATGTTGCGAAATCAGTCAATTTAAAATTGTTTCCAAGTCAATTTTCAAATTAAACATTTTGGCTTTGCATTTTTAATATTCTGTTTTACCTTTTAATATTCTTTATGATATTTTATCTCATCTACTTGTACTTGTTGATTAAATGCAAGTATTTTGTGAATTAAGATTTTCTTTCGCCAGGCAAGACATTTTAGGGCTCAAAACCTACTCTACAGTGTACTTCATTGGCATTCACTAGTGTATATATTCTTCTTAATTGGATAAAGGATAAAGTTGAAGATGAATAAATTTCTTTCACATGCCATTGCTGTATACCGGGTGTTCATAAACTACGCATCAACAAATTCAGAGTTTAGAATGGTGTTAAACAAAAAATGAAGCAATAGTAAAGATTCGTGATTCAGTATTTCACTTTACCAAAGCCATATGATGCGTGCACACTGAGAAACTACGGCCCCTACGCTGGTAATCTGCTTGCCTACCAATATTGCACCAGCTACTAATTGAATCAAAAACTAAAATTGCTGCATATGAGTCAAATAGAAAGGTGCAATGTGTTCAGATATAATATGCAGAAAACACATGCTGCATCTTTGACCTATCTCAAAAAAAAAAAGAAGTAGAAATGATTACGTACTCCTCGACACTGTCGCATTGCTACATGTAATCTAATCCACTAAGGGTGAACGTATTCAAATTATTTCGGCTTCTGTGTCTTTACAGGTATATCTCAGCTTGACGTATTTTGAAAACAAGACGAAGAATAAAAAGTCCGTCACACAGGAGCTATAAACTAAGCGAATTCCTCACCGAGTAGAGTATTTTTAATAAAAAATATTAATTCCAAATTAGGCCTTATTAATTAACGAAATTAAATTTAGATGTATTAAACAAATATTCAGAATCAACAAAGAACAATATTTCATTTAAATATATATATATATATATATATATATATATATATATATAAAGGACCTGAGTAATGATGCTCCCATTCGAAATGGTACCACACAACGAATGGAATTTTCAGCAGTCTCTCTGGCGCAGTCGGTAAGATATTAGCGGTAAGTAAAAGCGGATCGTTATACAGTTCGAGCCTCATTGATTAATGTTTTCTTTTGTAATTTATTTCACAGTAATGCGTAACATTTAGGCCTGTTAATTAGTTTTTCGTGTTTTGAATTACAAACTATGCACTAAAGTTTCAAATTTTCAATTTATTTAATTGTCGTAATAGTTTACAATATAAAATAAATTAATGAAGTACCCCTAAGGATCCAAATTTACCCATAAGAACCCAAGCATACTATCTTCGAAACCACGGTCTATGCCTTATCTATACAGTCAAACAATCAGGTGAAACGCCCTCTAGACTAGACTAAATAACACGATAAATCAGTTAACTGTTGCTCAGTACCGGTACTGTAATATGATGAATACGAGCTTTTAGAAATATTTTAGGATTGAATCTTGAAATCACTGATGAAGAGGTATGAAAATCGAAATTTCCACATACCGATGCATGTTTTAATACATTCTAAGGCTAATGCTACCCTATTTGGTTTTTAACACTGACTTATCAGCATCGAATTTCAACTTTTTATCATTCTTATCTCATTATTTTTCTTTGTGGATCATAGATCCTATCTAAAATTGCTTGTCTGAGAACCCTCTAAAACTCTGAAAGGATTGCGAATTAGTTCATTAACACCCGGCATGTTGATATTTCTTTCAATGGAACAATAAACTCAATGAAAATGTTGTGAACTGAAATAAAGATGTAAGAATTTATTTTATGGGCCTTTTTAATTGTAACATCAGCAACAGTTATAGACCGGATAGTGAAAGAAGCAAAACTTGTGAGCTATCCGGTTTCATAATACTACTTTACTCAACGGTTAATTGGTCATTTATGCTTTTGAGCTATTATAGTATATAAAATGGAAACTATAGCATCAATTTGATTGTTCTTTATCGCTCTATTATGCTCAATGCTTTAATTATTACGTTAAACTTTCCCTTGTTTGAGGTTCGTATTTTATACAGTCTTAATTAAACAGAAATATGTTACTAACCGCGGATCTAAAGTGGCAGTAGATTCTTTATGCCTTTATGATCAGCATGAAGGTTTGCAAATCACAAGTGCTCAGCGTAAATTCACCTTTGTAAATTGTGTGTTCAGTTTATTTATTGGTTTGTTAAAAGCTGCAATTCATTTTTCTCTTCGGCGCAAGTAATTAGCAATATTTTAAGGTCAATACCCGCAATTTCGAAATTGTTTACGAAGTCACGCTCTAAGAACACCGTAAGGAATGTGTCTACTAACGCTCCCGGAAAAAATGACCTCGTGCGCATAATATTTTAGCATCGCTGCCATCGTTACCGTACCTGGTCATAAGTTCCGTGTTTTACAGGCCCCATTTGCATCCATCCGGACTTCCTCAACGCAATAGCATTGGATGTGATTTAATGTGGAATTGTGCGCATGCGTGAATGATGAAATATAATATCACGTCCCTGCCCCTCTGTTACTGTAAACGGCAGGAGGCTACCAGATAAAGTGTCGGGCCCTCGTTCTTTAAACATGGCGGCTGTATCTTTCTCTTCAGCCTGGTTTCCGCAAGGAAAAGTTTTTTTTAAAAAAAAAATTTAATTTCGAGTCATACACAAGACTCATATTTTTATATTTCAATATTAATTTCTACTTGCTCTCTTCTTGTCAAATATATGTATTTACTCATCGTCATGTTGTTCTGGAAAATTTAATTTGAAATTTTACCTTTTGTCATTTCTCTAATTTTTTTAGGGAAGAGGGTTTCCAGTATTTTCGAAACGTTCAGTCAATTTTACCTGACTTCATCTTAAATGTGCATTTGTTATGTTATTAGCTAAATATTTGCGTTACATTGTTTTATTAAATGTTGAAATAAAATCTAACAGGTATTTACATAATTTTCTTTGTATAGTTATAGGAATTTTTTTCCATCCTAATTTTTAAGCGCAAAAGCACCTTTTAGTTTACCTTTTCCAAATAATAAGTTAAAATATATAACCGGATGTAAACTGCAATCAACAAAATTATAAAATGGTGTAAAGTTCACTAAACTATTGTTTCAACGATTTATCGGAGTAACTAAGCATATTAATGTTAACGTGTCAAATTCTTTTCGCGATTCCTGCCAGGAGAGCAAAAGAAATTTAATGTTAAAGTTCTTAATTCCTTAAACCGCTAATAATAATAATAATAATAATAATAATAATAATAATAAAACTTGAACTTTATTTCCTGTTCATTGCACGGCCATTCAAACCAGTGATCTGCGACTCAATTGTCAGGAGTACAATGTACAATGTGATATCCCGTCCTTATGGTGTTAGAGCAGTTGACAAGTGAGTGCTTCGAAGCAGTGCACAATTATAAACAAAATGTTCAAAATACAGAAAAATACACTAAAAACAACCCGACATACTTTATAAATATAAAAGCTGCCTTCTTACCATTCACGCGACTGTATTTTTGCTGCATTTTGTATTTCCCCTGTCTTTCAACTATACGTTTTGAGTACACTAAACATACTCCCAGTGGTCGAAATGCAGTTAATTTTATGAGTCAATGGTGCCTGAGCTTTAATAGTAATAATAAAATATACCCTATTTCCTCTAAATACCTTTACCGAAATGAGTCATGTAACCATGAAACAAAATCAGGAAGATGCGACTCGGACCTGAGTCTTATGTTCGAAGTGGTTAGATCAAGATCAAGGCGATTTTGACTTTTTAATTGATCCACCAGCTTTAGCGCATTGCACTAAACATACAGATTCTCCATGACAGTGTGCCTGCGTATTCTTCACATCTTGTACAGGTTTTTAATGAAACATCGCATCATTCAGATATTTCAGTCACCACTTCCCCAGTTTTGACTTCCTAAGCGAACATGCTTGGCCTGTTTTAATAGGTGAAAGGAACGCGGCGAAGAAAAGGAAGTACTTCAATACATTTCTCCTTAACCACAAATCAAAAAAATAATTCATTAAAAAATTACAGTAACACACACACATATTAACTTCCTTTTGATCGCTGTGGTGCAGCTCATGAAACCAGCCCACTGCAGAGCGCTAACCGATTGTTTATTGTTTGTCATTACACGCAATGTAACCCCCACCGTGCAGTAACAAGGAAGGGCGGATAATATATATAGATAGGTAGCCAGACACGAATTTCAACCAAGAAGAAACAACGCTGTTTGTTTACTAATCTTCGTATGATATTTAATAAAAATTACATCCTCCAGCTTAATTAACTTCCAGGTACAAACGGGATGGCGTTTCTACTGTTAATGAATTTTTAAAATATGCAATAGCATTATTTTATATCAGAGGACATTTTGTATTAACTATAACTAATTTCAGCATTTGTTTGAGGTATATTTACCTAGCAAAGAAAAGGTTAGTGCCCTGTGTAAGATTCTTCGGAATATGAACCTTTTTAATTGAGCATTAGCTATAAAGAGGTATTTGTATTTTTCATCTTGCGCGTTTTATATTTACTGTTACTTTCATAACTTTGTAGTTTAGAACCAAGTTTTGTATACCATTGGTCTAGAAATATCAATATACTGAAATAAACGAAAAATGCAAAGAACATTTTATTTAAAATGTCTATAATCACATAGTAGTTCAATGTTTGTATATAATTTTCCAGATAACTATTTTAATTGTTACACAATGCAAATAAACTTATATTTCTTTAATTCTGGCATACTTATGATAGCAATAGCATAAATATTACAATTCTTCTTAAACTGCTATTTACTTACTTTCTTTTCTGTTTATTATACTCGCCATTACGATTTCTGGAGTTCACTCGTAATCTATGTTTTCTTTAGTTTCTCAGGTATGTAAATTATGAAATATGCATAGTTCTAGGATGCCATATTAATATTCTTAAAGGATAAATAGCGTTAGGTTATTAAATATGCTCCAGGGTTCAGCAGCAGCAGCAGCAGTATTAGTAGTAGTAGTAGTAGTAGTAGTAGTAGTAGTAAGTACTAGTAATAGTAGTAGTATTGTAGTAGTAGTAGTAGTAGTAGTAGTAGTAGTAGTAGTAGTAGTAGTAGTAGTAGTAGTAGTATTTATTATTCCAATTAAGTGTGGTATTATATTGTACATCACAGTTACATGGGTCGCAACATACATACATACATACATACAACAATTCTGAAATTCATATAAATTCTTCATATTATTTATGTACCATGTTTACAAATGTCTATTGTTCCTAAAACTGCGTATTTCATTTAAGAAAATGCCCAGGCTTAAGTTCTGCCTATTTATAATTACTAAGTCCGAACATGCCAGCCTCATATTGGAAGTCAAAAATAAACACGGAAGAAATTTTATCCTAGCATCTTCTGTCTGTGTATACTTAGCCAAAATGTGCACCCAGTCTTCCAGTTCCGCCTGCCTTCCTCGTACCGCCACGGGTGGCCGAGGTCGTTAAGGCGCGGACTCGTGAGCGGGAGGTCTGGGTTCGAATGCCGCCAGGACCGTCCTCCCTGACTGAGGGTTTTTCCAGGTTTTCCTCAGTGGCAAACGCCGGGGAGGTATCCTAAACTTAGGCCTGGAACAATTCTTTCCTTAAAGCATATCCTTTCCCAATATGTCATTTCATCTAATATATTATCAGTGTCCACCATCTGTGGTACCTCAGTAGTGAAAACGGGCGTTAAACACCACTCATTCATTTCCTCGTCAACAACCTTACGTGCCTTCCAGCCTTCCAGTCTAATCCATGCTATTCCCGACCTCTTGTTTTGCGCCTAGCTCCATAATATGCGTCTCTTAAATCCATCTAACTTATATTTCGCTCTGCAGGTCCAGAGGTAACATCTGCATGTATAGCTCTTTTATTTCCTGCCAGTTTGCAGGAGTCTTTTGATTTTCCCCCCACTAAGCTATACTTGTTTTCATTACCGCCGCCAAATATCGTTTAATCCTATTTTTAACAATTCCCTCAGGGCAACCGCCGCACACCATTTTGGATATTGCATTTTGTTTAATTAGTGCCTATAGCATATGCTTCAAGTTTTTTGTTGTCCTTTAATTATTCTTAGTCAGTATCTAATTGCTCATAGTGGGTGGCCCTCGCGCAACTACAGGAGGAACTATACAGAGAAAGAAGCTGCTACTGTATGCATTCAACGTGGAAAAAGGCCCTTCTTTTGTTGAGCAGAATTTTCAGCAAAAAATGAAACATTCTTATAGTCTTAATAGTATGCACGCTGCAGTATGCTAGTAAAGTTGAACCTTATTAATAAGTTACACCATAATAGAGGCGAATATCGTTATTATATCATACTGTAGTCATATAAGTATAAGTTTATTGTCTATCTTGCGCTATCTTGATAATATGCAACTGAAATTAAACTATTATTAGAGTTATCTCTCAAAAACATTACAATAAATACCACACAGGCTATTTTAAATTATTTTACCTTTCAAGATTTATTTTTGCACACTGCTGGCCGTTTGTGCCTATGTTCTCTATTGGGGCACCTCCGGAAGGAAGGTATGAGTAAGGGAGACAGCGGGAGTCAGGATAGCGCACAGTTCGAAAGAAGACATAATTCAATGCATCAATAACAATAACACATAAGAGCCAATGCACTAATTTACACTGATCTACAGTCCCTGGCAGTAGATTTCTTAAATTTTAGGCGAAAATGGTAACTGGACACTGTCTAAAACTATTGCCTACTTCCGATAGCCTGCAAATTAGAAATAAGATTATCCCCAAGTCATCTCTTAAAGACTGGGCCATCATATCATCATGAACGCCATTCATTGCATTTCATACTTTTCACGGTCCAAAATATAGTGTTTTACTCAACTTTCAGAAATTCCGACATGCAACACCATAATTACTTTCCTTTTCAACACAGGAGCTGGTAGAGTGGATGAACATGAACTATTAACTACAGTAAATCATATCAAATTTCGTCAAACTATGTGAACTATGATCTTCTCTTCTAAATTGTTTTAATTTTGATTCAAGCAACGTTCTTACCGATACCATAATTATTATTGTATTGTTTAAACCTGAAAAATAAAATGTGCAACTGAGACTCCAAATGGATAAACAAGTGTATGTCCTTGAAATGAGGGTTGTGATTGATCAGCTATGAGAGGGGGTAGGTATAGTAGTTTTCCTAGTCTGTCATTTGAGGACTGATTTATGACATGTAGGCGTTCGTTGTACACCAAGTGCACTCCTGGTGACTAAACCATTTTTAATTGAAAGTATTCACAAAAATGCATCAAAAAAGCTAAAGCTATTTTCAATGGTGCTTGTTTACATAGTTGATGTATGTCGTCGTCCTTTTATGAATAATTTTTCTTTTTTTAATGCGATTAAATAATTATTTCATAATTTAACTTGTATATGACATACAGAAAAGATTTGTTTTAAATTGTATAAGTAGTCATATTGATTATTTTCATGAGTAAGGAAAAGTTTGCAGTTTTTCATACTTTTATAATTCGGCATTAGTTTTCTTGTTGAAGTGATTTAGTTCTTTCTTAAAGAACAACATTATGTAGGGATTTACAACAGCACAAGATGATCGTTAAGTTTCTATCTGTATTCGTGAAACAATGATTTGTAGTAAATAAACATGTATATTATATACATATATAGATCTGGTATGTACATATGCATATATTGTGTACTTTATATCTTAATCCAACACAAGTACCATCCATTTCGAAGTATTATATACAACGTCCAAATGCAACTGGAAAGATATTTGTGAGCACCTGGCCTGAAATCGCAGTTTATGCTTCTCTGCTTCTCGAGTACGATTCTTTAGGTTCTGTAAATAGCTTCCCCTGGTTGTGTACACTCATATTGATTTTAAAACAAAAGTATATGGGCTTCAATTGATGACAATATTCAATGCTAGCCTTTACCTGTCAGTCTATTGGGAAACCATCGGTTGAAGTATTCTGTGACATCCAACATAAAATGAGGCTACATCTTTTTGAGAGGAAAAAAACGGTTTCAACAATACCACCCGAAAATTCCAAGTAAACTTCAGTTCCATCTCTGCTTATGTCAATCTTCTAATAGCTATGACAATAGTCATTCGTTCCTCTAAAAAAGGCACTCTCTAGTGATAGTTTGATATAACAAATAAAAAGTTCAACACTTTGTGACTTTGAAATGGAGGACGGTCAGCTGAAATAACATAAAAGTACATATTTTATACATATGTAATTTCCATATCTACATGTGTATAAATTTCATTCATGACAAACCATTTTTCTACAAAAATTAATCAAAACTTTGCTTCCAGCCTTGGTTATTTTCTTTAAATTATTTTGTAATCAATATGAGATGCTTTATTTGAGTACTTTTCCCAACTTTTTTGCGAATAGTAAACTATGTTCTTGTTTGCAGGATAGTCGCGAGTCAATGTTTCTTACTGTGATGTGAGCTATATTTCAAAAGATATCTGATTTCTAGTTCTTTGCTAAACAGTGTAAAATATACAAAGAGCCCAAAGGTTTCTAAAGTGGGGCTCAACAGTGTACTGCACAAGTTACTTTCCTTATAATGTACATGTCCTAACTTTAAAGAACGCAGAAAAACATTGATAAGTCAGTACAAAACAAATAAACATCATGCAAGATGACAAAATGGTGGCATTTCGTGACTGATTGCACTTAGCTCAAGCTATCTCACGTAGCGCCGTGATCCAGCTGTCCTTGTATTTGAAAGCTGAAGCGTTACCATGGTGGCAGCAGTGAGCGTTCTAATGCATATTTCTACTCTATCTGATATAAACATATTTTTCCATTAGGTCTATATTATGGAAACTAAGCCTGGTTTTTTAATATTCACTTAAAACCGAGTGTGAATAATTAAAATCAATGAAACTTATTATGCTGTCTTTATGGAATCAAATGATTGTAAGGATATACACCCTTGTGATTTTAAAGGATAATGAGATATTTCATAATCGTGTTAGACTTAGTTCAACAAACAGAGCTAGCACATTGTTCTTTCGCAATAGTTTTGGATAACACCTGTGCAATTTTTTTATTATTGGAATATATGGTAGATATGCATTTGATAAAAGTGGAAAGATCGGTCTCTGTTGGCCCTATAGAATTTTCGTTCTGAAACATTCATATCATTTTAAAGAAAAGATAACTTACATGTTTCAGTTATTGTAAAACAAAAGATTAAAGCACAGTGCATACAGTTGTCTGCAAATGCTGTCTGCAGCAGATAGAACAAAAAGTTATTGACGGTATATGCCGTTTTCTCTTAACGGGCACTACAACAGTAGTAGCAGTGGTGGGGATAAAGGAAGAGGAGGAGGAAGGAGGAGGGATGGTCATTAGCGGTCTAGATACCATATTGATAACAATACAGAGATTATAAAGGCAACGTTTCCGATTAAATCTGTTCTTTGAATGTCGCAAATTATTATGTTTAAATATTGTCTAATTTTAATAATCAGGAACATTCTCTTTTTTCCTCCCGCTGGAAGTTTAGGTAATTGAATTAATTTTCCTTCCTCACTGCTTGCTGCAAGATATATGCTGAAATAATGGGCACAATAATACAAGTGCTGCCATTAAACGAACAACAAAGGAGATCTGCTATTTATTACATTCAGTGGTTGAAACATTCTGCCCTTTTCGTATTGTTAAAATAGATCATGCAATTTTTATCTACTCTTCACAACAATCTTTACAATTTGTATAATTTTTTATTATTTTTATATCTGAGATGCATTATATATATATAATGCTTTCCAACCTATACGCTATTGATATATTGTTTTCAAGATATTCTGCATTTTTGTTTCTGTTCATACGTCATCGTTGCTTTTCCTGCCCAACAGTATTAAGCAGCTACACATTTTATGTATCTCATTTCACTGGCTTCGATTCTTCTTTTATCATTCTTTCTTAAAATAAAATTTTCACTGCTACACAGCAAGGGAAATAAGGCCATGACGTAAAAATATGGGAGGAACATTGTGAATATGTGAACATTTCTTCCTAAGTTCGACGTATAGTGCTCCAAAAGAATTAAACATTTTTTCTTCAGTTTCTCTGTTTCTCCCATAAGATATATTCCATTGGTGGGAACAGGGGGGAAATTTTCAATGCTTCATCCATACTTACGAGGTGATCTCTACACCCCCAAAGGGAGAGGCAGACGCCAGTACTCAGAGGCGATAGGTCACAGATGTAGATGGGACCTCTAACATTGTTTCCAGATAAAATACCGCGGTGCTGCCGAAGTCCCCCGTCCAAAGAATTCCGAGCCTTTTAGCAGGGACATTTTCACACAAGACGCTTGGGGCAGAAACCTTACAAATCGTAAGCCACCGCCACTTCGCACACAGCAACAGCCAATCTCTCTTGGCACTTTCTATCTATGAAATGAAACGAGGTGAAATGGAAGAGCGAAAAACTTGCTTAAAGGAAAGTTCCATCCCAGCATCTGTCTAAGCGACCAGGGAAAACCACGATAATACAAGAACAGGATGCCCTTTGAAAGGAATTTGAGCCCGGGAGCTTCCAAACGCGCCTTTTATGTAAACCTATACTATGATTTGCTTAAGAATTGCAATGGGTTTGTTTTTATACCGAATATATTCATAATAAAAACACTGGTTGTTTATTTAATTTCAAAATAGCTTCTTGCAATTTATCTTCCCTGCTACTACAATGCCATCCCAGAATAACAATGTAGTAAAAATTTTATGTTATTTATTTTAAAATGTTTTATCATGTCTGCTGTTTTATAGTACTGGTTGTTATTGTAATTTAAATGTTGTTACCAATGTATAAACTAAGAACAGCTCTAAACAGGTATGATAGAGCTCTTCCATTTATCAGTACCTCTCATAATTGGTTTCTATTCACTATAACGTTATCATAACCAAGAAAGTTATAATAAGTTGGTAAGTAAAATTCTCGACCATTTCCTATTATTGCGTCTTAGTGAACTTACAATCTGACAAGGATCTTCACTTATAAGAACCAAGTTACATCAAGTATAAGTGATAATCGCTTCTAGTATATAACTTATTAAATGTTACATTAATTAGGCTCATCCCACGAAAGTTTTGACATTCATGTATGTTGTCTTTCTTATAAACATATTTAAGCAATTTTCCACTTCTCGGTAAATAGCCGCTCCCCAGCACATTTTATGTAATCCAGGACTCTCATTTTGGCTATATTTTCCAGTTTAATGTTCATTCTAGCTGGTGCTTTTTTATTGTTACTGGATTCAGTACATCTTGAAATTCTTCTTTTGTTATTTAATACCTGCTTCAAACAGCGCCTCTCATAGTTGTATCGCATATATGGAAAGTTTTATAATAATGAAGTCACTTATGTTGGACTTGTTTCAAGATTAATTTTATCTTCTTTGTTTAAGTATTTCATTATTTATATGCTTTGTCTTCCTTTATACTACAGCGTGTTGTATGTCGCTTACACATTTATCCTAATTGTATTTAATGTATTTTGTGTGCATAATACAATAGAAATAGAGGAAAGAATAAATGAATTTGGAAGTCTATATTTATTTGTAGCGTATGATTGAATTATACATTATTATTAATAATGGAAGGTAGTTAAAAATAAAAGCTATTCCCTTCAGTTAACAAGTGTTGTTGCTGTTTATATAAAAACATCAGAATATTTGTACACAAAGATAGTTGTTCAACAATTACACTACAAAACTCTACGAAAGGGTGAGATAAGGGTTAACTCGTTCACTCGCTTTATCTAAATATTAAAACGATGACATAGAGCAAGGGTGGCTCCTCTTGAAAGTTGATGGTTTGCGCTACGCCCAAGAATTTCAACATTTAATTTTTTATAAGCATTGCTTACTGCGTTTTATACGTAAAAATCTATAAGATACTTGTATTCCCACTGTCCCAATGTCTTTGCGCACAGCATCTTCACCCATATCCCAGCTTTCTCTCTCGTCTCCTCACAATATATTAGAACGCTGTTGCTCCGAGATTGATTTACCAGATAATCGAACCTGTTCTCATGAGCGAAATCTGTTGCACCAGATTTCTAACTTCGTGCTCCATCTCATCCCTTAGGTGCTCAATTAACTTCAACAGTCTGCATTCTCGCACTCGCAGGCACCAAATGTGCGCCTGTTTGTTTTGCCGGTCAGGTAGCTAACACAATGTTTGTATTTGCGGTTATCAGTAAATGACTGGTTTGCGGAGATGTGCACCAATGTGAGAAGAAACGGTAGTGGGAGCCTCTTGCCCATGAGATCCATTATGTGTATGCACTACCGCAAACGTCAACTCTCTTCATGTGAGTCCCTGGGTAATTTTCCTCAAGTGTTATGGGAATTGGTTACTGTTACGTTACAAGTTGAATAAAATGCTTTAAAAGAATATTAGATAACTGTGGTTAAAAAGTATATTAATGGCAACACTGTCATATATATGTTTAACATAAGAAAACTTGCTGTGTTTCAACATCAAACAATGTGAATAATGTTCCCCAGCGGCGATAATCAATCTTTACTTTAATAGTAAGCTTTTGTTGAATGGAGAGCTAGTGAAGTTTGGTGTAAATTCCTCAAGCAGTTGCTTTATTTTGTTCTGTGTTAACTGAATGTAAAGAAAATTAACACTATATATTGCCTACATTCTCAAAAATTTAAATTAAAAAATTGGGTAGACTTATTCTAAGTATTAGAGTAAAACTGTGATTTCAAAACATAGAAAGTATGCAATGCTTCCTGTAGAGACATCCAACAAGTTCCAGAGGGTCACCAACAAATTTGCTGCCATGAAATCTAGGAGAATTATCAATGTGTGCATTACCGCGATATTTTATTAAATTCTCGCAAACAGCCCAAGGTAATTGCTTTGTTAGTACAATAAACCTAAATTAAACTGATTATTAAATTATTTCACCAACTTCTGAGTATAAGATGGAATTAATTCATAAATAACAAAAAAGAAAATTTGAAATTCCAATATGATAAGCAAATCTATTAACTTAATTGCAAATAAAAGAGCAAAGATGGTAATAAGAATAGAAGTAATTAAACAGTAATTTGTTTTAAAAATTTACATTTTAAAATCATCACAAAGTGTGCAACATTTTAACATTTTCTTGCCTTAACAAAAGTAGTTTAACACTGGAAACACAGTGTTTGAGACCGGTACCTGGAATTTCCAAGAATATTTATATAAAAAGTATATAAATGCCATAATCTACAAAACTATGGAAAACTGGTAAAAGTGACTAAATTATTTGTACCGCCAAGGGTGGCCGAGGTCGTTAAGACACGGACTCGTGAGCGGGAGGTCTGGGTTTCGAATCCCGCCAGGACCGTCCTCCCTGACTGAGGTTTTTTCCTGGTTTTCTTCAGTCCTCATAACTGACAAATGCCGGACAGGTATCCTAAACTTAGGCCTGGAATGTTTCCTTCCTTAAAAAAAATCCTTTACCAATATATCATTTCATCTTATGTATCACCAGTGTTCACCGCCTGTGGTGCCTCTGTAGTAAAAACGGGCGTTAAACACAATTCAGAAAAAAAATATTTGCACAAAATGGGAAAATTTTGATCTCGTATAAGATGCTTCTCTAGTATTCACAAGGATGAAAAAACATCCTGGTGGAAGAAACAATCTGTGGAAACGGAAAGCGGATCATTGGAATCGAATCGCGAAATTATTTATGATTATTATTTCTGAAATTCAAAGTAATGAATGTTTACACTAGGTCTGAATGACATTAAAAAAATATACATCTAAAAATAAATCAAGTAAAATTAATGGTCATTAAATAAACAACCAGGAAGGAAAGGAAGAGAGGTAAGATAAGGGTAACAAGTGGTGAAAGACGAAAATGGAGAAGGGGAAAGGGAAAGAAGAATATACATACAGTGAAAAGAAGACACCTGCAGAATTCCTCATCAGATATGGGTGAACAAACTGACAGTTGATAAACTGGGACAGTCGGGCCGGATGGGACGCGAACGGGAGACTGTCGGGGTGTAGTCACGTCTTGTCGTCACGAGAGGAGCAGAACAATGCAACCCAAACATCACGCCCTGCCCAGGAACAACATCGGGGTCACTGGGCGGGCGAAGGTTTTCACCCGCTCTTTACAATTTGAAACAAACACGGGCCAACTATTTACCGCATGCATTTCCTTTTCAGGAGTTTCCAGACACATAAATAAAAATGCATTGGTTACGGTTTACGGCGGAATACTTTACAGCATTAAATTTGAAGATCGCAATCTACAGGTGGTGATGTAACTTCATAGTATACTGTTTATATTTGAGGTTGCATTGTCTTTCTTCTGAGTGCATATGAATATATATCCTGCTACTAGTAGCTTTATTTAAAACAAAATTTAAATATCGCTTGACAAATTAAAGAAATGAACATTGAAATGCGCAGTTACCTATAAACAGCAGAAGTTCGCCGATTAAAAAAAAAAAAAAGACTGTTTTGGATTACTTGTCCTACTAGGATCGTGCATGGAGGCGGTAATGTATGCCGACTTTATGTTATAAATATTTTTGTGTATTGGAACTATAAATAGCCTTTAATGCTGGTCAACATTTATAACAAAATGCTACATTATGCCCCTATTTACACAGCAATAAATATAATTTAAACAACAATAAATAAATACTAGCTATTAGGTTCTTATTATATTCTCCTATATTGTTTTCATTTATGATCCAATAAGATAGTTTCACAATTGATAATCAAGTTACCGGTCCAATAAAATAAAAAAAAAATTTAAATACAAAAAAATTCACAAGATGCCTGATTAAAGGGTTATCATGATAGGATAAATAAAGTTGTTATTATTTATATTATTATTATTATTACGTCATTAATTGCATTATTTTAAAAATTAGGTCACCAATATGTTATAATAATATTAAAAACAAAATTTAAAAACAAAATCAATCATTTTTTCTTCTTTGCAGAATACAAAACTACAGAATTAATAAAAAAAATATTTAGTTAGTATTTGCTACAAAACGAATTAATAGAATTTGACAATAATCTGTTCTGAAATACATAGCAACTCTAGTTTATGAAATATTCTTAATATTTTATTCTTCATCCAATTAATGAGTATATCTTCTGATAAAATATCATAGGATTTTGTCGGTATTTATGACATTTCAGCCTTTTCAGTTGAATCTCTAACGATACAATGACGCCATAAGCAGAATAAAAGAAGGCATTGACTTTAGAGTAATTCATTAGTAATTCAACGTTAATATATATTTTATTTTATTAATGTCATTTTATAATTCCGGTATACAAAATAAAGCAAATGGCATATGAAACTCGTTTATATTGTACAATAATTACACTCGTAAAAAATCACTAAAATCGCTTCGCTTGTGTCTTAAACATCATTTATTCTTGCAATAAACTACATTTTATAATACACTGTTTTTGTGTAGCTTTGTTGTACATAGCTGTTAGCTAAATTTCCACACTAGTATACTTTTTAGCAATAACAGACGTTCTTTGGAATGTGTATTTAACTACATAATGAATATTTGACGTAATTAATGAGAATTGGTACTGAAATAGTAATTTAAGATTCAAGTGTTAATTAAATCACTTTTAATATGTATCTTATACACTATTTTGGACAGCTCTTAATGTTTATAAAATTAATTTGTGATTGTAATTTAAGTTTATTTCAGTCATTCAAAGAAACAGTTCGCGTATTTTTTCACTAGGAAGAATGCAAGAAACTTTACCTAAATCTCTGGATATATCTCAAAATCACAGAGGGGATAATTATTGATTTTTAAAGTTATTTTGGTGAGGTAAATTACAAATTAAATTTATTATTACAATGCCCAATGGTATGGAACACATATATTGCTTTTCTTTTAGCCTGACAAGGTCCCAGGGTTGCCAACTCGTACTTATGCAGTATAATATTACTCCCTTTGGCAACAGTTCTGACACTCTTTCTGCTGTTTGCAGTACCTCCTAAAAATTGCACAAATCTCAAGAGTTCATCATATTCGTACCAGACCTTAATCGAATATAGGGGACGGATTAACGCAGAAAAACTTTGTGACTTTTGAAAACAAATTAATATAATATCACTAATTGATCGTGAACTGTTGTGAGATATGAAAAAAGTTAAAAACATATGTAATGCATTGCAAAACATGTGATTTTAATCCGGTTAAATACAACAGATAAATAATTATATCAAATCAACGTTGGAAATATGAAGTTTAATAAAAACGTTTACTTTCTAGTTCGAGTGCTGTGTGTTGAAGTAACTACTTTTAGTATCCAGTGGTTACCTGAATTTTTTCCCCCAATAACTGCTTTTTGTTTATGCTGATATAGGCTTTTCTTATATTTCTTCAACATCTTTGTTATATTTCATTTTCGTAGTCACTGTCTAAAGTCTGATATTTTAATTTTTACACAAGTAATTTCCAAGGTGTTCACACACATCACATAATTATTATAAATAATAATTTGAAAAGTATATTGTTTCATATAACAGCTGAGCAGCAGTTGCGGTTTAGCTGTAACTCGTATCGTATTCTCTGTGAAATTGGTTTGATCACAGGAGCATAAAAGTAACACTACTGAGCTCTGTTCAAAGCGTAGAGAACTAAAACTCTGTCAGGCGGAAATTTAACGTAGCAGGACTCAAAATATGCTAGAAACGAAAAACCTGCTTAATATGGAATATATATATATATATATATATATATATATATATATTGCAGAAAACCCCTCTGTTACTTTAACTATGGTGGAAACAAAATTTATACTTCCTGAGTCTGGTAATGACTTTTATTGCTATATTAGTTTGGTGGAAAGAGGAACTTCTGTGTCCCAGAGGTAAGGAGCCCTGTTCTATAAAAGAACTGTTGGTTAGTGTATGGCCTAATGCATAACAAATGTATTAAGTGCTTGTGAAGTATAGATGCAACTTCATGTTTCCCAAAATAGTACAACACTTGTCAAATATTAGTAATTAAGTACAAGTAATGTCGAAGGAGCAAGATAAACAGCTGTTGCCATACGTCATACCATGAATTAAGGTATGCCCACTTATTATTATTATTATTATTATTATTATTATTATTATTACATTCCTACGATACTTGTCTTATATAATTTTCATTTAAATACTTTATTATTCATTTGTCGTAATCTTCCACTTTGACAAGACTGTTGTAAATTTTCATGTCTAAGTTTACGCAGCAGCATCAATTTCAGCCCAAAGTTGACATAAGAATGAATATTTTTGATTTTGCTCTATTTGATCATTTACATATATGTATACATTTATATAATACATATAAGTAAGGGATTACAGGTTATTAGCTTTTGTTTTGTTTCTTTTCTGTTTATTTTAAGTAAGTATTTAATTTGTTTCTATTGTGTATTGCTTCTTTTCCATTTATTTATTTATTGTTGTCTGAGTTAAATATGGGCTTATATAGTTGCGTGTATTTCCAAGTGTTCTGGAAAAGCACGTACGGTTCCGGGACTCATAAAATATATACTACTACTATAACACCCCCACCAATACTAAACTACTACCACCACTACTACTATTACTACTATAACACCACCACCACTACTACTACACTACTACTACTACTACTACTACTATTACCACCATTACTACTACCGCTACTATACAACTGCTACCATTATTATACCACTACTATATCACTGTAGCACTACTGATACTACTACCACTGTTATATCACTACCATTACTATTAGCACTACTATCACTACTATGCCACTCTAGCACTATTGCTATTACTACACTACTATACTACTAGCACTATTATTACTACTACTTTATATTTTGTATTGTTTAGCAATAACATTTTTTGCAAGTAAAAATTATGAAAATGGGGTCAAAAGATACTAAATTATTTTTTTAAAAGTGTATGAGATAAAGAAAAGAATTGTTTCGTGGCATTTAGCGATAACCTTACATACATTAGCAAACTAAAATTCTGGGCCGAAATATGCATTTGAACAGGAAAAGGTTGTCAGTCATAGTTTCACTTGAACTGTATTCAGATACTGAAATTGTTTTCCTTATACACACGCCCACTCTTCATTATCATCACCTTCACTACTACTGAATTACATATTTAGGTCACCAAATTATTAAAAATATTAAAACGTACACTTGCATTTGAAGTTACTAATATTATACACTTGTAGAGAAAGGTATACAAAATACAAGAGCTGGCTAATACTAGTACTTCTGTAGAACAAAATAATTAAAAATAGATTGTTCACCTGTAAGATAGGGTTATAAAATTCAGATGAAACCTTTGTGCAACACATTTCTACGAATTACTTAAGTTACAGCTCCATGCGCTTGTCATACTTCTGTGCCCTGAGGTGCAAATTCACGTAAGTGATTGAATAACGACCTGAATCACTACAAGCTCGTTTAGTAATATTTTTGAAAATCAACAATTCACCGCTGTCCATATTGATGGGGATTTTGATCTCTACATGTGGATATACAGGTTTTTTTATAAAATGAACTATGCGTTTTTGTGAGGCTATTTTTAAGCATGTCCCACGAGAAAGATTTTTATTAGACTGAGCTACTCAAAGAGACATAAGTCTGTTATTAACTCATGAGGTCATAGCGCACCTACCGGGCGATGAATGCTGGAACTAAACACGCTAATAACGGATTCTTGCTGTATAATCAGTCATGTCAGCCCCGAGGCAGCAATGATAGCAATGAGTAACGTTAAAGAGCGTTGCATGTGTTTGAGGCTAGCGGAACATGCTCATCAACGAGTGTTACAATAATTCACTCGTGACAGCAATGATTCAATTAGTCTTCGGAGACAAGTAACGCGCATAAAGAAAGAAAAACAACAGATGACCCTAAGTGCAATTTACTCTGTTCTAACGGTCACTCAGTTGACGATTAAAACCTCGCTAAGGTTATCCATTATGAATTTCCGATATTGAAAGTTAAAAATGAATATAAGGCCTTGGAATTTGTTTCTTGTCCTTTGCTCTTGTTTTATCTTTTTCTGCTGGTGCCTTTCCTCTGAAGAATTGCCGTTTTACTTCGGTTGACGCCACTTTGATCATGATACGATGATTTTTTTTTTTTTTATCTTCTTGCAAAGTTCAGAGCTGGTTCTCCTCTGATGCCTTGCTGAAGCTCAAGTCGTTTCATGCTTCTCATATTAAATTCACTAATTGCTATAATAACTGCTAAATGTAATCTTATCTCCCGAATACAAGCCCTAATGAAGAAGCATTTGCATTCTCGGTCTTATTTTTGTTACGTCTTTCCAGAAGTGTGGTAGAGGCCAATTTCTGTTATAAAGACATCGTTTTCACTACAAGTTTTTTTTTTTTTTCTGTGAGTATCCACACATAAATCCATGAATTATACCTTTATTATTATTTATTTTAATCTGTATGAACGTGGACGTGAAGGAGAGTTTAAATGTGTAAAGGACGTTTATCAAAGCCAGGCGATAACGCTTGAGACTGACATTCGGGAAGTTCTGGGTTCAAATCCCTTGGGGCTGCCTACCTTGCGCTTTTTCGTGGTTTCCCTTCATTCCGCTGGTTCTGTTACAGGATCGAAAGTGCCAGGACGAGGTGTGCTGGTGCACTGTGATGGTGGCTTGCTCTTGTTAAAGGTTTATGCTCCGCGGTCAAGTATGGAAGGGAACCTTCTGAGCGACTCAAGCTGCTTGGAAGAGGGGAGACAGCATCGGAGTATTCTATCTGGAAACATTTTAAGAACCCCGCCTATGTCGCACAGTCACCGCCTGTGGATCTTGGCCTCCCGGTGTCTATCTCCTCTTCGCTTTTTCCTGGAGGTGCCTCCATTGAATGCCTAGACACAAACGGACAACTATGAGCAAGGCTGAAGTACCAAAGTATCCTCCTACGCCCCAAACAATCCAATCCAATCCAATCCAAGGGACATTTAAACGTGCTGTATAAACTTTAAAATGGCGAATGAAAGCCGATGCAGGCAGAGGAATGTTTTATAATGTGTGTCGTTAATAAGTTACACATCGGCCTCCGTCAATTTTACCCTATTAATCCACCCATCACTCTTTCCCTTCCTTAAGAGGTTAACTTACCGGCATGCTATACAGCTATGATCAGTGCTGATTGGTTAAAGCATGTGGCTTTTTTATATGTTGATCTGTTTACCTTTAAATTTCTTTACAGTCAAGGCGAGTTAGTCCGCGGAGTTCGATGGAACACTACTGTTTGGAACCCGGCTTCAACAGAAAGTATTCATAATTTCGTGATCGGTATTTCAATGTTAATGATATCTGATAGTTGGAGATATCTCTAAATTTGATGAGGAGTGGGCTACTTTGTACTATTTTATTCAGAAACCCAGATATATATATTTTTGAAAAGTTCATGGAAATTATTTGTTTAATTACATTTCCAGAGAATTCTCCCATTTGTCTTAAGGTCAGTCACTGGTAATGTTTTTATTTTAATTGTATTGCAAGTTATTAGGAAATGTGTGTTACTTTTGCGGGTTAATTATTGTGGCTCAGTGAGCAAGATATATTATTTCTTGTTTCTTCTGTGTTCATTTTGCAGCCGTGCCTTGCTACTTGTTTATAAGTTTAATTTGTTATATTGTTGAAATAATCTCAAACACTTCTCTATCTCCCGTATAAATATTTTTTTCTCTTATTTCAATAACACCTACAAATATTAATTTCACTTTGCAATGGCATTAACAGGAGAATGCCAATAGAAACATATGCACAGGAAAGAGCATCAAATATTAAAAAAAATAGATTTTTCATAGAATTTATTGAAAAATTTACCCAAAGATATCCCTAAATTCATTAAATATTAAATATTAAATATATGTTAAATATAAATATCTAATATTAAAAAAATAGATTTTTCATAGAATTTATTGAAGAATTTACCTAGAGATATCCCTAAATTAACTGTGCACATCAGTGACCAAAACATCATGTCCCTAATTCCAGGTTAACAGTTTTCCTAGATCATACCCTCAATGAAAATACCCAAAAGTTCTTACATCTTAAGGAAATAATCAACAAACTCTTTTGTAAGCATAACCCAGACTCTCTTGCTTGAGTGTACTGTCTTGATTTTCGTGGAGTGGTAGTATTTTAAAGTATTTTTCTGAATAGCTAACTCAAATTTAAATAAATTTAAGAACAAAATGCTTAACGCATACTTCACAATAATCTTACCAAATTTTCGAACATCCTGTACATGTATCCATTTTGAAAAACATCATTTCAAATTCGAAGTAAAAATACCGAGATGTTAGTCCTTGGCACTCTTAGAGACCGATAGCATTCTGAGCTTAAGGCATAGTAACATGCTGTGCTGTAATTAAAATTTAATGCCACCACAGGAGGTAGATAAGAGGTTCTCTTTACCAACTGACCAGTACCGACAGCCTTACCATACAGTATAATTATTTAAGCTTAGACAGTGAAAACAAGGCGAAGAAAATGAATAATTTAGTTAGCTACCTAGTTAGCCCAAATAATTAGAGTGCTCCCTGTGGCAACTTTCGCACATAAGAACAACCGCTTTAATGACAAGTAAAGTGCCCTCTGTTGTATGCACAAATCGCTACTAAGTATCGAGGGTCACCTCGTTGCGAAAATCATTAGATGAGTTAGCTAAAGTAAAAAGGGGCCAATGCCAGAACGCTAAGAAGCTACCTTGGTAATCTAATTTTCGTTGAAATTTAAATTAAAATATAACTGAATTATTAATGTTCTACGAATTCTTATATTCTTTACCTTTACTAAGTAAAACAGGCGAAATCTATCCTTGTTTCGTATCTTCCTGCTGTATATTTCAGACCCAAAAGTTTATATATCTCCTATATGCAATGACCCATTACGTTGGCTCAAGCGATAATGCTTTGGACTCGTATAGGTTCTAGGTTCAATTTATGCGGCCGACTAACTTGGCAGGTTTTCCGTGATTTTCCTCAGTCCATTTGATGAATAGACCCATTCCGGATACACCACGAATGATCTTCATTCCATATCTGTGTGTATGTCTAAGTCTTATGTGTTTGTGGTGTCACCCAGGCGCCCCTGACATAGGATTGACAATCCATTCAGGTAGCTCCTCAGCGTGCACATGTACTTTATGATCTAGTCTCTTAAAATTATATATATATATATATATATATATATATATATAAAATAATGAGCACTGTAGCAGAGTTTCATAACATTAAAATAATAGAAATTTGGGTAGCATAATTTCTTAAATATTATTTCATGTGACGAGAATGCATTAGCTCCGTTATTTCGAGAAACAGCTAGCCAATTAACAAGCTCTTCCTTTCCAGTTTTGCTCCTGCATCGTTGACCCATTCCGGAGTAACAATCCATTGTGTTCCAGCTAATCAAAGCTATCGACGTACTTCGGCGTTCATCAGTATTACCGATACAATATTATATCGTTTTCCGAGAAATTTAAGAAATAAGGTGTATACGAGTATTATGCTTTCTCTCTTTTGATTCTTAAGCGAATTCCTCTAAGACGATAATATTTCAAGTCTATAACGACTACGACTCGGCAATGATGATGAATCCCACAATACTATTATCATATGTTTATAACTTTACACATAATTGTTTTTCAATTGAATCTACTTACACATTTTTTCTAAAAGTTTCTGATGAAATAACCGACTCCATATCACTGCTTCCTAGATTATTACCAGAGTCCGAAAATTCAGGCCTTTATTTCGGTTAAAATAGGCAGGCAAAAATGCACCTAACATACTGAAAATAATTAATAATATAATTAAAATAAACATTTATTAAACAGAGAATAATATCGCTCATTATTAATGAAAATATGTATTTGAAATATTTAATAACTTCTTTATCACACAAAGTACTTAAGTTTACTTTTCTTTGTTACAAGGAACAAGATGCTTTTTCAACGTATCAACCGTCATATTCAGCCTCTTGTCAGAGAGAAATTTTTTTCATCATGGACAAAAGTTTTACTTACACTGAATTGATTGAAGCATATTTAGAAGAACTTATACCAGTTACAACAGAATATTCGTCTTTCAGGACATCATAGAAATGTTGATCAAGACAAAGTAAGGTAGTTTTGAATAATCCTGGAGAATGAGCAGAAGATGTGCAATGGTTTCTGGTCGAGTTCATTTTCTGTTTATGCGTTTATAGCGTTAACAGGTTAGTGTCTGTCTTACTTCCGTACTGAACACATTGTAGACACTGTTTATTGCACAGCTATACCCCTTTCACCTTTATCGCTTGCATTTTTTTTTATTTATGCAGCTGAAAAGTTAACTTCCCCACAAATTTCCTAGAATTGTCTCGCGTAGATCCATACAAGGTCATTCGCCAGGACCATTCAAAAATATAACCATCTTCTCTATTTTCTGGTATTCGTTTACCCGAGGTAACTGCGCATTCCTTTCACAAAGGAAAGTTCTGATATTTAAAGAGCTTAAGTGAATGGGTTGAGGAGAACTTTTTGACTACTTGAAAAGAAATAAATGTAACAAGATTCCCATTAGATATTTTTGTGAGGTGAACATGTCACATAATTTTATAACCTTTTTCCTTTCGATATATTGACATTTTATGTGTTTTTTTTTAATTCGTAAAAAATCCATAACGATCCAAAACAGGATAAAAATCTTTTAAATCTTAAAATGGGTAACAGAAATCAAAATAGGCAAAATAAAAACTGACCCTACCGACCCAAAATGTACAGAAATATGTTCATTTCTATCTGACTGTTAAACATATCCAATCAGATAGAAAAGTCATTTTGCCTAACTTCCGGGTTCTGTTAACAGGAGAGCACACAATGCAATTGCAGTGACTAGATTAGAGAATTGACTGTATTTCTTGTTGCAATTTGTTTAATACTGATTACAACCTTCTTTTTTAAATTATTATATTCATTTTCAAAAGAGATATTGTTTGAGGAGTTTGCTCTAGAACCTTCTTTGATGTTTCCTAAGAAAAACGCATTGCACTTTATTTGGTTGGAAGGAATGTACAGTTAGAGATGGATTAGGATTAGGAAGTAATTGCTTAGTACAGAAAAGTGCACGAGCACTAGGATATGCATTCAAACCTAGAAGAGAAGTTGTGAAGGTGTGAAACAAACGATTACAACATAAATCTTTTTGTGTGGTACTTTTATATTTAGTCGAATAACTAGGAACTATTTACTTTAGACACCTATTAAGTACACATGAACAATGAAACGCTCCTAATTGGATGGTCAATTCTAATACCAGGACCGCCTCAGTTGCATCACAAACTCATAACACACGCACACTCACAGATAGAATGAATGAACATAAATAATTAAATTGAAGGTGAGTCTGTAACAGAAAAATACTAACCCTTTATTTGCTCTTTCTTAAATATATTTAGGAAAACAACCTCAGGTTAGACGACCGCAGGACTTGAACCTACAACTTCCAGAATACAAGTCCCAAACTTTACCGCTTGGTTATTATCAGAGCCCGGAATGCCTTTTCTATCTGGGTGGATATGTTTAAGAGTTAGATAGAAATGAACATGTTTCCTTACACGGGGGGTCGTAGGGCCAATTTTTATTTTCCTTTTTGTGCCTATTTTGGCTTCTGCTCCCTATTTTAAGGTTTAAAATATTTTCCGCCTGTTTTGGATCGTTATTGATGTTTTTCCATTTTTATTTATTCGTTTTTAAAAGCACATAAAATTTCCAATATATCAAAGTGAAAAAGTTATAACAATTAAATGGCATATTCAATTCACAACGATATCTAATGAGAATCTTGTTATACCCTTATTTCTTTTTAAGCAGCCAAAAACTTTCTCCTCAGCCTATTCACTTAAGCTCTTTAAATAGCAGAACCTTCCTTTGAGATAGGAATGCAAGATTACCTCGGGCATACGAATACCAGAAAATAAAGAAGCTGGCAACAGTTTTAAATATCCTGGCGAATGACCTTGTATCGATCTGCGAGAGACAATTCTAGGAAATTTATGGTGGGAGTATCTTTTCAGTTCCATAAATGTAACAAACAACTTCAAATAAGAAATATGAGAGCATTACAGCTGTGTAATACTACAGTGTGTTCAGTTCTGAAGTAAAAGAGACACTAACCTGATTCCCTTATAAACAAAAAATGAACTCGACCAGAAACCACTGCCCATCTTTTGCTCATTCGCCAGAAATATTCAAAACTACTTTACTTTGTCTTGATTAACATTCCCATGATATCTTGAGGTGAATACTCTGTTGTTATTGGTATGAGTCCTTCCGAAATAGTTTATTTTAAATATGCTCCAATCACTTCCGTGGTAGTAGAATATTCTTTTTCCACGATGAAAAATGTTCTCTCTGACAAGCGGCTATGACAATTGATACCTTGAAAAAAACATCTTGTTGTTGCTTGTAATCAAGAAAAGTAACCTTAAGTTCTTTAATTATGTATGTGATAAAATATTATCTTAAATACTTACTTTCATGTATAATGAGCGATATTACCTTCTGCTTTCACTTTTAATAAATATCTATTTTAATTATATTGCTGCGTACTTTCAGTATTTTAAGTTCCTTTTTGCCTGCATATTTTAACCATAATTAATGCCTGAACTTCCGGGATCTCATCATTATGGATGCTCGACTAGTAAGGCATGAATTATTTTAGTATAAAAAAGGGAATTCTTTTTCTTTAAGGCTACCGGTTTGCTTTTCTCCAGATAAAGAAAAAGGTTTATCTCTTAGCTAAAGTTGTTGATTCTTTGTAATTCAGCACTTTCAATTGCAGATGAATCTTATAGAAATGTATTTTATTTTTATAAAAATTAGTTATATAGTACATTAAGAAATCTATAATTTATATTAATTGTGATACAATAATATATTATTACCTCTTACTTTTGAATAGGGAAATTATTTCTATGATATTTTTATTCAACAAAAACAAACAAAGGAAAAGCATAATGTTGTCCTCCTTCAAATAAAATAGGTTTCATTGCAATTAATTAATAATGAAATTCCGTTCCTTTCAATTTCATTAGTATATCCCAATTGGCAGAATATTTGGTGGAAAAAAAGTTACGCCAATACAAAGTAAATAATTATGACCAATAAATCTCTCATATTCCAAAATCAGAGTTTCCTTTCAAACGAGTTTTATTACAAGGAAGAAAAGCTGAAAATCAGAAGAGAGCAGGGTGTTAATTATGAGTTTGGGTTAAATTTATCGTAACCTAATGTTATATCTTGTATAACACAACGCGATGAAAAATTTAACTTCTTTGCCACATTTCTATTAGCTGCGCTAGGAGTTTTGAAACTTCGTGATCTGAGTTGAGATTATGGCGTCCTGCTTTCTAGTTTCAAGATTAGATCGCGACAGGTCCTTATAAATATTCATCTATGTTTCGGCAGAAGATATTTTGGAGTAGTGGTGTCTGATTAAGAACCACTATATTTGGCATACTTTTCAGTAGATAAAGATCATTAATATCCAAAGAAAAAGATTTTTAGCTCTTAGAGGAAGGGAATAGACACTTGATATCCTTTTATTTAAATTGCACATTAAGACTGCTTCAAACTTTTGACGATATCCATGGCGAAACTTCCAGTCGTCCCTGACATCTCTCGGTGACCTCATCTGTCAACCTCAGAGCAGGAATACTATAAATTGACGTCCAGAGGAAACGGAGAAGCTCCATGAAGTCCGGAAGGTGAAGCAATCCGTGAACACCCAGCTGAGTTGTGGCCTAACTTGGGCATAACGCTCTCAACATGGGGTCCACGTTCTAGAAGCGATGCTCACGTCCAACTACCTACGGGCATCCGGATGAATAGATCAAGAGTATGTCGTTGAGTGCTGAGGGGCAAGACACCTGGCGCCATCCTCATTTAACAATTGATAATTGAGATTGTCTTATTCAATGTGCTCTCTCCCAGAGCTTAGTACTGATAAAACTTAGCAAGTCGTTATCTTAAGCTTAACATAAGCTGGTAGGCGATTGCTTGAGATACGATTCTTATTTTGTCATATTGTATGCTTTGAGGAAATGTTTTCTTAATCCAAAGAACGATGATTTGCAGTTGAATGCATTAAGCAAAGAATTTGTTAATATTCCTGATAATAATTACATCTTTATAAATTCATGTTTTAAAAGCTTTGTTTTCGTGTGTATTTTACAGTTGCAAGTCCACTTCAACAAAAGTCTCTACAGAAGTAGACCTCTGACTCCAGATGTATTTATTGTGAGTACTGAATTGCTCCTGGAAATTTTCTTCTGTATTCTGTATTTCATTTCGTCTCACGAGGAAAGCATATACTAATTACAATTTTAACCGAACGGCTGGACTTTTTGGTCAAGAAATTTCTTCCAACTGTCAGACTTCACATATTCTGGAGGTGCATAAAACTTGTGCTAATTACTGAAGCATTTGAAGCAATAATAATACCAGATAAGTTCTAATACGAGGGGCGTTCTAAAAGTTCTTGGCCTGATCAAGAAAACAAAAGATTTAAGATAAAGTTGTTTTTTTTTTAATTTTAGCAACATAGTCTCGTTGTAAATCAATACATTTAGTCCAAAGGCTTTCCATCTTTTAATACCCTCAGTAAAATAAGATTTGTCTAGCTGTGAAAAATGAGCGTCTGTCTCAGCTTCAAGCTCATCATTTCATGTAAATCTTAGTCCACTCGGCTATTTATTCAGGTTTGGGAACAAAAAGTAATTGCTGAATGCCAAATCCGGCGAATATGGCGGATGTGGAAGCAAAGATCATGCAATTTTGCTGCAGCAATCCCAGACCTATGTGAAGGCGCATTATCCTGACGAAAGAGAGCTTTCTTTTTCGCAAGGGGTGGACATTAAGTTTGAGAACATCCTTCAGTTGGTCCAGTAGTGAGGCGTAATACTCTCTGGTGATAGTTCTACACTTTTGAAGGTAGACCAGGGCTACATCATGATAATCCCAGTAAACTATAGCCATGAATTTTCCTGCAGATGGAACGTTTTTGCTTTCCTTAGTACACTTTCACCTGTTGCCATCCACTGTTTGGATTGCTTCTCCGTCTCGGCGTGTGGTGATGAATCCATGTTTTATTTGTTGTTATGAAACATCGGAGAAACTCACTGGAATTGCATTTAAACAATCTAAACACTCTTGCGAAACGTTCATTCGAATGCGTGCTTGGTACATTGTTAACAAACGCAGCATCCATCGAGCGGAAACCTTTCTCATACATAAAAAGTCGTATAAAATGTGGTGGACAAGGCCTATGGAAATCTTTGTTATGTCAATCAACTGGTATAATCGCATGATCGCATCGGCGTCACTGAGTACGATATTTTGAACTTATGTCACAATCTCGTCGGTCATATAACAGTTTTGGGAAGCCCTGAGTGTTCCTTATTTTGAATGGATATGTACAATCACGGTTAAATTTAACAGCCCACTTTTTAACTCTCGAAAACAAAGTAGAGGAATCCTTTATTGTGAAATCTAACTCCATTTATATTTTTTGTTTGATTTAAATCCTTCAAAACGCAGTGTTTTATCACAGTTCGTATTTCAGTTTTATCCATTATGCAAAGACTTAACACTAGTTTGTTTACATAATCGTCACAAACAAGTGACTACACTTACGCGTCTGAAACTTTACAGCGCACCACCGCCTTAAGGATGATACTTAGCAACTATCATAGTAATTTGGCCATCTTCACGACATCTCTAAGTCAGGCCGAGAATGTTTAAAACACTTGGCGTAGTTTTAAAATGATCACTTTTTAGGAGAAATCAAAAAGCCCAACAATTAGCTACAATAAGAAATTTGCAGTAGCACAGAATTAATTTAAAGTAAATGTCTATTTCACAGTGACTCCTGACAAGCCTTGTCCGAGTGCGACCAACCAAACCAGTATCGCCCGCACTCAGCTGTTCAAAGCTGTCTGAATACTTTATGTTTCATACTGAACAGCAAACAGTTTCTGCTCTGTGTAATAACAATGCAAAATAGCTGGACTGAAAATGTACGGTTACTGATGACCTTATTTCAGAAAATTGAAACATAATAGTCAACATTTCGAAATAACAGGCATATAGAAAGAAATGGAGTTTACGACTAGACTCGAACCACGCTGTGCTGATGCTCTTCCACAACAGCGAATTTCCCCTATCTGCGTCTCTATGCCCTGGAGACATAACGTCATCTCGTTAGAGAAATGTTATTCCTTAGAGGCGAGTCGAAATCTTCAACTATAGAGTCGGTCCTGGTAGTGTAGTGGTAGCCATACTTGCCTTCTAAACCCATATCGCGGGTTCATACACGGGCAGGATCGTTGGCTTCCTTCGGAAGGGAAGTAAAGCCGTGGGTCCCGTGTCGTACATTTACCGCACGAAAAAAAAACCTCAAGCCTGAAAGAAGAGACCTCTGAGCAAAAATTTTCGGCCGTTTCATGTCCTGAATAGAATGGGACGCTGATGACCTGAGACGTTAAAGAGCGTCTTTAAATAAACTAAAACCAATCAAAAGTCAATTCAACTATAGATTATGGGACTATGAAGCCTAAGACACATCTTGTATGAAAAATCGCATTTTATATGCATGAGACAAGACACTTATTAGGGGACATTAAAAAAGCTGAATTTGCATATCGAAGAAAAATTTGCGAACGAAGCCAACACTATCAAATTCTACAGTTACCATCCACACTGTTCAAAGATAATTACTCGTTGTTAGCCTTCATCAGAAAGCAGTAGTACATAACATTGTTTCCACGTATTGAAACTTTGCTCTCTTAGTTGGCAATATTGAATATACAAATAATTTTGTAACTGTCTTGTCAGTTACTATTTCCTGTTTACTTGGAAATGGACAACATTAAATATCGGACTGTTATTAGGTTTGTTTTAATTAAAAGTTTTAAACGATGCAGAAGAATGCTGCTGTAAGTGATCCATCCTACACAGCTGTAATAGATTGGAGTGGCTGACACGGTCGGAGGAGCACATAAGCTGAACACGACTCCTGACGTTCAAAAAGTGTCGCTACAGAAGAAATGATCACGAAAATGCGTGACGTAGTGCTGGCAGGCAAAAGAGTGAAATTGAAAAAAATAGTCATTATGGTAATGATCTCAAAGAAGCCGGTGTACAACATTGTAAGGAAGATAGGTGCCGCTGCAGCTTATACCCTGCATTGACACATCACCACTGATGAAATCTCAGTTCATTATTGCACTCCGAAGAGTATATGGTTTAATAATAGAAAGCAGAATGATGTATGGAATAGAATGGGCCAGATGGAGGATGGAAAGCGATAAATATGATAAATAGATTATTTTCTAGGGTAATTCTACATCCAACGAGGTTACTCTAATAGAACTAGGAAGATTAGGCTATAAAAACAAGGTTATAGAAAGAGTACTGAATATTGGTATAGAATAGAGACACTAGAAAAGGAGAATATTATCAATCATGTTGGCAGCACAAGGAAAATTTAAGGGACGAGAAACTTGCATACTTAAATCCAAATTAGCATGGGATCAATATGATATGAGGGGGAAAGAATGGGAAAAGGATTTTGAAAAGAAATAAAAATAACAATTGAGATATTGAGAAACAGGAAATATTGGCTAGTCTTAATGTCAAAAAATATCTGAAAGTATATATCACACTAAAATATTTTGGGGAAGATAGGATGTATTGAAACCTGTAATAAGGCAGGAAGGGAAGGAATTGCATGGCTTAGGACAGGAGTAATATATTCAAGTGGGGTAAGAAATGGATATTTTAAGGGAATATGTCCTCTGTGTAAGAACCAGATAGTACTTGGTATTGATGTTAGAATGTAAGCGAATCAAGTTTTGGAGGGAATAGTTCCTTTTACAAAAGTGAAAAACTTACCAAGGGAAATAAGAGGCAGAAGAATTTAATCATGAAAATATTAAGGAGATTTTAATGCATAGGCAAAGTGACACAAAAATGGTTATGGAAGGTTTTAAATGTACAAACCATATATGGTAATGTTAGGTTTACCTTCTGGAACAGATACACCTGAGTGTCCAACAAAATAGGCCAAGTTTAGCGCGCAGGAAGATACTGCAATGGCTAAGATCAACGATTTAAAGTACGACTTGCTTTCACACCCAACTTATTCACTGGATTTGCTTACCCCGAATTCCATTTATTTCACAACCTCAAAACGTTCTTAAGAGGACAGAGATTTTCACCTGAGGTCCTCTTCGGTCAAAACTGCTGTAGATGCTTATTTTGTAGACCTCGAGGAAAGATTTATCCTTGCAAATTGTAAGCAACTGCAGGCTGCAGTCCTGAACCGTAGCGAAGAAAGCCCACTGGCTACTATTTCAGTAGTGGCCATTATTCTAGGCGAATAATTTCCTTCCACACCGAGCATGTCATACTAAAGATGTGAGGTCCACGAGTTCCATTCTTCATGAGCAAATTTAATCTCCTGTTTGTAATCTTTTGTTTTTCTGTCATAATAATTACCAGTTTTTAATCTTTATAGTTTTTCTACACCATTCTTAATCGAATAGATGTTATATTTTCATAAGTTAGATTAGTTCAGTTTAATAAAAAAATAATATAATTAAAAATTAATTCATATGTTTAACTTTAACAGAAAATAATAGAACATACAAAAATATTATTACTATTTAATAACAATAAAAGTAATAATATAATAAAATTATAAAACATAATAGAATATAAAATGTAAAATTCGTACAAAAGGTTAGGTTAAGTTGGTTTAGTTTATTTTATTTTAAGTTTAACAAAAAATAATGTAACATCAAATAAAATAAGATTTTACTCCACAGTAAGATTGCTTATCGTATCCTAACCAATCCGTTTTCTTTGCTACGGTTCGGGATTACAGCCGCGACTGCTTACAACTTGTAATGTCAAGTGAGAAAGGTAACTTTCTTAATGCAATTAAGGTAAAATAAAAATTTTATTTGAAAAATAAAACCCATTTTATAACATAAACCAGTATTTTTGTTGTTAGATTAAGTATCATTGTGCCTCTCGTAACATAGAGCAATACATAACTTCAATCATAGTTACTACTACTACTAATAGTGTTCGGCTGCATTGTCATAGATAATATGTGCCCTAGAGTGGTACTTGAGACGTAAATTATTATTAATAGAGTGCTTTGACTTTTATTCATTCCATGGCAATTATGCTGTAAATTTTGAACACAGCAAGTAAGTATGACACACCATGAATTTTTGTTTCGATATAATTATAGAGTCATAATACTGGAGCACAGACGCACGAATAGATGTACCTGAAGTAAATTTCTAGAGGACGATGACAGTGCGCGGCTGTCCATCCCAATTTCATTTCTCCGAATCAGCGCTCCCTTTCTTTCAACGGCTTATAATTATTAGACCGTGGCCTTTCAGAAGACAGTGGCAAGACAGGACGTGAAGGATATCTATAAGCATGGCATGACCTCATTAAAAGAACTGTTATGCCTACTTTTCCATCACAAAAGAGAGTGGTAACACGTGACGAAAAAGTTATTTTATTGCTAAGCAAACAACGTTGTTTACTTCAATTCTTATTGGTTTTATTTACTTATTTTATGTTTATTAATTATAATATTGTAAAGTATGTTTTCGAAATATCAAAAACTAAAGAGCTTTAAAAACAATGTGTTTGAAAACAGAAAAGTATTTTTAAAAAATGCTAGTCTCTTTTCCCCTATATATCCTGTTCCAGTAATCATTTTACTTTATTCTCCCAAATGTATTTTCCCTACAATATTAATATTTAAATATAACTTAGGTAATCTATTGGGTGAGCCATACTAGTATCGACCCCTCGCGCGCCATTTGTTCTCAAGCTAGGCAGAAGTAGATATGTACTCTGAGAGTTTAGTAAGTAAGGTTACCCCAGCTGTGAGTCGTTAAGCAGGTGTTAGTTTCAACATTAATTGCAAAGAGCATTACTTGGCATGTTTTCTATTGCACACGATTATTTATCTAGATTCATGTGTACTGACGAAGAAGCTTGTCAAGTTCGAACACGGTCTGAAGTAAAAGTCAGTTAAAAGGAATTTGAACCACATCAAAAATACTGAAAAAACTTAAGATTAATATCCTCAGCATACTGCTTCTATTTCTAAACGGAAATTCAACAAATGTGTAATGTTTTGCAGAGATGTCAAAGTGTGTGCAGTATTAACTTTACAAAAATGGATAATAGTTATATATTTAGATGATTTTACATGGTAAATTTTGGAATAAGCTGTTTTATTGCGTTCCGTTATCGACATTGAACGGCCCACGTAACCCCGCAACTGGTGCATTCGTCTCAAAAGAAAAACTCTTGCGAGTAATCAATTATTTGTTTATTATTTCTATGTTCTCACACAGTTTTATTCCACTTTCAATCATTTTGTTATTCCATTTAAAATTATTTGCACATTTTTGAAAATCTGTAATGTTATAGAGCCGTTCAAAAGAAAGATAGACAACGCTGGAAACACTGCATATAGTAGATGGGATAGTCATGAAATGATAGCATGGCATTGTTTGGTATCTGTTGTAACAGCACAGAGTGTCTGCTGAGCAGAGGAGACAGTTGAAGAACGGTGGTGAGTATCCAACCTAGTGCATAGAAGGTGACACGATCAATGCGCGACGTTATTGCGGCACCATAACAGAACCTACTGAAGGCCATAAAAACGGCTGAAAACTGTCTCGACTTGTACTGCTCCGTGGAGGGCATTGAGAAACTTGTTCAGCGTTGGGACAAATGGAGGTGATTAACTGTAGACTCTTTCAAACTGTCATTCTTATGCTGTCATTGTTATATAGTGCATACTGTCCAATACATGTTGTATTTTCATAACACCTGTCTACGTTTCATTTGAACAACCGTTATATTTCCATCATAATCATACGATAATCTGTTCCTAAATAGTTAACTTGTAATTCTTGTTCTACAATCATGGTATTTAATATTGTGTTATTTTTTGTTCACTTACTAAAATACCACAATCTTTGTTGTTTTTATTGAAACTTTCATATTATCTTTTGAGAATCAGCATAATATAATTAAATCCGGTACAAGACGAAAGCTGCAAAGTATGATTTTCAAAATGAAAGTAATAGTATTATCTCTCAGTTGTTAATGATTAAAAACTAAAAACTCTAACTCGGTTTTGATACATTAAAAATTGCACACATTGCTCCAAATAAAGTATAAGCCTTGAAAATATGAACTATAACTGAAATTTATATAATGGAAACTGAAAACCAATTTAAAAGATAAAGTTAGAAAAACAATTAAAAAGAAATGTATAAATAGCCACGGCAATTTTCTTATAATGCCATAGCTGAAAAAGTTGAGTAGTTGAAATAAAAGAATTCCTTCAGTTGCCAACGTTTGAACTAGAAATTATGGGTAAAAAATAAAGATAAGATTACAACTAAATATTTTTCTATGAATTGAGAAACGAAGTAGATAACAGGATATTTAAAGCTATACACATATGTCATAAACACCCAGAAATAAAATCTGTGTCAAAAGACAAAAAGGTAGCTTTGTGAAATTGCAAGAGGAATATAATATAACAATTGTCTGTAGAATAAAACAAGAATAATGAAAAAATGCTGTAGTATTTGAATTGCCGTCGATATGGTATTGTAATGCTACTAGGATACTGTTACGAATGGGAATGAAAACAGAAAGATTATCGTCATTTCATAAATATATACAGAGTGCCTCTTTTATCTTGCTCACCCAAATAATTTTCCGATGCGTCAAATGAAAATTTGTTTCATACAGAAGTTGTTTTACATCATAGGAAAGTTCTTGCCGAGGGTATGCTTTATATCTCCATTAATCTAGGAGATAAGAGATAGAGTTTCATTTTTTTAAAGGGAAAGTGTACATTTTATTCAAACCTAATTGTACTTTTACCCTCTCCAATAGCTAATCAGAAATGCATCATACTGTTCCATTTTGTGAATAAAACAGTAACTGTGCAAACATTAAGGAGTGCATAATTATTGAATAAACAGAACCATTTAATGCCTTGGTTGCACAAATTATCTACCCAATATAGTACAATAGAATTCTGGGTCTATCCTGGTGGTGTAGTGGTAACCATACTTGTCTTCTAAACCCAAGGTCGTGGGTTCAAACTCGGCCAGGATCTATGGATTTTTTCGAACGTAAAAAACCTAAGTATGACTTCCTTTGGAAGGGAAGTAAAGCCATGGGCCCCATATCGTACGTTTATGTCACGATAAAGAACCTCAAGCCTGAAATAAGAGGCCTCTGAGCAAAATTTGTCGGCCGTTTCACGCCCTGAATTGAATGGGACGCTGATGACCTGAGATGTTAAAGAGCGTCCATAAATAAACAAATCAAAAAAAAAATAATTCTGGGTTTTGATCATGGTTTCCGATTCATGTAAACACAGATGCCCTGAGAGGGAAGTGGGGGTACTAATCCATCTTCCTCACTCCTCAAATTGTCGTTACTTTAGTGTGCTGTAGTCCTCCATCACAATAAATTAGCACTACACTGAGCTATTGTGACTACAATTTTTCTTACAAAATGTACATGTATGAAAAGCAAGTAGAAATGCCAGAGAATGTAAGTTGGCAGATAATGACTTATTCCATAATTGAAGAGGTTAAATGATCTAGTTAAACAAATGCACTGTAGTGCTATAAAAAAGACATGTATTCAATATTTTTATGCCTACTCTTTTCTTGGTACATTTATGAATATCTCTTGCAGAAGGTAAATGTATTCTTGAATAAAATGTGCATGGTGTTATATAAAAAACTAAGTTTTATCCTGTATCTCCTATATTACTGGAGATACAATAAACTATACACTCAGCAAGAACTCCCTCATGATATTTAAAAACTTTTGTTTGAAATAATTTTTCATTTGATGGATCAGGAAAAAGTTATTTTGGGTAAGCAAGATAAATGGAACACCCAGTATCAATATGCTTTAATTGGCCTATGGAACCAAACACCATGGATTAATATTATGTAAAGTATAAAAGATAAAAATATGAAAAGGAAGAAAGGGTGTAGAATGATATTATATACATTTTCGGACTGACTTGCTCTTAACTTTGTATCATGGAAAATCTTATCCTTATTTTCAGACATTTAGTGTAATGTTCACAACATGGTTGCTCTAATATTGTTGCTGTGATATTTATTTTGAATTTTAGAACAAAGTTAAACTTCAGTTTTAGTGTTTTATAACACTGTGCTTGTTATTTGTCATAATCTTGGCTTCCTGTTCTATAGTGAATGTTCTAAAGCAATCCAGAATACTTTTTAGATAATCTTCATATACGTACTTTCCCCTCTTAAATTTGTGTAAATCTGTTAAAACCTTAATAATTATTATAGTACAGCATCTAACAAATGGGTTAAACATACAGCTTAATTATATGTAATAGATTGTGAAAAACAATATATAAATTCTTAGCTTATTTGTCTACCAATGTCTTAGGCTCAATCTATTTAGCTCTGGTTCAGTCAGTTATTCAATATAGTGGTGTAACCATTACAAACGCTTATTTTAATTCATATTTCTATTACGACAGTCTGCATTAAAACAGGTTTATACAGACTCTGGACATTTCAATGTAATTTTTACAGAATTCAAGGTTTTAAATTTGTAATAACTTTTCAAAAAGGAACTGCTGATATGTATACAATAATCCCGATCCCTTTAAAACTGATCCCTAAATTATGGCATCAAATGCAATGATAATGTTTATTAAGCGAACCAAAATGTTTTACATTTGCAGGATTAAAACGAGGAAGAAATTTTGAAATCAAGTTCTATAACAATGTAAAAATAAACAATCCAGAGCTAAATGCATTAATTAAGCAGATTTAACAAAGAAATCAGGTACATTACATAGCTTTAATTTCATTAACTTGTATTCAGATTGGAAACAAAGTAAAGGACATACTTTGAGACTTTGCAAGGAGCACAAACATTTTTTCTAATGTCATATTTTCTTATGTAGCATTTTTAAGACATTACATCCTTAACGTAAACAGCATGCCTTGACAAACTTAAAAAATCATTTATAATCACTTCATTTTGCAAAAGAGGTTCGGAAGTTCCTTAAGGGATGAGGCCTTAATCTCTACATAATAATACCTTTAATTTAAAAAAATCTTTAATCCTAGATAAAAAAAATAATAAAAAATTTAATGACAAAGGTAAAAATCTCTTTCAAGCCAAATACATTAACTTATCATAACGATAGAGGATAAAGAAATTAAAATACCTCTTAATAGTGTTGATAAAAAGAGGACGTTAGTTGAATTGTTGAGCATGTTGTCCTCTACATAAAGATTCATCGGAACATGAACTGTCAAAACCTGCAGGATTGTCCCTGCTGCTGCAATTAACATGGTCACTAGATTCTCTTCTGTTTCAAATGGGGTCTCGTAAACAAGAACACGCATTCGACCGCACCAAAGAAGGCAAATATGGAGTTTGGGTGAGCCATCGTACATGACCACCTCTGCCAATCCACTTCCTTGGAAATTGTTGATTTAAGTGCGTACGGTGTTCGTTACCCCACTCCAGGTGTATCGTTCCACGTTAGTAAACAAGTACTGTTCCGGATTTATATATGTATAACAAAATGCAAACTTTGAGTAGTTATTACATGTGAAGAACGCATTCGCTATCTAACATTTAGAAAAAGTCTCTTATAAAAATGTGGTATTAGAAAAAAACAAGTGTTTTTGTGTCCAGTGCAAGCTGTCAGAGTATGTCGGTTAATTTTTTTTTTCTCGCGTTTGTATATTTGTATCGTTCTGTTTGTTGATTTATGTGGATTGTGAGACAATAAGTAGTTTATGTACTTAAAGTTTTTGTATACTATCTAATAAACATACATGGTTGCCCCATAATTCGCTCATACAGATTACATCGATTCCTGGACAAAAGGTAAAAGAAAATATATTAGTGACAATATATCATCCGACGAATTTTAATTGCAGAATATGGCAACAGTGTATGAAATAGAATGTCTTAGAAGTAAACATTATCACAGGCGCTTTACTTTATGTAAATGTAGTTCAAATGGCAACGTGTAAGCGCTTCGACTTTGTGCGTTTGCATTGCAGATTTGCGTCGGGTCCTTTCTGTTTTTACTTATTTACGTTAGTAGCTCTCCTGACTCAGGATATTTTATATTAGTCTGATTTTCTATATGTTGCTACTTCCATGTTATTTTTCTAAACGCCTTTATTTCGTACTACATGAAATATGAAAAAAACCGTAATAGATCAATAATTAATAAAGAGTCAATAAGATTAATACCTAGAATAACTTTATTGTGATTTTATTATTAAGTTAATAATATGTTTGTAGAGGTTAATGATAAAAAAAGGTGGTTAATAGGAAAGAAAGGTATTCTAAGTCTGTGGTCTACAGAGTATGCATTATTTCATAACGACATGGAGAGAAGCATTACTCAATCATTGCAGCAGGTGTTTAAAGTTGCTGTCATTTGCTGACACGCAAGCTTCCACATAACGAATAACATCTGCTCCCATATTGCTTTACTTGATAAATATTAGGATAGCTTAGCCGGTATCGTATACGAACTTCGACTTGATATGTACGCAATGCACGTTCGCGCCACTTTCTTTCTGTCTTCTTTTATATTTGTTAATGTTGCAATGACTGACTGATGCTTCTTGTCATCCCATTTATTAATTTGTGTATGATATAATACATACATTAATCAGCATTTATTTACTAAAATGTCGAATGTTTAGTTTTTCATATTTCATGTCATACGAAATAATGCACTTTGCACCTAAAATCAGGCTTTATAAAATTTACTAAATCTTAAAAGAAACTAAAATAAATAAACAGAAAAGAAATAACGGGAATCTGTAATGCATGTATTTCAAATTAAGCTATTACACATTACCACAACTGAGGTATCATAATATATGTAATACTGTTTACTTACTAAGACATTATGCGTTGCGCAGTGTTGCCATATTGTGCAATTAAAATTACACCAGAGCCCGGAAGTTAGGCAAAATGTCTTTTCTATCTGAGATGTTATATTTAAGATTCAGATAGAAACGAACATGTTGCGGTACATTTGGTGTCGATAGAGTCAATTTATTTTGTCTTTTTTGGCTTCTGTTGCCTATTTTAAGGTTTGAAACCCTGTTTTCCAGTTTTGGACCATTGTGATTTTTTTCTGCCCTTATTTACGCATTTTAAAAAGAACATAAAGACTTTCACTATATTTGCAGTGAAAAAAGCTGTAAAAATTAAATGGCATGTTCATCTCACAAAACAAAAATACCTATTGAAATTCTTATTAAAAATGTATTTCTTTTCTAGCAATCAAAAACTTTCTCCTCAATCCATTCACTCTTTAAATAGTGAAACGGAATGCACGGACGTGTGAATACCAGGAAATAAAGAAGATGAGGGAAGTATTGTAGTTTTAAATAGTCCTGGCGAATGACCTTGTATCGATCTGCGAGACAAATCTAGGAAATTTGTGGTGAGGGTAACTTCTCAGCTGTACAAATGTAACAAATAACAGCAAGTAAGAAAGATGAGAGAGATCTGTGCAATAAACCGTCCCTATAATGTGTTCAGTACGGAAGTAAGAGAGAAATCCCCTATGAACGCACAAACACAAAATGAACTCGACCAGAAACCACTGTACATCTTCTGCTCATTCGCCAGGACTATTCAAAAATAGTTTACTTTGTCTTGATCAGCATTTGCATGATGTTGCTTGATTGATTTATGGACGCTCTTTAACATCTCAGGTCATCAGCGTCCCATTCTGTTTAGGGCGTGAAATGGCCGAAAAATTTTGCTCAGAGGCCTCTTCTTTCAGGCTTGAGGTTGTTTATCGTGCCGTAAATGTACGACACGGGACCCACGGCTTTACTTCCCTTCCGAAGGAAGCCATACTTAGGATTTTTACGCCCGAAAAAATGCATCGGTCCTGGCCGGGTTCAAACCCGCGATCTTGGGTATAGGAGGCAAGTGTGGTAACCACTACACCGCCAGGACCGACATTTCCATAATGGACTGAAAGATGAATGTTCTGTTGTAACTGGTGTGAGTCCTTCTAAATATTCTTCAATCACTTCAGTGGATTTAGAACGTTCTTTTCCCATAATGAAAAAAGTTATCTCTGAAAAACTGACTATTAAAACTGACACAATTAAAAGAAAAACCTTTTTGTTACTTGTAACTACGAGAAGTAAGCTCAAGTAGTTTAATAGTGTGACAAAGAAAGTATTTAACATCCTAAATACCTGTCCTCATTAATAATAAACAAGATTACTCCTTGTTTTTACTTTTAATAAATGCCTATTTTAATTATATTACTGCCTATTTTCAATATTTTAAGTGCCTTTTTGCCTGCCTATTTTAAACAAAATAAATTAACTGAATGTCCAGGCTTACCATTTGTCCAAGAATCACAGAAGTTCATGCGCACGAATTACGGGACCCTCTGTATATTGTTACTGTCATTTTAAGTCGGTCCTTGGTGTAGTGGTAACCATACTTGCCTTCTTAATCCAAGGTCGCGAGTTCAAACCCGGCCAGGATCGATGTATTTTTTCGGACGTAAAAATCCTAACTATGGTTCTTTTGGAAGGAATGTAAAGTCATGGGTCCCGTGTCGTACATTTACGGCACGATAAAGAACCTCAAGCCTGAAAGAAGAGACCTCTGAGCAAAATTTGTCGGCCATTTCACGCCCGGAATAGAATGGGACGCTGATGACCTGAGATGTTAAAGAGCGTCCTTAAATAAAATGAATCAATCAGTCATTTTACAAGTTTAACTAAACCGTACCCACATATGAGCTTTTGGTTTTACTATGTAAATAAGCTGTTTTTATGTTTATGATTAAATTGGGTTGAATATAATTCCTTGCTTTATAGATTGCGGAATGTATAATTATTTGCATAAATTTTGTATACATTCGATAATGAGGGATACTGACAACATTGTTATTCACCTCTAAGTGTTTGTTAATTTTTTTTATTCTTTTATTTTTAAGTTTTTTTTTTTTTATTTTTGAGTTCAAAAACGGGGGCTCTTTTATAGAGGCATTACCGGCGAGAAACGTGACCATGATTAGATTTCATAATGCTTAAGGAGTTAGATATACAAAGCGATACCCAGCAGCATATCGTGAAACATGTTCAAGTCCAAAAAGGAAATTTAAGGCAAAGTTCGCGTACGATATTCGCTGCTGCGGTTTTACTGAAGTTTTCTGAGATAAAGGTGTTTGCTTACCACCAGGAAGAGACTGCAAACGGTAAAAGATGCTCTGAATTCAGAAATTCGATAAAAAAAATGCCGATTTCGTTCTTCTTACACGTGTCTGCCCATGCACCAATCAGATCTACAATAAACTGGGGGCTCGATGTTTGCAATGCTATGGAACTCTCATATTTACCAAGTTTTGTGATGCCTTTTCTTGTGACTACTTAAACCAATGAAGAAAAAAAAGTTTTCTCCAGAGATATTAATGTGCTATTGAATTGCCTGGACAAGTATGTAGAATACAGCGGGCACTAAATTGTAGATGATTTCAGTGCTTGCAATAAATCAATACTTCCCAGTTTTTTTAACTGGAGTCTCTAACTCATTTTACAGCAATAAAGTTACTTTAATGATAGCCCACTATACAGCAATTAATCATACGTTCTTATAAGCGTTACATTTTTGCTATTTCATCTCTTCTGCGCCTGGTACCAGTGATTCTTCATTTCAAATATTAATTTTTTTCTTGCCTAATTGCCTTTCTACTTTGTATTCAATTATTTATTTCATTGAGTTTGACATTTAACTGCTCGATTTTTTTATACGAGCAGCATTCTGAATGGATTTTTATGGCCCTGAAGGAATGCGTGTAATTTTGCAACAAGCTTCCAACTGTAACGTAATCAAGTATGGGACACTCCTAAATTATAATGGCTTTATTGCATGTTCTGGTATCCAAAGGACACCCATGGCTTTTCTCATTAACAGTCTCCAGTAGAGGGAATTATTATTGTATATCAGCATGCCATCATGTCACTTGAGTTCGTAACCCTTCCTTAGGTCTCATTCTTTGGTACATAAAAGTCCAGGAAAATTTCTCAATAAAGAGCTGTAATGTATGTGACGTGATCTGAATGCAAACTTTGTCATGTGCTCCCAGAGACGGGTTTACGAAATAATATCGCACATTTTACTATCCGCCAAGTAGCATTGCTATTTTTAGCTTATAGCACTTACGAAGCACTCAATTTAAGATTATTCAAATTAGTTTTTTATATTCTTAAGTCATCACTGACAAATTAATGTTAGTTGCTCCTTTAGAGCAGAGGCGGCGTAAAAGAAACATATGTAGGGGACTTCTTGTGGCTAATACTTGCATTTACAGTTGTCTGTAAGGGACTTAGTTTGCAGATGCACTGCAAACCAATGTCTCGGCAAGTTTGAAGTATTTAGACCGGCACAGGTGAGAGAGATCATTTCTTGTCACATTCGTTTCCACGAAAGTTTGCCTCTAGTTTCATACAATTCCGTTACAAAGCCTAATAATATATTTTAGATAATTATAATGAAGCAGTATACTAAAGGTAATATATTAAATATATAGGGTTTTACATTAAACATGAGAAAACATTGCAATTATTTCAATATTACATTTTAAGTAGCAATACTTTCAAGCAAACAGCGTTAATCAGTCACTTCGTTGGTGTTAAGGTGTTGTTGAATGGCAGACTGGTAAAGTTTCGCCTGAATTCAGAAAGTAACTGCTTTATTTCGTTTCGTTTTGCGTTAACTGAATGTAAATAAAATTAACATTATATAAATCTTATATTCTACATTTTTTTTTCTTTCTGAACATTAGAAGAAACAATTGAAATTAAAGAACTGAGTCAACCAATTCCAAGTATTAATTTGAGTCAAACTATGATTTCATAACATAGGAAATGTTGATTTGATTTGATTTATTTACGGATGCTCTTTAACATCTCAGGTCATCAGCGTCCCCTTCTATTCAGGGCGCGAAACGGCCTACAAATTTTGCTCAGAGACCTGTTCTTTCAAGCTTGAGGTTCTTTATTGTGCCGTAAATGTACGACATGGGATCCACGGATTTACTTCCCTTCCGAAGGAAGCCATACTTACGATTTTTACGCCCGAAAAAATCCATCGATCCTGATCGGGTTTGAACCCGCGATATTGGGTTTAGAAGGCAAGTATGGTTACCACTACACCACCAGGAACGACAACAAAATAGGAAATAAATAATGCTTTCTATAGAGATGGAGTTCATCTGTAGATTCCAGATTTTAATCTAAAGATTGTTGATTATTTCGTTGCATGAAAACCAGGAGACAGCCACGGGTGGCCGAGGTCGTTAAGGCACGGACTCGTGAGCGGGAGGTCTGCGGTTCGAATCCCGCCAGGACCGTCCTCCCTGACTGGGGTTTTTTCCAGGCTTTCCTCAGTCTTCATAACTGGCAAGAGCCGGGGAGGTACCTAAACTTAGGCCTGGAACGCTTCCTTCCTTAAAAAAAAATAATATCCTTTCCCAATTTATCATTTCATCTCATGTATCATCAGTGTCCACCGCCTGTGGTGCCTCTGTAGCAAAAACGCACTACTCAAAAAAAAAAAAAGAAAGAAAGAAAGAAAGAAAGAAAAAAAAAAGAAAGAAAACCAGGAGAATTATTTTTCAAATAGGCAAGTTACTACATTATTTCTTTTTAAATCTCTCTCTCTTTCTCCCTCCCTCTCTCTCTCTCTCTCTGCTGTGCATGTTCAGGCAGGCACTTGTGGAAGTTAATTGTAATTATTAAGTTTCTAGAAGCTTGCAATCTATTTAGCAGTAACAGTAGCAGTTTGTACATCCCGGATTTATACTGCCAATAGCCGCCACTGTTGAAGGACACTTCGTAACTATTTTCTTTATATTCCCTGTGTAGTGTTCATCTGTAACAGGTTTTTACTGCACTGGGGAGCTTAAAGACTTTGAAAATAGTATCGAAAGTAATCAAAATTGAAGCAGTGTTTATCACAAGCCTCCGTTATAAATTATATTGTAAATGTTTTATAATCGATTATATTGTTTAATTAATAATGTTAACATTAATATTCATCCTAATGTATAATTCCGGGGCAATACGTGTTTTTATATGATAACTATGTTATATAACTCACTGCTAAGCAGGAAAGAGTTTCAAGATGAAGTAGAATACGTAACAAAAAGGTGAACACGAAAGGTAAGCTTTGTGTCTTTTTAATGACCAAGCGTCAAGAGAAGGGTAGTTATGATTTCTACTTTGATCGAGTCAGAACACCGACTTTTCGCACCTCATGACATAATTTGTTTAGAGTGAGTCAATCATTCGTATATTTTAAAGTGTCGCGGGTAGGGTGCACTTATATTTGTGAACCCCAAGGGCTTCTGTAAACCAAAATTTTTCGGGAGTGTATAAGGAAGCAGTTAGCCTCGTTTGAATTTTTTTCAAGACACTTCGAGCACTCCGACAACACTTCGAACACTTCGACGTACTTCATTTTCGATGTAATCCCTCTACTGTTACGTTTTGTGCATTTGGCCTACTGGCGCAAGAATCATGTGATCGGTGTTAAGAGTTGAATTGCTGACGCTCGTTCGTTTAGTAATATCAATACTTTAGTGCCGTGTAAGTAGCGGGAAGTTTGCGTATCGTAATTAAAGGGTCGGGACCCAAACGCGAGGACACGTGCAGTCTTAAGGTCAAAGTCAGATTCTATTTATTATCTCCATCGCAAAGTAACGTAATGAGGATCGGATGTAGTTCAAGTTCACTACGCCAAATTCGTTTATTTTACAATTATTGAAACGAAAAGTATCCTCTCCAAGTACTGTTGAGCGGGGCTTGACAAAATAGCGAAAATTAACCTGAAATTCTGTTGTCTTGAAGGGTAGACAACAGACCGAGACAATCAATAAATTCACTTAACAAACAGATTCAAAAATTGGCTCGCAAAAACAAGGACCCTTACAAAATCTCTTCAAATTTCACGAGCAAATTAGTAGAATTTAGCACTAACCATCACTGCAGATGATGATTTCAATGCTTCGATAATTTCGACACTCACATCGAACGATACATTTTCAATAATTTTGTTAATACAATAAGTTGTAGTTAATATTGTCACAATAACACGCTTTAAAGTGGTCGCAAGAAACTCATGTCTTGCTTCTAAATGCCAGATATCAGGTATCAAAATATATTATACGTGTAATTATATCCTACACGCGGCTAATATGAAAGAACAATTTCATTTTATATATAATTCGCTTTTAAGGAACCAGTCTCTCATAGTAGAGAATCTCACGGAGGTTTCGGAGGTATATAAAATTAGATTAGAGATATTCGTGGTTTCATGCTTGGAGGAGGACACGGTAGCACAGTTGGTAGAGCATCAGCCCGGAAGGTTTGAATCCTGACCGTGACCCGCATTTTTTCAAGCCTGATTCTACATTTCCAACTTATATCAACACACGACTAGTATGAAAGAACAATTTCCATATATAAATATTGCAGCTTTATTGTGAAAAACACCAATAGGATTTATAGAAGAATTTTCCAAGCGACGATTAATGTCAATTAATGTTTCCTCGGTAAGAACTCTTGGCTGTATTCCTTCCGTTTTACGAGACATGAACAAATTCATGGATTATTTGAGATTTGAAATTTTAACATCTGGGAATTTCGTTCCAAACATGTTCATTCTTGATTAGCCGATTTTGTCAATAGATATACTGGTAGATCATAGATAAATGCTCATCGCACAACATGTTGAATCTAAATCACTTTTCAATTAATGGATCTTCTTACACAGCACTCGCCTCATGTCTCATAACTAGCAACTGTCTACATAGACCGTTGGAACTAAATATGCAGTGCGAGCAATTTGTCTCATCCACCGCAATAAAAAAAAAGTAATAAAACATATTTTATAAGCACAAATGGCCATAACTTTTACACTGAATAGCCGTGCTATGGTAGAATAGATATTTATAGTTATGAATTTGTAGAGGAATGTAACATTAAATAATGGAAGTTGTGTGAGTTTCCGACAGAAGTATTAGCTAGTGATGAAGCGCGGGAATAGAAAGATACATCAGGTCAAGGAAATAATGTTTAACATACAAGATACAGGAGCCTTGGTACACGCAGCCCCAAGCTGAAAGAGTTCGGCATTAAGAACTTTAGTTTTTACTGTTATATTTAATAATAAATTATAAAGCGTTGTTTGTGGAAGCTTTTAAATTCTAATTATGTAACATGTATAAATAAAATGAGCATTGAAATACTAAACGCTCTCAAATTAACTGCAAATGACAGAACTGTATTACAAATGATATTCATAAAATAATCGCCATAATACACTGAAGAACAAACACTCCTTGGTACCTCAGACATCGTTTTAATTGAACTGTTCTTCCTTTTACTCCTGTCATTAAAATAAACAGTTTATTAAGTTCATTGTTCATTGTTTAAGTAATAATGAAGATTGATTTTTCTATTTTGAATGTACAATAAGTTGCTGGTTGGTTTCAATTTTTGTACTATGAATATGTAAAAGAATGTTAAGAGTGCCATGAGCACACAAACATGTTCCAGCAATTTTCGTAAAATAAACTGTGGCATTGTTGCGCGTTTTTAACAACTCTTGCCTGTTTTCATCTCCTGCGTATTTGTTTCCTCCATGCTATCACATGACTCGGTTGGCGGAGTGTCCACTGTTTGCTTCGAGCAGGTCAGAAGGCATTTGGACTTCGAGCAGGGCAGTCTCTTGTTTGCTTTAGTCTGTGGGAGCTTTTTCTTCTGGCATCAAAATTTAGCTGGTATTTAACTTACATTTTCAACGAATTTTCGTCTAAATTCCTCCCATAGTGCTGAAGCGTCTTAGCAGTTGGGGATATACCGTTTATTTATTACTCCACGATTATAAATGGGTAAAAAACAGCAAGCTTATGTGTTTTGCACGATAACTCGAACTTATATTATTCCAGTTTTTTAAGCAATTTCACTCCTCTACAAGTAAATTTTTATCCAGATAATGTTTTGTACTGATGGAAAATTTAAAACTCGTTAATTATGCGATATTGTAAATGATGCTAGTTGGTGTGGACTCCATTTGCTGTTTGATTGCATATAAAACTTAAAGGGAAGTAGTAAAGGGACGGGGGGATCAAAAATTAATATTTTTGTTTTTGTGCTATGTTAATATTTGGAATTTTCAGTTTATTTTGATATTGTTTTCATTAATGCTCTCCTTGGTTATAAGTATTTTAATACATTTTTAATTATGTCACTGCAGAAGCCACTTTTCTGGGATTTTGCGAGCACTTTTTCAGTTAAAATTCTGTATCTCAGGAACTATTTGTCCTAGAAGGCTATAGTTTGTCTTAAATTATAGAAAAGTTATATTTCATTAATTGGCAGCCTTTGTTCCCATGACATCATCCTATATTGTTTTAATTTTTGGAGGGTTTTAGACTCCAAATGTTAGTTTTTTCTGTAAAAACTATTTTTGGCTGCAATTATTGCAAAACTTTTTTTTTTTCGCGTTTCCCATTTTTTTTAGGATCTGTATAAACTACCACTTATTCACGATATTATTATGATGATGTCATGTATTTTGGTTGAGCTAGAACAAAATGTGATAACGTAAAAAAATTAAATGTTGGGAAAAAATATAAAGAACAAACAATTGAAAACAATTTATAATTTGCTTCAGAGTCATGGAATAGTAGAGAAAAGATATCAAGAAATGTAATTGTGTAATCTGTATGCTGTAAAAGTTTCATTTTATTAGCTTTAATTGTCTTAGAGAAAATGGGAACTGAAGTTAGTAACTTTAACATTACAAGAATAGGCCTTTCTTACTCCCCTTTAGAACCAAGGGTTCGTTTTAGTAAACGCTTCTTAGCTAGGTAATAGTATTTTGTTACGGGCCATATCGTCTATATTGTCATTGTTCAAATGTAAGACTCGTAGCAGTTAATGAAATTATTAATTATGACTCAAAGCATACATCCCTGTTTTCTTTCTCCTGCTTTGTAAAATGCCTAAAGCTGAAGGGAGACAATTTAACCATGTGATACAGGGATATTGTTATAGTCTAGAACAAGATGAAAGAAGAAGTTGCTGTAAAATGGGGGTGGGAGGAGGGATGCTGCACAAAACACATTGCCATAAAAATAAATTTAAATATCTCATACACAGCAAAAGGGAACTTTGTAGTTAAAGAAAAGAACAAATTTAGAGTTAATTTCTCTTCTTGAAGCTGCTTTTGAGGAAATGATTAAACAATTCGTTGACGTCTAAAGGCGTTTCATAAAGATAATTACAAAATAATCTCCTAAACATATTAACTATGATTTGCAATCATAAGTTTCACAATCTTCTGACTATAAGCCTTGTTGTTGATTTGGTTTATTTGCGGACTTTCTTTAACCCCTCAGATCATCAGCGTATCATTCAATTCAGAGCGTGAAATAGCAGATAAATTTGCTCAGAGGTCTCTTCTTTCAGGCTTGAGGTTCTTTTACACGCCGTTAATCTACGACATGGGACCAATTGTAAAATTTGGTTGTAATAACATAACCTTATTAATGAAACAGTCATGCAACCAGTGCACAGGATTCTAACGACAATTTTTCTCTGATGATTTTACAGATTTTTTACTATATATTTCTTCACTAATATTAGAATTTATATTTTATTCGGTTTTGAACAGTGAAAATTGCAAATATAAATGCAAGTTTGCGATAATTACAACATATATCTTAACGTACATTGTTGTATTAAGTACACACCGCATCCCTGCCGCTAGCGTGTTCATTTTGCCTCACCCCTTCCCAGGGTAAAAGTCTCTGGGAAAAGCACTGCTTTGTGTTTTAGTAACTCTTCAACTGTCGTTATGATGCATATCTGTTAATAGCAAATTTCAATTGTTTATTTATCTTTAAATGTGAAACAAATGACGCCAGCTTATAATATGGCACAGATTAGCGTTGCAAAGTATCGGTGTTACAGTGGAACAACAAAGTATCTGATCTCAAGCTTCTATGTACATATTATATTATGTCTAAATTTCTTTGTAAATTATTCCTTAGTGATTTTCATTTATGGCCTTGTTGCAGAAACTAAGTAATGGACCACAAGTAGTTAAATTCCTGCGAATAAATTAAAATTCACCGCAATAAAACACCAAAATAAAATTTCAGGAAATGGAGAGAAAGTGTAAAGTTAGAATATTTTAATAAAGCAGTTTCAAGTTATACAAGCATCTCCTTGATGAAAAAATTGTATATAATAATAATAATAATAATAATAATAATAATAATTCTGTGTTGATAAGCGATGTCCATTATGTTCTTAACATCTGTCACTAAACTATATCTTTCCCATGGACCAAAGACAATATGGGACCCATAATTGTACAAAGAGAAATTATTATTTCTTCAACCATTTTAACTCTGCAATCATCAAGTTAGGATCTTAATGCAAAGTATCCTGGAGCGAAATCCAGGTGGTGGTGGTGGTGGTTTATGTGTTTACAAAATATATTTTTTAAATATCCAGCTCATTCATGTTGCACGGGTCCTGGAACAGTTAAGTGCTTTCTCAATAACTAGGAAATACTTGAAATTGCACAAACCAATATTTAACTCCTAAGAGATAAGCGATACATAATGACAAATAAACAACTGTAAAAATTAAAAATAGATAATAATAGAAAAAAATCTATATACATAAATAAAATAAACAGAAATGGAAACAGTACAAAAGTAAATAACTTACATTCCCACACATATATGTACAAATAATTCTAAAATTAATGATCCCCTATCCCCCTTGCTGGTTGTCTGTTTCTTCCGATCTGATCATTTCTCAATTTGTTAAAACATTTACCTATTCCCTCTTCCTCCTTCCTATCTGCCAGCAAAGTCCAACACTAGCACTGCCCTCTCACCCCATTAACAAACGGGTCTGGTAGATATCTCTTTTCCCATTCTTCCGTCCCCTTGCAGTATGACAGAATATGTTCCCAAAATTGTTTCTCCGCACATAAAGCGGAAATTCTCGTATCCTTTCTATTCGTTACTTTAGCCATCCGACACGCGCCTATTGTGAATGTGGAAGTGTGATGATACTCGAACTATCATTTACTAAAGTGTGTGGCTTAGCACTGTCATATTGCAAGAAAAAATGTCCTTCACCCCTTTCTCCTTGAAATTCTTCATAAATACTTGTTTTAAATATCAGAGCGTCAAAATATAACTTTCTGGTTTTATTTTCTGGTTACATAGGAAACTAATGTAGATAAAAGCATCTGCGCCCCATATATCTATTGTCAAAAAAGTTTGAGCTAACAATGTTATTTTCTGGGGCCTAATGTCGATATTTCTGGAAAGACGTTTCTTCTCAAGTTATTATTGGATGTCCATGCCCCGTTTACTGCCAATCTCATAACTCCCTTCTTCGTGGTGGCTTTAGGAAATGTGTTCATAGTTGGCAAACATTAATTTAATTATCGGGAGAACAGTTGGGTAATGAATAAAAGTAGTCAACGGTACATTATTTCTGAATTTCCTGTATTAAAATAGCTCCATTCGTTCATTAATGGTGACATTACTTTCATTCAACTTTTGTATATGCCAATTTGATTTCGGAATTTATTTGTTTCGTTGTAAACATATTTAATAATGGGTTATATATGTCATGGCCATAATTCTTGCATTACAGTTAATCTATTTTAAAAGTATTATTTTAGTCTAAGTACAATATACGTATCAATCCCTTCCCTTTTTACCTTGTCTTTTTAAACGTTTAATTCTTATTAAATAGGTAAGATGTGGGTGATCTCTAAAACCATCCGTGTAGCGGAAAAGACCTTAATCATCACTAATGGTTACTGCTCGCCTAATCAAATGAGATTACGTTGCATTCTTAGACTACAGAATGGCAGTGAATCTTCACTCAATTGCCCGTATGTTATTCTGCACCTCTGAAAGTGTTCAGGCAGTTATAAATAACATCAGAAAGTAACAAAAGCACTGCGTTAGATATCGCTAAGTGTTATTGGAGATAAGACATGTCACTTTCCCTAAACAATGCTCTCGGGTCGCAACAATAGATAGTTCCACATATCATTTACTAAATTATCGTTATCTAAATTGTAAAAACTTGTTCTGGCATTGAAAAGGTCATCTGAAATACTGAGGTATGTGAAGGCGAAATGGAGTCATTGGCATTGCTTCTCTTCTGAAAGAAGATCCCAGCAAACTTCTAAAAAAAATGGCTAAGTAACAAAGGAACAGATCGAAGTCGTTTATTCAAAGTCAAGAAAAGCTATAAATTTAAGGAAGTTAAGGTGTTCCGATATCTGAACTTGGGAATGGCTACTACATTGGCATTTCGCTGTACTAAATCACAATGTACTCTAGATGGGAACTGTCATATTAGCGATAAATGACGACCAGTAATACCTCTAGCAGCGTTCACATCATCCCAAAACATGATTTATGTTAACGGTGGTCGTAATGTAGTAGTAATAACAATGGTTATAGGGGCACGACCCACGTCAGTTAGCTCTCTTACGAAACAAATTCATCATCGTCAGTTAGCCACTGAATCACTGGGCGTTGTTGGGATTAAAGCAAAACAGATTTTTAAGAATTACAGAATACATATTAAACCTTTTCGTCCCTGGTTCCGATCTTCTCCTTACAAAAGTCTTTCGCTTCATCATCGCCATCGCTGTTCCCACCAACAATAACCCAAAGACAACAGGAATGTTTTCAATAGTGCCTAAATCTTGACAGAAGCCCCAGGTTGCAGTCTTCAGAGCTTTCACACTACCAGGTGACTCTATATTGTCTCCAAACTTACATTTTACTGAATACATAAATAATATTTAAATTAAATTTCTGCCAAGTAAAAACGAAAGAGTGAGGCTCAGTAGTTGTTCACTTAATTAGCAGGTCTTGTAACTTCAATTATGTCCAATTTTGGGTTTTACATGCCCTGGAGGCAGATATTTCTTTACATACTTACAGCAAAACTTGTATCTCAATTTTATTTTAAAACTATAAACAGACACGTAATTTGAACTCGTAACTTTTTACTCTATTTTTTCCTTGATAGACACCTTAAAAATCAAGTAAACGTTTAATGTATATTTCAATATCAATTATTAGTACTTCTTATTATTCATAATAATCACACATTACAGTATGGAGAAATTACTTTGATTGACACTTGGCTCGTATTTATACTGGCGAGTCGTCTTATCGCTAAGCAATCAGGTAACAAAAACACAATCTCGTCAGAGGTATGACATCATCGGCGTTGCAACAGTTAACAGTTAACGGAAATAACGCAGTAGCAATGAGTTTTCAAGAGAATGTGTGTAAAGAAGAGGGCATTCTAGATGAGCAGTGTAACGTTTTATAATAAACTTGGGTGACTTAAGTGATTCATTAACATAGTGAGAGTGAGCATAATGAAATGGAAATCGACGGCGAAGAGGAGCAGGAAAAAGAAAATAATGATCTTGGAGTGCAACCGTTGGAGACGAACAGCGAGTGACTGGATGTGGCAACAGCGTGCCTGCGTGGCCACGTGGCAACAGAAGCATCAATCACAAGGTAATTTTTCGCCTATTATAGATCATATATTTTCTGGTAAAATGTAATAATATAAACACTATTTCAGTATATTGGTTGCCACAATTAATTTTATGACACATAAAATTCGTATCTTGTCACTTTCACCAAAAAATAAAAGTAACTTCACTTGATACGTTTAATAACGTTAAAAATATTTTAAAATAACACTACTGTAACTGTTAGTATAATAAAATGTAATTAATTTATATTATAACACATTTAAGTAATACTTAAGCATTAAATTATTTGTAGTTGAGTAAGTTTTACTTATACTGACGAATTCTATTTCTGCTGTTAAGGACATTGCACCGTACATCACTAAATCCAGAACGACATCCTGCTGTTGATGTCTGCAAGTTTCTCTTTAGGAAAACCTCCATGAAACGGTGACTCAACTTAATGGGAGAAGAAGAATCATTCACAAGGTTCAGCAGTAACTATTTAAATATAATTTGCTAATCTACTTAAAGCATTTATTTTAAATTGAATAATAAACTTTAAAAAGGAGAATATTAATATTTCAGTACACAATAAAAGAAAACGTACAGTAGCAATAATGCATTAATAATTTATAATACGATTAAGATTTCCAAAAACAAATGATAACAGATAAAAGCACACATAATAAAGCGTAAAGAGTTGCCCCATTTAATTAGCAAAGTATATGTGGTAGAAAATTGCAAACGCTAGAGTTGAATAAAACCTTTCTTAAAAAAAAAATAACAATTAAACTCTGTCCAAAATGTAATGTCTTTACAATTGCCCTAACAGTGAAAAGTTCTAAAAGGCATAAAATGCACCTGAAGGAACCTAACAATTAAATACAACCTTTACCATTAAAACAACTTTGCTCATCGAAAATACCTGGGTTACTGGGTACACTCAGTGAAGAAGAGTGCAACAAAATATCTATTTATAAAAGCCGAAAAATACGCAACCCACAAATGTTTTGGCTGCGTCTTAAACGAAAAGAAGGAAAAAAAAGTTGTCTGAGTAACTAATCTCGCAATACAGTCGTCCATCCTTAGCTCTGTTGCTAAGCAATAGGCGAACACACTCCAGACCAGCTATATCTATGTAATAGCTAACGGAGAAGAAGGAAGGAGACAAAGAATATACGCCAAAACGGCACAACATATAAGGTGAAAGGTAACGAATAAAATCTACTCAAGTATATCTGTGTAAATTCTGTGTGTAGCATTCAAAGCAATTGCTAAATGACATAGTTATGTAAGATAGAAGCCTACCTCATGTAACTGAACCAGAAGAAGAATTATTGAGAAACTCTTTCGTTAATCGTGTCATTAGTAGGCCTTTACTATCATTCAGTCTTCATGCTTACCAGTCATAAAATGTGTTACTTTTCGGCTAGTGCTATTATAGTTAAATATCATAAGAGATTTTGATTTTACCGTTACCCCTATAGTAAATTTATGTAAAAGGAATCAGATCGTTAATGGTATTTAATACGATTATTTAGCAATTTTTTGTTTGCAGTATACGTATTTATACATCAAAACACCAATAGTTGATATATAATGTACAAGGGTTATTTAATTAATTCAGTGCCAAAATAAAAAACATAACCTTTTTGGAAAAAAAATAGTTTTATGTATCAACATTTTCTCCTTTCTTATTCCAACGATTTTCCAATTGTTTATACCATCCCAAAATGCGATTTCTTAGCTCTGCAAAATATTCATTTGTTTCGTGAATCGTCAACATGAATTTGTCGTTTCATCCACAGATATCCATCCATATGTTTGAATCACCATGTCGTCTCTGGTTTCTTGGAGCACCTAAAGTTGATGACAACCTCTTCTTTAATACGAATTTCTTTCTTGCTCGCCATTTATTGATTTTGGAAAACAGGAAGTGATCTAAAATTTGACGGGGGGGATGAGGAAGTATTTCACTCCAAAGTTCAACAATCTCGAGGTACAATCGAAGACTTGTGTGCCGGCGCGTTATCGTGGTGGAACAAGACCTTTATCTTCGCCAAATCTTCTTGTTAAATCGTTCAATTGCGTAGCACAATATTCATCAGTTATGGCTTAGCACTTTTCCAAAAAATTAATTAAAATTACCCTTTTGTAATCCAAAAAAACATCGCCATCAACTTTCTTGCTGAGGGCATTGTTTGTACTTTCTTCGAAGTGCTTTCTCCGGTTGCATTGCCCTGTTTCGACTTCTTATTTACTTCCGGCGTGTAGTGGTGGATCCAGATTTCGACTGTCACATACTGTCTCCGAAATGTATTTCGATTCTGTTTAAATAGCTCCAAATGCGCGGAAGTGAAAAAAGTATTCTCTTTGTGGCCAATCGTTAGCAATCGCAGTACCCCTTTGCAATTTGTTTAATTGTAAATGGTCATGCAAAATATTATGCATCTGATCTCCTCTAATGCTCACAGCATCATAAATTTCCCGTTTATTCAGACTCCGGTCGTTCGTAGATTTTTTTAGCGGTCCGCATCGCTTGTGCTCATTCAGCCACATTTAAAATCATTATAAACAAAGACACAAATTTACCGTAGAGTTTGCCCAGATTTGCCTGATTTTTTTTTCTTGCTCCTTTCAAAATATAACCTTTTATTAATACTCGAAATTCGTGATACTCATTTTGTACGCTTGTTTACAAGTTTAAACAGAAAAACTGGAGACAGCTTCGTAACAGTTTATAACCATGCATATTATTCCTCAACAGTGACCACGTTACGAGAGTAACGTTGAAAACAAACCTAATTGTATCAATCTCTTGCAGCTATTCCCAAGCAAACTTCCCTATGAAACAATGAAAACACTAATAAGCAAAACACGTAATACCTTTAATGGAACAAAAATAAATAATGAATGTATATTATTAATATTCATTCCATTTATCTCTAATGCACATAAGTCGCATGACTGTTGATCCGCAATTGTATTGCAATTTATTAAAAATGTCCTAAACAAAGAAATCAGAATCACTATCTTTACCCTCAGCTGGCTCTGATTCGTTCAAATTTAACTGTTACTTCTACGTTATAGGTCAAAAAGCAACGTGGCGCAGTAAGAGAAAAATAATTTAAAAGATATTTCACCTATAGGTATCAGGAATTGGTACGTTTTGCAAAATTCTCTAATAAATATTGTACACTAACAGTCTGGAAGAATCGATATAGATGACAAGAAAAAATAGCAGCCCTAATGCTATGTTATGGTAATTACTTACAATTGTGTGAATCTCGTTCAATTTTTACAAAAAGTATTTTTATAAATTTGTAATAACTTCGATTAAAACTTATTTTTGAATAACCATATGCACATGACTACACATAGGTAATATTTAGGGCACAAAATTAAAAAAATACTAAATTGTGTGAATGGTATAAAAGCAAAGCAGGAACTTTTCGTTTCTTAAAAGCTCATAATGCTTTATATTTTTTCTAATAATTCATTTTAAACATTCTACAGGCTTAACATCTGATTTTTTGTTTTTCCACAAAGAAATAATTTTATAAACGTATAGTTTAAAGATTAATTGATACGCATGCATATACTATACTCCAAAACCTAAGAGGTAAAAGTGAAAGCATACCCTTTAAAATTCTATAATAATAATAATAATAATAATAATAATAATAATAATAATAATAATAATATATGTTATAATAATTGTTGTTATTACTAACCCTCACATATTCAATGCTTTTGTAGCATTAAATAAACTCTTCATTCCAAATTCATATTTTAAGTTGTTTTTTTTTTGTCAATTTTATATCATTTCATTCGCCTATGAAATGACTAGAATGATTTACAATTGTTCTAGTTTCGTGGGTATAAGGGTGGTTTAATAAATAACTTGGTTTTATATTAAAAATAACAAGGCAGTAGAAAAAAAACAAAAATATTCATAAACATATTATCAATCCCAATGTAACAACTTCTAAAAGCATATAGTCTTTCTTCTTCTTCTTCTTCTTCTTCTTCTTCTTCTTCTTCTTCTTCTTCTTCTTCTTCCCCGACATAACCTCTGCAAGTTCAAACGCACCTGCTCTAAAGTTCCTCCACTTTTGCGATTCTCTGTTCTTCGAGGCCCTCAGAATACTCGTTTGCCTCCAATATGATGTCTTCATTTGACTTCAATGTGTATTCATACAGGAATTCTTCAGTTTTGGGAACAGGTGGTATCCGAAGAAACAAGATTTGGTAAATAAGGTGCGTAGTTTGGTCAATTTGTTTTGAGCGATACGGCTTGTATGCAATGACGCATTGTCATAGTGAAAATCGTCTTTTTGGCCATTTCCGACGCTTTTCCGCGATCGCGTCTTCAATCTCTCCAAAAGTACGTAATTATCCATGTTGGTTTTTCACTTTTCCAGGATCAAGAAAATTTCTTTTGCGTTCCAAAATATTGAAGCTGAATAGAGGTTGAAATGCATTTGTTCGAAGCCGTTTCGCCTCTTGCGGTCCACTGTTTAGACTGTTGTTTCCTTTCCGGTGTATAGTAATGAATTTCACATGGTCACAAATAGCCGTGAAAATCAATTGGATTCTTCTAAACATTTACCCCAAACAGTCGGCCGATGTTCCCATACAATTTCGCTTTTGCTCCGAAGTGAGCAGACACGGCACCCATCTTGCTCAAAAATGTTGCGTGTGTAATTCATTATGCAAAATAAAATTAACTACCTCAATTGAGATGCCGACGGTCTCTGCCAACTCGCGCACTTTCATTCTCTCTCAGCCAAAATAATATCTGACCTCACAGGTAATTTTGGAGCTCCAGGACGTGGTGCGTCTTCGGTGCTTGTTTTGCCAAGATTGAACTCATTTATACAAAGTAATACTGTTTCATAGAAAGGGCATGCGTCATCCAAAGAAGGCAATATCCTCTCATGAATTTCCCTTGCTGTTTTCCCTTCCATGAAATCACACCACGAATTCCATTCTTATCCATTTTTCACTGCCACTCGAAACACTTGTGTTTAAACATCTGCCAAACAATAAATTAAGTTTTATGAATGACTTGTGATCATAGAATATTGATACATAAAAAGAAAAATTTATAATCACATTTATAGATGTTGCTGCTGGCCTCTATTAGTATGCGAACCAAGTTACTTTTCAAATCACCCTCCTATTTCGTTTCATTTGTTACGTCCATATATTGTTTATCTTCTTTTGTTCTTTCTCGTTTTCCCAGCTCCTCGTCATCCTTGGTGCTGCTTTTAATTTTTTATTTTCTACCATTCATTCATTATTGCTGGGTCAGGAGCTGAACCATTTTCCTTAGATTTTATTAACATATTTACGAAAAATGCAATTTCCTCTAAGCTCAGGCACTGCTATAAATATAGTTTAACTTTGAGGCCTTTTAAAAATATACAAATATTTTATTGCAAAATGCGTGCAGCACACCTTCGTTTGCCTAATGATATGTGTCAGGTTGTTTGCCTTCCCATACCATTCCCTTGTGCAGCCGCATTACCTCTATTGCATAACTAACTTGTTGCTCAAACTAAAATCTTGAAGTTCACTTTCGTTCTCGTACATAATTAGTATCATTAGCAGTCTATACTTTGAATTCACTTTTTAACCAAATCACACACTTAACAGTAATTCAGCGAATAAATCATCTGAAGCTATTTTTTATCTACTTATGGGTATATAATGATTTCTTGAGATTTACGTGCTCTTTAATTCTAGCATAATATACTCTTGCATGTGAAGCAAGTCCCTAATTGAAAAACTTGACACCCTTAGGTTGAATATAATAACAGTATGCTATCAATTGTGGTTTTAAGGTTCATAAACTATTATGAGTGTGAACAAGCATTGTTGGCTAATTATTTTCCATCTCTAATTACTCAAGTTATGACAATATGGGAGATTATTTATCAAACCTCATTAAATTGCATTCGTGCATAAAAGGCTTGGGGCTAAAGCCTGGTAGGGACTCTTTGGTTTATATGAAACACACCAGGTACAGTCCTTCAACCACGAGAACTTTCCTACGGGAGGAATGTTTAGTGTGGTGGAGTGCAGGGAACAGATATCTCGCACAGGAAACTGCTGGTTTAATGTAAGCTGGGACTAGTCATAGGAATGAGCTGATGTATGGCAGAGGAACGCATTGTTCATGGGTAGCGCACATATTGTATCACATCGCTTGTGTTTGTGCTACAGTGCGTTTACAAAATATTGACTACCTAAGGCTTATATGTTTAAAATTTCCTAACTTAATAAAATATAATAGTGCACTCATTTTCTGAAATTTCTGCTCTGCTTATTTTCTGTCAGGTACAAGTGCGGCAAGACCATAAGTCTTCGTTTTCTTCACTGCATTCATTCGTTTCACTCGTTTCTCTCCCAAAGAAATGATGAAACTGTCGATGGCGTCCAACAGAAACCCATCCTTTTCCCAAAATGTTTTTCTACTCTTTTCACATGATTGTAGTAACCCAACAGTCTTCAGAAATTAAGGAAGAAATCGTCAATGCGAAACTTTTTGTAGTCATTTATGATTCTCTATCAATCTGTAGAGTTTAGATTTTCTCATGACTGTTGAACAAGGAAGCAAGTAGGAGGATATCATTTCTTGTTTTACAGGGTATTTCAAGGGAGTTTATTTTCCTGAACGTTGTGGTAGACAACATTATCCATAACATCAACAACAATTTTCTCCGGGAGGTTGGGAAGAAGCTGATTGCTTTGGAGCTCAAAGTTTCTGAAATTTGTTTGACCACGATATCTCTCCAGTTTTTGCCTGTTTGAAAAATTAATAAAGAATTCTTCATAAACCCCATTTCGGATTCTGCAAGGATAATAATGAGACGAACCGCCACAGGTGGCCGAGGTCGTTAAAGCGCCGACTCATGAGCGGGGGTTCTGGTGTTCGAATCCCGCCAGGACCATCCGTAGGTTTTTTTTACAGGTTTTCCTCAGTCCTCATAAATGGCAAATGCTGAGGAGGTACCCTAAACTTGGCCTGGAACGTTTCCTTCCTTAAAAAATCCTTTCCCAATATATGATTTCATTTCATGTATCATCAGTGTTCACCGCCTGTGGTGCCAGAGTAGTTAAACAGCCGTTAAATACTATTAAAAAACAATGAGACGATTACCAGAATTCGGCTTAGTCAATATGCCCTGTTGACTGTCACTTTGCCAGTATGTTCTAATTGTTATATTATTGCCCATCCAAGTCTCATCAATACATACAATAGAACGACCCTATTCCCTAAAGCGGCTTATTGCTTTCAGTTACTTGTAGCGCCATTCCACTGTGTTTACCTTTTCAATAATATTTTCCTTTAATTCTGGCATTTTTCCCCATTAGTAACCCATTTCTTTAAGAACACTTCTCAGAGAGTGAACCCTTCATGGAAACTCAATTCTTTCTGGAATCGCCCATAATAATTTTAGACATAGTACGAACTTCCTCAAAAAATAAAATTCGTCTATGCAGCAGCGTATCATATGCTTGTATAAATACACTTTTGTATTCTCCGGTCTACTTCCTGGAGTAGACAGAGCCGGATTCAACCCTTTCTCTTCTTACCCTGGTACTTGTTCTCACTGGAACGCCGGCATAGTGGGATACACGTAAGTTTGTCTGTTTTAAATTGTGTTCTGTCTTTCCTTACCTACTCTTCATCACACGCAGCGATAACTTTCCCCAATATTTCTCGTGCTTCACTATGTAAAGTTTTTCTTTCTCGTTGTGGCACATTCATTATTTGTATCTAACATTATTAATAGACCAATATCCACGTGAAACTATACGCTTTACGCTAACACTAACTACACCATGCATTGAAACATGTTCAACTGTTCACTAGTTAACGCAATGGCGCTCACAAACGGAATGGACCGCCGTAAGTATTTGAATAGCGTTTGTATATAACGTTTTGCTGGGAGATTTTATTTGAGTAGTGTTTAACGCCCGTATTTACTACTGAGGCACCACAGGCGGGGGACACTGATGATATATGAGATGAAATGAATTATTGGTAAAGGTTTTTTTTTTTTAAAGGAAGGACTAAGCTTAGGGTACCACCCCGGCATTTGCCGGCATTTGCCATATTTTAGGACTGAGGAAAACCTGGAAAATACCTCAGTCAGGAGAACGGTCCTGATAGGATTGAGAAACCAGATCTTCCGCTCACAAGTTCGCACCTTAACGACTTCGGCCACCCATGGCGGTTTGCTTGGTAAATAAAAATACACCTCTTCACACATACGTCGCTACCTTCTCTCCAGTTACCAGCTATATGTACTGGCTATGTTAATAAGATAAGATATAAGATGTTTATTATATACACTCAGTTTCACAACACATCATATTGGTCCAGAGACCGTATATACACCGAACAATTTAGCTATATTAAAACCAAGGTTATATACAGCAAGTTATGCACATATACAGTAACACACAGGCTGAATATTACACAAACACACGTACATTCTCACAAACAACCGCATAACTCCTCTCCCCCACCCTTTCATACTTCAGATGCATTCGAACTCGTTCCAGCGGAATTGCACATTGCCTACACAGACATACACACACACATAACTTCTAATTATGCGCACTTAGCAAAGAACGTACTCAAATGGCTAGTTCCCTTCCTGCACATGTAGATCCCAGTATGCTAACCAGCCCTATTCGAATACATGAACGTATTTCTCAATTCACTCGCCATTATTTCACATTGGGATAATGTGCTCTATATGATACTAATCTTCCAAACTTCCACATGTCGGTCCCAGTGGTGTACCGGTAACCGTGCTTGCCTTCTAAACCCAAGATCGCGGGTTCAAACCCGGCCAGGATCGATGGATCATTTCGAACGTAAAAATCCCAAGCATGGCTTCCTTCGGAAGGGAAGTAAAGCCGTGTCGTACATTTACGGCACGATAAAGAACCTCAAGCCTGAAATAAGAGGCCTCTGAGCAAAATTTGTCGGCCGTTTCACTCCCTGAGTTGAATGGGATATTGATGACCTGAGATGTTAAATAGCGTCCTTAAATAAACCAAATCAAATAAAGGACTTACACATGAGGGGCAGGCTTTATTTTATGTTTCTTGGTCACTTTATATGTTTTTCAAGACCCCAGCCTAAAGCAAGCTACACCTGACCACTCCTGTACATTCAAGACGCATGTGTATAATTTCTGTTCCTAATTGATTTTTAGCTCATTGTTAATATCGAGTGACGGTATTTTCCCTGCATGCTGCTTCTCTGTTGATGGCAATTAACTTTCGTCTGATTTTTCTACATATATTATTGTTATAATAACATACGTCAGTATTAATGATCTTTAGTGTGATAGCAATATCAGGGTAAGAAAACACTCATCTCTTTTCCTTCTTCCCTTGTTACTTTTAGAGATATTTGGTTTAGTTTTTAAAAAGAAAGTTAACCTAAAATGTAAACGTGCGGTTCGTCATATCCCACAGATGATCTCTCCGTTTTATTTTCTACCGTCTAAATGGGTATCTGATTGCCCCAAGAAAGAAATTCCGTTGGATAGTTTCTGTACTTGGAACATGTCGATAAATGTTGTTGAAATCGTGAAATATTTATTTTAAAGCAGAGATTAAACGTCAGATATTAATACGGAAACAACCAGTATTTCTGCATCGAAAAAATTAAACTTCATGTCTGTAACAAAGATGTTTTTTTTTTGAATTGTTGATAAAAAGAAAAATAATAAACAGTATTGATTTGTAGTACACGTTTTAGCAAATTCCGGAGGAATGTAAGCTATTGCGATTATAGCAATAGAATTAGTTTTGAATAATCTTTCCAACTTCCATTGATCTATCTACTAGGCACCGAAAAAGACAAAGATAAAAATATTATGAAAATATATCTATACATGCGTGTGTGTCTGTTAACGTTCTAGCGGCCGCAATGTGAATGGGTTATTTTTTTTTTTTTTTTTTTTTTCCCCAATGATTGACTTCTAACTATCTATTCGTCGAGTTCGTTAACCAACGATATTGGGATATTGGGAGTGGGGGTTAACCTAGAGCAAAAATTATTTTAAAACTTGAAAAATGCTCTAGGGGTCGCAATTTTTCCTTCGTCTCAATGAAATTCTGTAGATTTTTTTTTAAATAAATTAATAAAAATTGTTTCCGAAAATCAGGGCAATCAAGACATAAGGGGTAGGGAATATGACTGAAAAACTAGTTGGGGATTAAAGTTAAGTTCGTTCTTGCAGCCGCGATTTTAGAATTTCTTAAAGGAAATTCGGTATATGTCATTGAATTAAAATAAGAAAAAGATTTCCAAATATCAGTGAAATCGAAAATTTAGGAGGGGGGTTTATCTTAAACCCAAAACTTTTACAACGAAACTACGTATATTACATTACATAAAATAAAAAATATGTTTTCTGAAAATCAGAGAAATCATGCCATTAGGAAAAGCGGTTTACCTGAAATTCAAAATTTAAAAATCGCTCTAGCTGCACCAATATTTATTTGTTTCTTCTCAACAAAACTCGAATAAAATTATAATTTAAATAAAATAAGAAAAATAGTTTCCGGAAAATAAGGAAACCGGACCAGTAAGGAGTAGGGATACACTTAAAACTCGAAATTTAAAAAATTCTCTTACGTTTAATATTCTCTATATTGTTTTAAAATAAAAGGAAAAATTAATTCAGCATATAAACTGTATTTATAACCCTGCATATGCTTTTTATTTAACAAAAGCATCGAAGATAGCAAATGTGAAATATTAATCTAATGTGTGTGAGAATTATATTTGTATGTAAAACCGTTTGGTAGATAAGTTAACAACCCTCAGAAAACGTTTATGTTACATGTTTTTCCTACAACAACATTTAAATTAAATTTCAAAGTCATTGAAAATCAATATCACTTTCGATTGTTTTTATTTGCATTATACATTGTAATTGTTCCTGAATAGTAACATGTTTTATTTTATAGAAACATGTGAATGCAATAAATATGCAATGTAACTCGAAACTTACTGTTATTTTTCTCTATTTTAGTGAATGTAAAAATGGTATAAAGGGCTTAGTTCATAAACACGGTTACATTTAAAAATATTCACACAGTATAGCTTTGTCAGGGTCATACATTTCATTTAATTAATAGTGTACCGTTATTTTTTGTGGTTTAGTCTCAATAATAATAATAACAATTCTAAAAACCTAGTTTTTCTTGTGTAATACTTATATGTTGCAACAATTATCTAATACTATTCAATAATGCTAGCACATATTTCATTTCATTAATTTGGATTTTATTTTGATTTATATTAAAAGTTATACAACTAGGTGAGGAATTCGCTTAGTTTAGGCAGTTCCTGCGTAACCAATTTTTCTTTGTAATATGCTCCTTGGTTTCTTATATGCTCTAGTGCAGTGTTTTAATTGCTTTTAAGACCACCCTAGTTCATTTAGCAAGAACATTTCTTATTTCCAAAGCTGCTGACCTAACATTTACCCATTTTGTCTTATCGTGGTCAACACTAGAATTTATGGGCTCATTGTTCCCATTTTATGATGAAATTGTCATGCGCTTGCAAATGTAAACGTCAGAGTAGGAACATAAAATGCTAGAAATATCCCCGCCTTCTCTGAAATTTACCGCTCTATTCCCGGACGAGGGGTAAGGGAGGTCATTGCGGGTCAGTAATTCACTCCATCCAGACTGAATGTTGGCAGTAAGTACGCAGAATATGGCATGTGGTTGTTTATATTTGTAGCATTAAATTCTGACTATGTTTTCACCTCACCTCATTGAAGCAACGCGTCCTACTGATCTACTCGGGAAAATTCCAAATTATGTGAGCTGTTGAAAACCACAAGATGACACTCTACAGCATCATACGTGACGAGAATCAAAATATTTTATTCTCTATCTCATTGCCTGCTATTTCCATTTCTCATTCTTAATGTAAACTGCATTATTTTTAAAAGTGATAGTTGTGGTTTTGTTGACGCTCTCCATAATATTAACCGGAAAACACAATAGTTGTGGTTTCTAAGATTCACTCAAGATTCTATCTAGGAATTGCTTAGGAATTCCAGTTTTTCCAACTGTTGTCGAAACGTGACTAAACATATCGCAAATTATTTTGATATTATTATTATTATTATTTATTATTATTATTATTATTATTATTATTATTATTATTATTATTATTATTATTATTATTATTATTATTATTATTATTATTATTATTATTATTATTATCGCCATCATCTTCATCATCATCATCATCATCATTATTATTATTATTATTATTATTATTATTATTATTATTATTATTATCGCCATCATCTTCATCATCATCATTATTATTATTATTATTAATCATACAAGCTATAGGACTATTGCGACAAAGGAAGTTCGTGAACGTGGAAGGAAAGTTTAAAATGGGATGCATGAAGTTTCAATGAAAGTGTTGTTTTTTTTTTAATTGCAGTTGAATGCTTTTAGTAATGTACACATTGTGTGTTGGAAAATTATAATAAATTTGATTTGAAGTGGAAATTGTTTTTTTCTATGAGTGTGGAGGTAATGAAGAGCGATGTCGTACAAATATTTTTTCAAAGAATGAACATAAAAGTCACATTACTACTACTACTACTACTACTACTAGTACTACTACTACTATTACTACTACTAATATTATTACTATTACTATTACTACTACTAGTACTACTACTAGTACTATTACTACTATAACTACTAGTACTATTACTACTAGTACTACTACTACTACTATTATTACTACTACTAGTACTACTACTACTACTAGTACTACTACTACTATTACTACTACTACTATTACTGTTACTACTACTACTACTAGTACTACTACTACTATTACTACTACTACTATAACTGTTACTACTACTACTGTTACTACTACTACTATTACTGTTACTACTACTATTACTGTTACTACTACTACTATTACTACTACTATTACTACTACTACTACTATTACTACTACTAATACTATTACTACTATTACTATTACTACTACTATTACTACTACTACTATTACTGTTACTACTACTACTACTATTACTGTTACCACTACTATTACTGTTACTACTACTATTACTACTACTACTTTTACTACTACTATTGCTGTTATTACTACTACTACACTACTACTACTATTACTACTACTATTATTATTACTACTACTATTATTATTACTACTACTAATACTATTACCACTACTACTACTATTACTGCTACTATTACTACTATTACTACTATTACTATTACTACTATTACTATTACTAATACTATTACGACTACTACACCGCCACGGGTGGCCGAGGTCGTTAAGGCACGGACTCGTGAGCGGGAGGTCTGCGGTTCGGATCACGCCAGGACCGTCCTCCCTGACTGGGGTTTTTTCCAGGTTTTCCTCAGTCTTCATAACTGGCAAATGCCGGGGAGGTACCTAAACTTAGGCCTGGAACGCTTCCTTCCTTAAAAAAAAAATCCTTTCCCAATTTATCATTTCATCTCATGTATCATCAGTGTCCACCGCCTGTGGTGCCTCAGTAGTAAAAACGGGCGTTAAACACTACTCAAAAAAAAACGACTACTACTATTACTACTATTACTACTACTATTACGACTACTACTATTACTACTATTACTACTACTATTACTACTACTACTATTACTACTATTATTACTACTACTATTACTACTACTAATACTATTACCACTACTTATACTATTACTACTACTAATATTAATACTACTATTACTACTACTATTACTACCACTACTACTATTACTACTACTATTACTACTACCACTACTATTACCACTACTACTACTATTACTACTACTATTATTACTACTACTACTATTACTACTACTATTACTAATACTATTACCACTACTAATACTATTACTACTACTAATATTAATACTACTATTACTACTACTATTACTACTACTATTATTACTACTACTATTACTACCACTAATACTATTACTATTACTAATACTACTATTACTATTACTACTCTACTATTATTGCTACTACTATTACTACTACTATTACTACTACTACTATTACTACTCTTTCGAATACTACTACTATTAGTACTACTATTACTTCTACTACTGCTACTATTACCACTACTATTACTGCTACTAGTACTACTAATAGTACTACTAGTACTATTACGACTACTATTATCATTACTATTACTACTAGTAGTACTATTATTACTACTATTAGTACTATTATTCCTGCTAGTAGTACTAGTACTACTAGTACTATTGCTACTACTAGTATTATTACTATTACTAGTATTACTACTAATAGTACTATTATTACTACTATTACTACTGCTATTACTATACTTCTACTATTACTGCTAATACTATTACTACTACTACTACTTCTACTACTACTAATACTACTACTACTATTGCTACTACTACTACTACTACTACTACTACTACTACTAATACTACTACTACTACTACTACTACTACTACTACTACTACTACTACTACTACTACTACTACTACTACTACTCAGTTTCGTTTGAAAATCAAAACATTTTTAAAATGATCTTGGACAGTCTGTTATTGCTTTCTATTAAGTAGTTGTGTAGTTATATATTTGCAATTCCCTATGTATAGGTGTAAGTATATTTTTAGTTGTGAGTAGAGGACAGTAATTGGCAATTACGCAATAACCAGTAAAGGCATAAAATGAAACAAAACAGGTATATCTTGTTTTTACTGTCCTTCCGATTGTGATAGTTTTTTTTTTTTTTTTTTTTTTTTTTCCAAAAGAGCATCTAAAAGTACCGAGTTCTCTCATAAGTGTAGTTCATGTCGTTCATACCGACTGAAGGCTCTTTATTGTAGTAACTTACTTGTGCAAATTATGTCCCGCAGCAAGGACTGTCAATTTTCCCGCATGGGATATTCTAGTTCAGTCATTAGAGTTTTTAGGAGACGTAAGGTTTTTCCCTGATGTTATTTGCTCGGTAGGGAATTAAGCGAGCGTTCAACTCGGTTAATGCCATGATTTTTTTATTTGTTTATTTGGCCATCTCGACTTACCTTATATATGCAGCACCTGGCGCAGGTTTCTCTTCAGAAATTTTGCAGGTTGGGAACTAGTTGCGGGGGCCTAAGGCCTTCTTAGTTGTGTTACTGGATACATTCCTTTCATTGCCCTTGCCTGTGCATTTTTGCAATGAGAATATAATAGTTTGCGCTGTCCGTTTACAATGATCACCCTTTCTACAATACTGCCACCAGCTAAGCAAGTGCTATAACTTGTAACAAAAGACTGAGATATTGTTTTTATTCGTTTTTTGAATATCTGCCAACCGTTTGTCAGATTTCTGGTTTTGTTAAAATGATCAAACTAAATCGCCGAAATTCAGTAAAAGCTGTAGTTATTAAATAGCCATTATTCTTCTTCTTTTTCTGAAGAAGAACACGAAAGCATGTTAATATATTCTGTTTTTAGACTAATTTCCACTGTACACGTGTTACTACATGTTCGTTTAGTTACTCTTTATGCGTTTCAACTGAGAGTAAACCTAAGTGTGGTGTTAATGTATTTTATCCAACTCCATTGATAACATATACCTTCTTCTTATATATACAGATTAGACTTGTTGGCCTGTTCTGTCCTCATATAACAATGTATTGCCATCTATTTCTAATTTTATACCAAGGGTAATTATTAAATTCGGATTTTATGTAATATCAAATTGAGAAATATTACGTTAATATGTAGCCAAAATTGCTTCAATATAAATTATATGTACTATCAAATATTTAACTTCTTGTGAGCCATGTATTTATACCTATCTCATTTTTTTTATTTTTCTTTAAGATACACCTAGCACCTAAAATCCGTCATTAGTGCATCTTCCAATTGTTGAACTATTTGTTTCTCCAAAGGCTTGCTTTCTAATGCACAATTAATATTCATCGAATTACGAGTACTCAAACATTAATAGGGAAGGACCCGACTCATTAATTTTTCAGAGATGCCTAAAGGCCCTCGTTTAATCAATTAACAATTTACATGAAAGGATACTTCAACAAAGGCTACTGTGATATTTCTAAACGTTCAGGGGTCTTTGGGAGGGTGCAAGAATCCGTTATTCGATATGTCCACGTCTGCGTTGAAACAGATGGATGGCATTTGGAATATTCCTTACTAATTGTGATAATGTGTCATTTAGTATTTTGGAAGTTGGAAGAAAAGTATGTTATTAAATGTAATTTTGAATGATCATTTATTACCAGATATAGTCTATGTGAGATTTATTTCCTCTTTATATGCAAATAGCTCAACCCTATGTTTGTGCTGTGCTTCTAGATCATTATATATATTGAATAGTACTGGAGATATTGGGCATTCCTGCTTTACTATATACTTGGTTTATTCTATTTTATTTTCTTACTTCACGTGGTTATTTTTATTTTTGTATTCTTATATTCTTTTAATTTGTTATAAAAATTTCTATCTTGTTTTTTCCATTTTTATTCAGGAGAATTTAATCGCCCGTTTCATAGTCCAAAACCAAATTAATTATAATATTTGGTAGATTAAAAGTCCTTATTTTTTGTATTGCTTGTTCTATTAGTAGAGTTCAACGAACACGTGTAGGAATCCTTTTTCAGAGGAAAACGAAAAATTTTACAAAATTCCACCGTCTATGTAAGCGCACTTTTTGAAACAATCCTGCAGTCCATTTATGGTCACTTTCTGCAGAACATCTTCACCTCTTCAACCGAAGCGAGTATCTGCCCCTTGAGCAATTTTTTGACTTTCGAAAAGAGATACCTAGTAATCAACTGGAGCAAGATCTGGAGAATACGGAGGGTGAGAAAGGACAGGTATATTCTATTTTGCGAGAAATGCACTCACCTCGAGCGACCGATGAGCTAGGTCGTTGTCTTGATGGAGAACCCCATTCTTTCCCTGCCACCAATGAGGCCTTTTTCGTCCAGTTACGTCATTCGTTCGACCTTCAGGTATGAATTCAAGATGTAGCTGCCTGTTTGCTATGTTAGTCACAACCAACCACTACTCCTGCGCTGCCGCAGCCTATCAAATATTCCTGGGAACATGTATTGTACTATAGGCAGAGAAGTTGCCTAAAGTACGGTATAGCCAGGCAAAGTTTGGTTTTAATTTTACTGTACTATCAGTGCACATATACACTGCCCATCTCTCTGAAATCGCTTACTTCTTCTTAAAGCATAATCGTACCAAGAGCAGTTAATTTCTTGTCGATAATGGCAGAATGTACATCTGTTATTCCTATGTGAACACACATTTCCTATCTACAGAACAGCCTTCGAAGTATGTAACTCGCTGGACAGATACACTCATTTGAAAACCTATGTGCTGTACATAGCACATACACTAGAACGTATAGAAAGTGGTAATAAAGATACAGAAGGTAAAAGTGCACGTGAAATAAATTAGGAACATTCTCCTACACGCTAGTGTTCCTCATTATATCTCTGGGAACTTCTGTTTGAGAACAGCATTAACATATGTTTGTTTCACATTTGGAGTTCATAAAATGAAGGAAGCAGATTCAAAAGTCAGTTCATTTTTCTTCAGCCCATCGAAAGATTGTCAAGTAGGTGTAGGTCATGAACTCACTTAAAACTCAATAGCATCGCTCTAAAGGCCTAAATGATTTTATTGTTCCAAAATAGTAACTAACAAAATATTTACTAGTGTATCAATTACTTGCATATTATGACCAGCTCTAATTCACACATTTATCGCTGATTTGGTTTTCTGTATCAAAATGTCTTCCTAAGATTAAGACTTCTTGTCTAAATTATTATGTACCTATAACCATCAATGTCTCAACTCAGATTTCTAAAAAGCTATCCAAACCGAACATGGTTTTCTTGAATAGGTTCGGTCATAATTTAGAACGCCACCATCACTGTTAAAAGTCAACATTGAGGATGTAATAAAGATCAATGATGAATTTAAATTTACTTTATGAACACTAGAGCTCGAAATGGCAATGAAAATTAAGAGGTCTGCACATTTCTGATACTGCCATTTCCTGTTTCGACTCCTCTCTTCACAGCAGTAGATTCCATTTGTTCTGGTTGGAAGGTCAGGAAGTTTGGGGTTCCTCAAGATTTTATGCTCATTATAAGTTGCAATAATGGCATAACTAAAACAACGGTACAGTGGGTCGGAAAGTACCTTTACACTGAATTTGAAACGTGCGGTTATGTACAGTTTACCACCAATGGATCCAAAACGTCTGCAGGGGTTTCTTCATGTTCGTACATAGCATTATAGAGCTGCAGTTCTTATTGTTCACCTGCAACAACATACCAATGATGACAATTTCAAAAGCTGCACGAACTGAGTGCTTCAGCTGCTCCTTGTTGGTGTTTCATGCCGCGTCCATTTCAGCGATTTAAAATTAAATTAGAAAGGTAAGTTGTATTACTTGGAATTTAGTTATTATATGTGTTTATTTTTATTATTTTCCCTCTAGTATTAAAAGTGCAATTTTATTTTTCTTGTTTAACTTCATGATTATATTCCTTTATATTTTATTTTGAATTAATGTAATTTTAAAATATTATCTGCAAGTGTATAAATACCTTTTTGTGTTTATTCCTCGGGCAGTGTGAATGAGAGACTTGGTGATCTTAGTTTGCTTCCTCTAGGCTTCACGTCATCGCGGCATAAGATCACTGCAGCAATCGCTGCGTCCTCTAGCTCCGTCTTGTGACATCGCTGGTAAAGATCAGTATTGCAGGGACATGTGATCAGTACACCGGCACCTCGCCAGTTGTCATTACGAGGATTTTATATTCAAGGGACATTATCTCATCAGGCAGCTCGCCAATTTTACTTCCGAGGCTAGGTGGATCCCGTTTCATATCTCCCTAACTTCGAAAATTTCTAATTAGATAGGAGGCCGAACCCGGGCAATACCGGCAGGCAGTCAGCAATGCTAAGCACAAGATCAAGGAGGCATTCCACTAGAATAAAAACAAACATTTTAAGACGGAAGATAGATAATATTTTATGTAAAAGTAATGCATCCAATTTTTTTTATTTGTTTTCAAACAAAGAATGCATTGACATACAAACAAATGAAAGTATACTTGTTTTTTTTTATCATCATTTTGTTTAAATGGAAAGAGGTGTAGATATCTGCGCTATCATCTCTAAACTCTTTTCAACTAAGATTTACACATTATGATAGTATTTCTCACACAAACAGTGCACTATCTTCCAGTTTACCACTCGTTTTTATTCAACCTTCTTGCCGTCCTTTAGATTTTCTTGATGAAAGAATACTTCAGTCGAATATGTTTAGTTCTCTTCCCCTGGGTTCCGTTGTACTACATGTAGAGCCAAACCTATTCTTATCGGTCCGCTCACTAAACCTACCTTCCCATCCACATGTCCCTCAATACTTAAATGTCTCTACTTATGTAACTCTTCCATTAAAAGGCATAGGCCTAAAAAGTCAATGCCTAACCTACTTACCCTATCTAACCTACGCTTCCTCCTAGTCTCACTTTACTCTATAGTGTTTTGTACATTTTTAAGCACATTTGGCGAAATTTTAGGACTTTTCCCAGCAAATTTTCACAATAAAAGAATTAATACATTTTCTAAAGGAATGTGTAACATTGAAAAGTCAAGTATTGTTACGAATTTGGACGCTCTATAAGTAAAAACGAGGGAATAAAAAGCATTTAGTTGTATTATAATGAATTTACAAATGCAATATGTGTACAAGTATCATTTATACAATTTGGAGTTGGCGAAAAATAAAAATGAAAAATTGAATTGGATTGACCGGGATGGAGTAGGAAATTCGGTACCTGCACGTGTCGATTCTGCCTAAAACCCCCAAAGGGAGTTTTACCGGAAGGAGATGAAAGAGACACCGGGCGGTGAAGCACAGAAATAGACAGAATTCCTAGTATCGTCTCCTGAATGAGCACCCCGAAGCAAGTGAACAATTCCCCCGTACATCCTATTTTACACCAGATGTCAGGGCATGAAACTTTCCCAACACGAAGCCACCGTCACGCCGCACATAGCACTGGACACTTTGATCTTGCAAGCAGAATGAGCAGAGTGGAAATTGTATGAAAAGGAAAACTCCACTCCAGTATTCGCCTATGGGAAACCTTGGAAAAAAAAAAAAAAAAAAAAAAAAAAAAAGATCAGATTGGAGGACTTAAATTCAGGGCCTTCCGAGGCCCAAGAATTATTGTCTGATCTACCCTTCTCGGTGTAAATTATAAATGTTGCGATATATCTCTAATTTATTTTTAGCAGAAACCAGAATAGCAATCGCTGTATCGCTTGCTTAGAAGATATAAACAAGACATGCGAGCATTAACTTGCTCCATTATATTAAATCAGATGAAAATTCAAGCTTTCTGCAACAATCTGCATTCATTTCAGCAGTTGTTAATTTAAAGTTCATGTCCTTTACAATTCTCCATCATGAACATGTATAATAAAGGGAATTTCCCCTTATATATCACTTTACAGCACATCTGAATATTGTTCAAGGTAAACTTGGAATAAGAGAGTGCTGTCCCCTTAATCAAAAAGTAAACATGTTGGTTTTTCTTTGTGTACCTTATGCATCTTTATGTAGCGCGTTAGCACATTATGGCTAGCAGTTTGCACAACTTAATTGTATTTTTAAAATAGGTTAAACATTAGTGGCATTAGACAGTGGTCTTATAATTAATTAAGTATCAAATTACCGTACAAGAGTGTCAACACTTTTAATGAGGTGGATTTAGTTCCCTAAGAATTAAGTACAGACACCTGCAGCTTGTGGTTAGGAGGCGGTGAAAGTTCTGAGCCATTAGTTGCAGGAGGTGCAATAAATCATCTCCCCCACGCGTGTATTCCCTTTGCATGCCATGTAGGCTCGTTAACCTACAGCTGTGCCGAACTATTCTGTCTTATGTAAACTTTCAGGTTTATTGTCATCAGGTTGGGTTGAGTGTTTGCAATTATTGCAACCCTCAGGCTTGGTATTAAAGAAATTACTGGGTGTGACAACGAATTTACGAAAAAGGCGCTCATAGTGATGTTTTAATAGCTTCATTTATTTCTCCCGCGCTAACAAGCACTCACATTAGTTGGTATTGCGATCTCAGGTCTCCTATTTTTTCCTCATACGTGGCTAGCTAGTTATGCATCGGTAATCTTGAGCTAATAGCTAAAGTCTTTTTACGAAATGCATACTTATCATAATTAACATATTCGGTAAGAAATTTCAGAATCTGAGAAAAGGACAATTTTTTTTTAATCTAAAAACATAGATTCCATTTAAACACACCAAAACTCTATATATAACACTAGCCTGCCAATTTCAATTTAGGCATTATTTTGTTTACCAAATAAAGTAAATTAATTTAAATTTGGTGTGAAAAATACGAAAAAAAAAATGTAATTTGTTGCTATCAGGTAAGGATTTTTATTAACGATATAATCTAATTTCATGCGATTTTGTTCAAAAACAAAATTTTCAGTACACTATTTCTGAACGCAAGCCTCAAAATAAAACAAAATATTAAATAAAACAGAGAATGAATGAATAGTGCTTAACGCCCCCCCCCCTTTTTTTTTTTTTTTTTTTTTTGCTACAGAGGCACCACAGACGGTGGACACTGATGATACATGAAATGCATCATGAAATAAAATGATATATTGCAAAACGGTTTTTTTTTTAAAGAAGGAAATGTTCCAGGCCTAAGTTTAGGCTACCTCCCCGACATTTGCGATTTATGAGGACTGAGGAAATCCTGGATAAAACCACAGGCAGGGAGGACGGTCCTGGCGAAATTCAAACCCCCAGACCTCCCGCTCACGAGTCCGCACCTTAACGACCTCGGTCACCCGTGCCGAGAAAATGTTATAAAATATTCATAGAGTTGGCAAGTTTCACAGTATATACACGAACAATTCTAGTCATTGAATAATCTCCGCACCCGAACTTTGAGAAGGGAGATTTGAAGAAAAAAATATTACTTATACAGATGTATTAAATATTTATGTTGAAAACATTAAAAACTACAATCAATTATAAGTTAAAATGTTATTACATTTAAGAAATTCGTTGTGTCGTTATTTTCATAACCACGTCGCGATATGGAGCCAGCCAGTATTCTGCAGGAAGAAAGTGTATACATTTAAGTCAGCATTTTAAGCATTTTGTTCTATTTATCATACATAAGTACGATAAAATATCGTTACTTTTATAATTACGCACTGCCTTGCCTCTATTAACCATCACTTTCGTCATCCCTGCAAGGAGAGTTCCATTATCGTCAATTAAACTGTCTCTTTTCAGTCACACATTCACATAAGCTGTTTTCCACTTCTTTTCTTCTGCTGAAGACGAGCTTTATTTTTTCGCCAGTCATGAATACAGCTCTTATCCACGCCGTATTTTCGTCCAGCAGCGCGATAGCCAATTTTTTCTGCCTCTTAAATGATTTGGGGCTTTTCTTTACCCGTTAACGACCTGTAACGATGTTTCACAATAGGCATCCTGAACACCAGCTTTCACTTCAGCTGAGGCAATGCAAATGATCTGTGCATACAGTTCTCGCTTGTGACGGAAGAACGGCAACTTCGGGATTTTAGTGTGTCAGAAGTGTGGTACCAACACTAACGCAAATAATACCGCACCCCAACTTTTTCGCTCTTAAACTTTGGAGAAAAATGTGCGGGAATTTTCGTATGTATACATTAATTATAATTGTTCCTATATTTTGGTAGCTTTATATCTCATTTACATTATTTAATCTTTTCAACGTTGTTAACCATTTATGGTTTATCATCAATTATAGTCACACAATATCTGGAGTTTTTAATTCAATACTTTTGCAAATACAAATACGTTGCAATCGCCGCTTATACTTTTTGAAAGATCTTCTTTGTATTTCCTTTTAAGTAAGGTTTCTGGATTTTCCTTGAGCATCCACCAATAATCAACAAACATATTGTTGTCTCATTGTACCTGATATATGTCTCCAACTCCATTAAATTTTTATGGAACCTTTCAACTTGTCCTTCACCAACAGACACGAGGTTATCGGGAAAGTAGTCAAGGTGTAAGCATAAGATATCATTTTGTAGCCAAGTTCCTTGATGCGTCTAGCATTTGGCCAACAATATCTTGATAATCTGAAGATCGGTTTGTGGGCAAGACATTTTGTAATGACTTCTGTATGGCTTTCCACCTCTTTTGTGTTCATTGTAGATTCAAATATCAGTTTTCTGATATCGGGACCATTAAATATACTTTCCTTCAAATTTACTCCTGAAAGAAATATACTGAAAACAGGTACCGCCCAAGTTTAAAAACTTTTAAATTTGTTTCTTTAACCCAGGTTTGATATGGAGAGGTCGTAGAATCAATTGTGAAGGACTGATGAGAAATTGGCGTACAACGTTCTTGGAACCAGCAACAAAGTGCTTCAATCAGAACCAGATGACCAGGGTCTGTGCCCTTCTGTCCCACTCAGACGTGTGTTTAGTGTATCCAGATTGTTGGGTGAGCAATAACATACTTGCTGACTTAAAGGATCTAATCAGAACTGCATAGCAAGCATCATGCTGGGGGCTAAAACAACACCCATCTTCTCCCACTCCTAATTTTCTTTGCTCCTCCTGCTTCTTGCCTCTTTCCAGTCGATATAAATTATCTACAGTCTTTTAGAAGTTTATAATATAATTTCATACAATATGTTGCTGTCTATTGCGAGAAAAAAAAAAACAAAATTTGGTTTATGTTGTAAAATTCTCTAAATAAAATTCTCTAAAAATGTGTGTATCACATTAACATACATAGTCAACTTTGAAACAACAGCAGTTGTCGTCACCATTGCTTTGGATGTATGCGATGTCACTATTCAACAAATATATAAATTTATGAGGCAATAATTTTATCTCTGACCAATGTAATATTTTTTTTCTGTTAATGCCGTATAAAAGTTACATAAATATTAATGACAAAAATATATTATAAATGAAAGATGTTTAAAGTCATATATAACCACAGTTTTAGGCCATGTACTTACTTTTCCTCAGCTAATGAGTTCGATTTTCCTCCTGGTGTTAGAGATATAAGCTGAAGACCCTAGTCTTATGTAAACTAATTTATTCATCTCGACAAAATATGGCAGCTCCATGGGAAGTTTCAATTACAATTACATATGAAACAGTCATTATTCCATGTGATAAGGGTATTTTAAGTGAAACGGAGGATTTTGTTTTAAAACTTTTCATTCTGAATAAATACTATTTAAAACGAATTTAATTTAAACAGAAACATTTCAAATTATGTATTGATTATTATTATTATTATTATTATTATCATCATCATCATCATTATTTGTTTTATTTACGGACGCTCTTTAACATCTCAGTCATCAGTGTTCCATTCAATTCAGGACGTGAAACGACCGACAAATTTTGCTCAGAGATCTCTTTTTTCAGGTTTGAGGTTCTTTTTCGTGCCGTAAATATACGACACGGGACCCACGACTTTACTTCCCTTCCAAAGGAAGTCATACTTAGGATTTTTACCCCCGAAAAAATCCATCGGTCCTGGCCGGGATCGAACCCGCGATCTTGGGTTTAGGAGGTAAGTATGGTAATCACTACACCACCAGGACCGACTAAGGCAGCAGTGTCATTTGAAATTTCAAATTGGGATAGGTGAGGATGATGGGCTAAACTTAAAATACATTCAACATTGGCTTCAATCTTCCCCTCAGTATTTAAAATTATTTTTACTAGCTTTACCTTAAGTAGGTAGTTATTCCAACTGGGAAGTTTTGAAATTAACACTCTTTTAATAAAATATATTTAATGATATATTATTGATTTAATATTTAGCTACTGCGCCCAAATGTAATTGCCCTTAATTTTTATGCTAAGGTCGACATGTTTCTCTATACTGTCAATAAGTAAGTTCTTTAGTTATTTTATTAGCTGAATCGTGTCTGAATTTGTTGAATCGTATATCGAAACCTATTGATATTATCTTTCAATTATAATTCATTAACCAGGCATTTTAACATGTATATTTATTTGCATTTTTGTATAAGGAACTCATCCCCAAAGTTGTCCCAGTATTTTACTCCCTGTATATACATGTTGGAACCTGCCAATTTTAATACTCACTTTATTCATTTAAAGGCCTATATACACACCCAAATAATTAAAATCCATAACTTGTTTTATTGGTATTTTATTCACAATACCTTTATTCGCAATGGCTTCTTTCCACATATTTCATTATCTTTGTCATTTCAATTGATACCTCAAAGTGACCATCAGATTATTGTATTAACTCAATTTTGTACTATGCCATATTATAACATCATGACGAAATTAGCGACAAGAGACATCACTGTCTCAGTCCTGGATAAATTAACATTGCTTTTTGACGTAATTTCTGTCTGTCTCTAAATAAAAAGCTAGTTCCTGCAAAAAGATTCCGTACAGTTCTCATTAAGTGATTTGAGATATCTCTTTTTATCATTGTTTCATAGAGTGTTGCAATTCACTTTATAAATCCTTAACGTTATTCACAAAACACCGAACTCTCTCCTCTTCTTTAATGCATAGCTGTCGTAGATACAGTGAAGACGCCATCAGTACGTGAAACGTCCTATTCGAAACATTTTGAGATCCAAGATAAAGTGTTTCGGTTATTGTTTAGTAACAAGAGTTTCTGTATTTGTTACAGTCTTGTTTGAAGTCTGTCTTATGTGTAGTTGATATTACTATTTCTATTTCTATTTATATTTCCCAATCTGGAATACTTTCTGTTTCCCAGCAAAGCTTCATATATAAAATATTATTTTTTTTTAATTCAAAGTCACAGTTTATCAATTCTACATTAGTGCTGTCTTCTCGCAGTTAATTCTTATTATGAAATAGTTCATAACTTTTTGCATTGTAATTAAAATGTATATTTTTATCATTTTGTACTAAGCAAAAGGATTTTTTTCTATTTTACTTGTCTAGTGATATTTCCAGCACTTTTTTCATTCTGTTATTGAAATTGGGCTCAATACTTTATGTGCACCTGCGCGCAAACCTGGTGGTATCCAACCATCGATGGAGAATGGTGTAAACAGTTCCCTTGTTCAATAAGATGTTTCTGCATTCTTTTGGGTGGTGATTCGACAATTCTTCCTTTCAAGGTTATCTGCGGCATTCTTCGGTGATGGTTAAGGGAGCTTGACATGTCCTCAGTGAGCACACGTCGGTTACGAAATTCTTTGCACCATCTGAATACTGTACTGCATAAGAGACAAGCATATACATTGTTCATATGACGATAAATTCGATCTCCACTAAGACTTTCTGCCTTTATAAACTGAATTATTGTACGCTGGGTCCGTTTGAACGAATCCATGTTGGGAACGTGTTTAGTTCAACGTGTTTCTGCACATGTAAACAACACACTGTGCCGTCAGATAGTGCCAATCTGCTTTATTACATACAACGCCACGCATAAAACCCTGCGTAGTTAAACTACGGCGCTTAGACCAAAGCTTAGCTCCATTTGTGTAACTCTTATGCAAACCATTAGTTCAAAAAATTGTTTGTCCACCCTGTATAATATGAACGGATGAATTCAATAACGAATATCATTAAAAAGTTTCTCAGAAACTTCAACATTACAGGATTTAGATAATATGAAAAGGAGATGGGAAGAACATAACGAAATACTTGCCTTATCTATATTCTATGTCTTTCATTCTCAAAACGTAATCCTCAAATTACTGTAAATGCTAAAATGAAGTTAAAAGAATGTAGATAGTACAAAAGTATTAAAATATAAAACGCTATCCCTGCAAGCGTATTAGAGCACATTTTATTACTACATATAAACAAATCTGCATCAGAAAATTTACAGCCTAGTGCAGATATAAAATGAAGTCCTCACTGTGGATTCTCCGCCCGAAGAGGGTGGGATCATGTTCCGGTATATTAACGACATTCTGCTTCTTTTCACCTCAAGCTCTCGGCGAAAACTCGTTGATAATACGATCTGTGCAATAAGGGTTCATCTCTACTGCGCACGCCAGATAAGAATTTGTAGGATATAATTTTATTTGAAAGTTTGCTTCAAAAGTATAATGCATTAACATTCCCTGCGACCTCCAACAGCAGTTAGTATGGGGTATACTTTTCATTTTCAAAATATGACATAGTTCGAGAACAATATTCCTCCTCTATATTTGTTCCTTATATTTTGCGATTCTTCCTATTAATTCTTTGTATTCCTAACCAAAGTAATTCTTCTTCTTATTTTCCTTGTTTTGTTCTTCCTTCGTTCCCTTACCTTGCTCTAAAGTTCATTGAAACGTTCAACACTGGTAATTAACACTTTTATTTTCCGTTCAACATTAAAAACAGCGATAAAAGATATAAATTAGTAAACCTGTGCTACGTCTCTGTTATTATTGCCTCCTTTGGCTGCAGGCCGTTGAGTGGTATAATCAGTTAAAATACGGCTATATAATTGCAGCTCTGCAAGTATCGCTAACACCCATGTTATATTTTTAGTTTGCATGCGAACCTACAATTTATGTTTTGCAATTTTTACTTTAAGGGAGTTGCCGATTTTTCCTTCAACGCTTTACGTTTTCGCAAGTTTAAAACTCTGAACATGTGAATTATGTAGTGGTTGTGGTATACTGAGATTTAATTTCGTAAAAGCATTGAAAAGTCCCTTTCCAAGGACTTACTCCGTCTCGTGTTCAAATTCCTTGGAAAAGGTTATTCTGACTTTCGGTTTTTTCATGGTTTCCTCTGGTTACTTAGATTAATGTTGGGGTGAATATTTCCTTTTCAAGAATTTTCCGCTCTTCTATTTCATATCATTATATTCCATAGTTCTTTCTGGTTGCAGGATAGAAAGTATTACGCGAAACGGGCTGGTGCTGTGCGGCGTGGAGGTGTATTTATGTTTTAAAGAAAGTCAGTTTCAGGCCCTGTTACATGTTTATTAATATTATTAGATCAAACTTACAAATTACAATTTACACTTACTATTATTAATTAATAATTCATGTTGAATAACGCTCATTCTTTTACTATAATATTAGTGACATCCTATCATAACATTTTACAATTTTAGTCTCCTGAATAATCTGTCAGAAAGTTATGAAACATAATCTAACCAACATTGACATAACTGTTGTCGATTTCAAATAAGTCATTAGCGAAATTGAGAAAATGCGCCAAAGATCAAAAGTGATTTTTGTGTTCTGAAAACAATGTTATTTGGGCGTGTTTTGGAAACATGAAAAAAAAAAAACGGAGAAAATAAACGAATAGAAAGAAATATAAGAGAAACAAAACCTCCAGTGTTGATGCATGTTGAATCTCCAACCCAGTTTCTAGTTACATATTTTCTACTTTGCTAAACCTTTCATAGAATTCTGAATCATATTCAAATTCAAATTTCACACGCTGTTTGTATATATTTTGCATTTTGGGACAGCTGTTTGCAAGTCGTGTAAATGAAGTTTTTGGATTTTTTGTTTGACCAGGTTTGTTAAATCAGGAATGGCCGGAGCTTCCATCAAGGCCCCAATTACAATGTAATGTATATTTCTCATCACTCTCATCTGGTAACATTGTAAAACTTCTGGAAGCAGAGTGGTCCAGTAAGTTCTATACTTTCACTTCACATTCGTTTTTTATTTTTATTATTTTTTTTTAATTATTACATTTTGTGGGTAAACAGTTCTTTTAGCATTCAAAACAGCTTAGCTAGGGTATAAGTCATAGTTATGATTATTATTCTCATTGTAACATACTGGAGCTTTGACAACTTATGAATGAAAGGGTTCTTCCAATGATATTTTTGTAGATTGTTTGCCCCTCCCCACTCCTCCAAGCATTGCGTATTCTTTTGCCTCTTGTTGGTGTTATCGTGTGGCTTCTTTTAATGATTTGGCCGATGAATCCTCTCCTTCATCCCTTAAATGCATAACGTCGCATAGGAAAGTTCTGATGAAGTAGCTCTCTACATTAAGTCTTTAATTTTTCTTCTTTTGCTTCTCTCCATTATCTCTTCAAATTCTTTTGAAGGTCGACCTCAATCTTCTAATTTTGAGGAGCTCGGAATTGAAATCATAATTTCTTTTTTCAATTAGTTTGAATATTTCTTCAAAAACGCATCTTCTAAAAAATGACAATTTCTCCATCATCAAAATGAGGCAGAAAAAAAAGCAGTTTCTTACTTTACTTTACTTTATTGTTTTCTCAACACTCTCTTCAACATTTAAATGCAATTTGTTAATGAGATATACTACCACAAGTTTTTCTTGCCATGCGCGAGATTGGTTTTTATTTTCTCGAATCTTGTTATGAAGTTCACTATGACTAACAATGAGTCACTTTTCACAACACACGCAACCACCGCTAATCAATTACTTTTCACTGCTGAAAATGATTTTGTTTTTCTAGTCGTGAGACATCTTTTACGTACAAATCTCTCAACAGCCCCTGTTCTCCTCAGAGAACACAGCTTTTTTTTTCTCTCCCTTCTCAATCATACATCTGGCGTGTTTTGGCAATGAAACTTTTAAGGATACATTTCCAGACTTAATTTTAATTCTTGCGTAAGTTTCATGCTACACACGTGTATACATTTTTTATAAGTCAAGCAAATTTTATTTTTCTTGAAGAAAATTAGGCGCTTTGAAAATGAGTATAATAGACCTTATAAATGATTTAAATTCGAAAATCATGCTATGAATAAATAGATGAAATTATAAAGTACATACAGGTACAATATTACACACTCTCAGCTCAGTTTCATTTTGAAGCGAGAAAAATGTTTTAAAGGTTACTTAAAGAAGTGAGCAGTTCAAGAACAAAGACTTTACTTTTGCAGTATTATATCTGACAAATTACGAACACTTTCCAAAGAAAAAATTGAAATTAATTTTCAAATATGTTCCATTATTTTTGTAACATGGATGTGTTAAAAAAGAAAAGTGTATGTATTAAATGATACAAATGATTTTTAACATAAAATTAAGGCTTAAAGGTGTGTTTAGGGAAAGGAATAGAGTGGTTTTGCGAGGTTCCGCTTAAGCACTCCCTTAATATTGTTAGGTTGGCTACCATTTGATAACTGGGAGCAAAGCATGACCGAAGCCCTGCTTGGTCCCCCAACAAATTTAAGGCAATTGTGGAAGGAGTGGTTAAAGGATTAATTTTATTCATTAATTAAGAGGAGTGTTTTTAGAAAAACACTAAATCGAACATTTTTTTTAATGTTGGCGTGCAGGGCGCCTTTACAGGCACTCCTGGAAGGCCTGGAGTCTTGCTCACTGCTCTGGAGTATCCCAGATGAATGGAGTATGGTATGTTTTGCAGCTGGTGTGTATGAGTTGTTATCTGCCATGGTGTAGTGCTATCAGGATGTGATGTTCATGTAGGTACTTGGAGTATTTTGGCTATATCGCCTATTTGAGCTAAGCTTTCTAAGTATCGCTTAATTTGTTTTGTTGCGTCCCTGATTTCCGTGTGCTGATTTTGCATTATCTGTCGTAATTGGTCTTGGCTGTTTGTGGAGTAGGTGTGGTGCTCAGTGAATGTCTTCTCCAAGGCACTGAGGCGCTCACAGACGGTTTCCTGCACAATCTTCAAGTTTTCAGCTAAGTGCTGCATCGTACCCAAAAAAAGGGTATGAACTGCGAGGTGAGCTGATTAAGCTGCTCCGTGAAGGCGAGAGCAACGGCTTGTGCTGCTTGAAGTGATGCTCTGAGGCAGTTAAAGTTGGTGTGATGCATGGGCAGATTGCGTGGCCTGTGAAGTTGTTCCTTCTTACGGACGAGGCATAGTAGCCAAGTGGACTGTGAGCGTTGCAACCTCAGTAATAGCATAGTAATAGCATAGAGGATGTTGGGTGTACGTTTCAACGTGAAGCAGGCGCAATACCTGCGTCATGGCAGAGTGAGGTGTGTGCAACAATCTTATGGTGTTAGCCTGCCATTCCTAAGCAGTATATATTGCGTCCTGCAGTCTATCTTTTTTAAGTAATTATGAATATTTTGCCATAATCATATGTAAACGTAAAATCATACTCCTCAAACAAATTTATCGCCCTTGGAAGACCGTTCAATATTCAGCTTTAAAATACAAATACCCTCGGAGCTCAAAATTAATGAATCCAGTAGCCAAACTTTCACACCAACATATTTGCTACTAATCGTTGATGTTTTATATACATTTCTTTGAGCTCTCTCTATTTTAAGTCACTTTAAACCAATTATTTTTTTTTTTCTTTTAAATATTTGGACCTTATGGTGACATCTGTTTATCATCTTACATATTCAGCTTATTTCCGAGAGATGGTCTTGGATACGAAGTCTCTGTATCATCTGCTTTTGTAGCTTGCTGATAGATGGCAATAGCTGTGTAACAGCCTACCTATACTTACTATTTCGCTTCAACTGCGTCTTAATGATAATTGAAATTATACTAATTGTTGATGTTTTATTTATATTTCTTTGACCTCTTTCTATTTTAAGTCACTTTAAACCTATTTTTTATTCTTTTAAATATTTGGGACTTATTGCGACATATGTTTATCATCTTATATATTCAGCTTATTTCCGACAGATGGTGTTGGTTACGAAGTTTCTATATCATCTGCTTTTGTAATTTGCTGATAGATGGCCATAGTTTGTAACAGCCTACCTATACCAACTATTTCGCTTCAACTGCGTCTTAACAATAGTAGAGATGTTTGAAATTTGTCATAGATGTGACTCTCCTAGCATTAATATTGAAGAAAATTCCTTTGTGCTTTGTTTTGTGGATAACTGCATTATTGCTTTCTCATAGTTAAATTATTTTGAGACTATTTTGTTTATCTAACGGGATAAATGTCCTTCTGACATCTATTGGTGCTAGAAGTAATTAAATTAAACTGTTTCATGCGGTCCTTCAGCACTGAAAATGTTTGCCGCTGGAAATGGAAATGCTAAGAAAAAGGGTTAAGTTTCAATGCCTTCAACCAAAGTCTTCTTCATACATTCAGTTTGTCCCTCTGACAGTTAGATGGAGTTTTACAGTGCGCGCCCAGTTTGTAGACTACAATTACACTAACTTGAAGTTGTACTTGTGATGCTAGAGTAATTGGTGAACTAGAATGCAGCCAAAGCCACAATTATTCTTGACATTTAATTACATTTTATATACTTTCTTACTAAAATATTGTATTGAGAACTGTGTAAAGCGCAAATATTCGTCCCCTTTAGCTCATAATGTTTCATTTACGTCTTAGTTAAAAGTCTCGCATCATCTAAATAAATCTTTAAACATGTGGTTCAGTAATATGAAAAATATTCAAAAATATTCAACTCTCTTATTTAAGTGGAAACGCACAGTATATATATATATTTTTTTTTTTACTTTTTCGAATAAAGCCCATTAAGAGTTTTTCAAAAAAGTATCCACAATAAATATTTCTGTATTGTATTTATATTTGCTAAATTATCAAAACAAAACGTGTAGCGACTAATAAAATGCTTCTTTCATTAGTATGGTTTTTAGTAATAAAATAAATACTGTATGTGTTTATATCCTTAGAATCATATTGAATGATACAGAAACGTCCTATTTAATGGATTAAATTTTATATCTAGTATGTTGAATAATTCTATCTGAAGTTGAGCGAATTAAAAATAATTTTAATTTTAATTACTGGCAACGATCTCATCGAGAGGCAACGAATTTGTTTAAAGACATGCATCCGGATCGCAATCCAATTCCATATTCAATAGGAAAAGGATTGTAAAGAAATTTACTGAAACTGGAAGATAAAGCACTTATTAAGGCCACATCATCCGAAGAGTGCGACTGATGAAAATACTTAATGGGTGTTCTTCTTCATGTGCAAGAGAGTCCAAACGTTTCTACCTCAAATTTGTCATTAGAATCAAATAAAAGTTCAAGTTCCTTGAGAAAATCCTTCAAAGTGCGAAGTAACATCCTTATAAAATTTACTTTTGCAGGAAGTTACATAGGGCGATCCCTACATAAGAATATAGTTTTGTGAATTAATCATGGAGAGCATTAACAATAAACAGTTTTTGTTAGAGAAATTGTATTCTTAAATGAAGCCACATTCTGCCCTACAACAGACACAACTGGTCAGACATAAATACATAATAGATGGAGGAGAACCTCACGCAGTAACCACAAAAAAGTAAGTTTGGGCTGGTATTGATGGTGATCGTGTCATTGTTTCTTACTTTTTTTTGGATGAACGCTAAACTCTAATAGATTTTTGGATTTGCTTCAAAACTTCGTAGTACCGGCTATCACAAATTTATTTCCACATCCAGTCAACCTGACCTACGCAAAGATCGTATTATTTCCAACAAGATGGAGCTCCTCCTCACTGTGGACAGAATGTTTGTCAGCACATAGGTTTTCCCACAACGTGGGTTGATAGAAGAGATTACACAGAGTAGCCATCAAAATTCCCAGATTTGTCGCATTTAGGCTTCTTTTTGTGGGGTCATTTGAAGTCGGTGGTATGTGGAGAAAGACCCAAGAATATCGGATAATGGATGCGGTGCAAGACATTCCTAAAGTCTGGTAAAATTATCACTTAAACGGTTTCTCTGATCGTCTGGCACATTGTCCAGCATAAGAGTATGAACACAGAATTTGGACGTTTGTTTTGTTTTTGTTAAGGAAGGAACTTATTATTCGCTACACTATTTTGTTTTCTTGGTTTAGCAACAATAATGTTTTACAGAAGTATCTAACGTGGTACTTTTTGAAAAGATTTTAATGAGCATTATTCAAAAAGTAAAAATATATTGGGTATTCCATTTAAAATAAGAGAGTTGGATTTGCTTCCTGTTAAACCGGAAGTAGAAAAAGTCGGTAATATTATTTCTAAGATCTCAGTACAAAATATCCCCACACAACGAGTTTTAAGGCACTGAACCACATTCTTCAAAAGTTTTAGATAATACGAAACTTTTAACTATTCCTGTATAGCAATATCCAAGCAATTTCATTAATTTTACCAAGTACAAAAACCTTCAGGCATTTATTTCAGAACATGTTAGTATGAATAACTACTTAAAATAAATTTATAACAAAAACCACATCGATTTAGATATTAAGGGAAAGGTTTAAAAACAATGCTGATCATTTTAGATTTTATTCCTCTCATCTTTAGTCGCTTTAAAATTCCAAGCATTCCTGTCTTATGATACTAAAATTTTAAAGAGCATTCAATTTTATCACATTTTGTTTTCTATGTATATTATCTATATTTTCAAGTTATTTGGATTATTATTACTCTATGAAAAAAATACTTCCATTTTCCAGGTAAAAATCGAAAAGCTGTGATTAACATTCAACCTTTTTAAAATATGATTCATAATGTATGGGAATTACTTGAAGTGTCAAAGTGGGTTAGACAGAGGTAAAGGGGTGAAACGTAAAATGTAATCAACATTTGTTTTAAATTTCCCCTTTTAGTATGTTAATTGTTTTGTTTTGTTTTTTTTTTCTTTACTTTAAATATATTTAATCTTATTCATTAAAAGGCAATAAGAAAATAAACACTTAATAAGTAATGATTCTAAAGACCGATCACACCAGTTTCTTACAAACCGAGAATTAACTAATATACAAACTAATATTTAAGTTAACTGAGGAAGTTAATTCGCAATTACATCTTTTACATCTCACCAAACTGAATACACAGTCAATTAGCTAATTCAGATTTAAATCATCGCGGACTTCTGAATTATAAAAAAGTCGTGATTTAAAAGGCCATGGACACAGGAAAGAATACTCTATACACCATTTGTAACATACCGGAGATCGTTACCCATTCGTTTTTCATAACAATTGCGCATCAGAAATGGAGGGAAAGGAGAGAATTTAATGTGCAAGCGATGAAGACGAGTTTTAGCAGCGCTCATTCGATACACAATTCGTTGGGCCGTTGCTCTACTAAGTCCCACGAAATCTCCTACTGCTATACATGTATTTCCTGTAGTGTTAACTCGTAATGTCATTCATTGGAGAAATTGTTGTTTCCTTAAACAATAGAATACTATATTTTCAATTATATTTCATTGTGTACTGAGTGTTTGACAGTTCAAATAGCAAACTTTCGAAATATGGGAAGACATAACCTCCTTAGTGTAACTTTACGCAGCCTACAAGATAAAGATTCCTGTTTTATGTAATGTTTTTGGTGAAATAATAAGAAGACTTTTAGCATTGTTTAAATATTATAAAAAATCCCCTATTTGTTGGAAATTCTAGGTCATCTTCTATACAACTTAAAATATCTAATGTTGAAAGTATACTCAGCCGAAACTGCATTTTAAATGTGTTTCTTCCACGCTGTTAAATAAATATTGTCTTCGGAAATTATCCTTAGCCGTCTCGGAACAATGTGGCCTTCAAATATCATATTCACCTTGCCATGATGAAAAGTTAATTGAGCATTAACTGGTTAAATGGCCAAATATACGCCAATTAACTTAATTGCAGTTTTAGGACCGACCTCTTCGTGCTCGATTAACTTTAATTCCTATTTAATTTTCCTTTGATTAGGGTATTGCATCTCACCATCAACAATTGCATACTGATCCGTCATTAAACTCCAATTAAGTTAATTTCCGTATACTTGCCTATTTAATGAGTTAATTCTCAATTAAATTTTCATCATGGCAAGATGAGTATGACATTTGAAGGCCACATTGTTCCTAGAAGACTGAGGATAGTTTCCGAAGACAAGATTTGTTTAACAGTATGGAGAAAACAGATTTCCAAAAGCAGTTTCAGCTATGTAAGTTTCAACTTTAGATGTTTTAAGTTGTATAGAAGATGACCTAGAATTTCCAACAATCGTGAACCATCCCGTTATGAAATGGAGAAATGGCTTGGTTCCTTAAACAAACAGAATTCCCTATTTTCAATTACATTTCATTTTATTCTGAGTGTTTGACAGTTCAGATGACAAACTTTCGGAATATGGGAAGACAAAAAATATCATTATTTAAATATAATAACAAAATCACATATCAATAGTTCACCGCAAATATTACATAAAACAGAGATCTTTATGTTGTAGGTTACAGAAGTTACACTAATGAGGTTATGTCTTCCCATATTCCTAAAGTTTGTCATCTGAACTGTCAAACACCCAGTATAAAATGAAATGTAATTGAAAATATCGAATTTGTTTGTTTAAGGAACCAAGTCATTTCTCCAATGAATGTACACTATAGTTAACACAACAGATGACTTCACTGGATTTAGTAGAGCAACGGCCCAACGAATTGCGTATCGAGTCAGCACTGCTAAGGTTCGCCTTCATCCCTTTCATATTACGTTCTCGTATTTCCCTCCATTTCTGATGTGTAATTGTCATGAAAAACGAATGAGTAACGATCTCCGGTATGTTACAAATGGTGTACAGAGTATTCTTTGTTGAGTCCATGATCTTTTAAATCACGAATTTTCTATAATTCAGAAGGCTGTGATGACTTAAATCTGAATTAGCTAGTTGACTGCGTATTCAGTTTTGTGAGATGCAAAGGATGTAATTGGGAATTAACTTCCTCAATTAACTTAAATCTTTATTATTAAGTTCTTATTTTGTAAGAAATTGGTGAGATGGGTCCTTAGATCTAAACATACACAGTATAGGCCAGAGATTTTAATGTTCCTTTCAGTTCTATTGACAGTAATCTGAATAAATGATTTTCTGTAGCAGGGATTTCACCTCCAACAATCATGAACCATCCCGTAATGAAACTTGATATCCATTTTGCTCGGTACTCAACCATATCGACCTGTCATTATGCTTTTTATGGTCAACATTATTATTTTTAATATTATTATATGTCATGAGTTTTGTAGTGCAACTAAAAAAATATCTCCGCCCACGATGACGGAAATAATGCCTCTCTACAAGTGGCAATTTCTGTACTTGGTTTGGTTTTACACGAAACAAACATCGTGCTTGAAAAAAAAAGAAGAAACGTGAAGGCGGACCATGTTAATAAATAACCCCTGTGGTGGGTGTAGACGCTTCAACAATTAGCTGTACATGTTTAGAAGGTGTTGCACTTGGGAGGAAACACCTCAACATCTTTGTAAAGCTTCATGCTTTTCTTCCACGGTTTATGGGCACATTCTTGTTGAAATAGGGAATACCATAAAGAGAAATTACTTTGAACTTACGACGGAACTACTACATATACAGGGCTATTCAAAAAGAAGGAACAGATTTTGAACATTTATTTCTTCCAAACTACTAAAGAGAGAAACACAATTACAACGTTCCTGGAAAGAGAAAAATTCATTTTCAATTTTATGCATTTTATGCATTCAATATGAGCACCATGACAAACATCAAAACGGTGGCTCATTTCTTGCCACACACGAATCAGTCGTGTGTGGCAACCCCACAAATAAAAGTCACAAGGGGTGAGGTCTGGAGACCCGGGGAGGTTACCGGCGATGAAGTTGATCTTCTGTTCCTCCTCTTCCAATCCAACGTCCTGGAATGGTGTCATTCAGGTAACGTCGGACGTGCTTAGAGAAATGAGACGGAGCACCATCTTGCATGAAGATGAAGTCATCTGAATCATCCTCAAGTTGAGTAAATAACCAGTTTTGAGGTGTGTGTAGATAAGTTAGTCCTGTCACAGTGTTCTCCATAAAGAAGAATGGTCCATAAACTTTGTTTACAGATATGGCACGGAAGACGTTCTTCGGTGAATTTCTTTCATGTTCAATAACTGACATAGGATTTTCACTTGCTCAAATTCTAACGTTATGCCGATTAAAAAATTAGTCGTTCAGAAAAATTGCCTTCTTCCATATCATCTAGTATGCTAATGCAAAATTCGTATCTTTTGTTGTGGTCGTCAGGGTGCAATTCTTGCAATAACTGCAGTTTGTACGGCTTCAGGTGCAGACGGTGTTTCAGAACTCGTCATACCGTTGGTTGAGGAATGTTAAGTTCCGCTTGCTCGTGCTGTGGATTTTTTAGACTCCTTTCGTAAACTGTACGAATACGCTCTACATTTTCATTCGATGTGCGTTGACGTCCCGTGCTTTTCCGTTTGCAGATGCAACCTTCTTCTACGAATTCGTCGGTCCTAGTGGTGTAGTGGTAACCATACTTCCTTTCTAAACCCAAGATCGCGGGTTCAAACACAGCCAGGATCGCTGGATTTTTTCGGGCGTAAAAATCCTAAGTATGGCTTCCTTCGAAGGGATGAAAAGCCGTGAGTCCCGTGTCGTACATTTACGGCACGAAAAAGAACCTCAAGCCTGAAAGAACAGGCCTCTGAGCACAATTTTCCGTTTCATGCCGGGTATAAATGGAACGCTGATGACCTGAGATGTTAAAGAGCGTCCTTAAATAAAATGAATCGAATCTACGAATTTTCGATATCACTGGTAAATCTGCTTATGCGCAGGTGGTTGTTTATTAAACTGACGGCGAAAAGTACGTTGAACTGCAATAATGGACTCTAGTTTTGTTAATTGCAGCACACAAAATGCTTTTTATCTGTTGTGCCGCCATTTTACTACAGATAATCAACATGGCAAGCAACAGCGCCAATGCAGCCGTGATTGGAACTTCTGCCTGGACGGTTCAAATTTTAAACTTTTGTCTGTCCAGGAACGTTGGAACTATGGTTCTATCTTTTGTAATTTGGAAGAAAGAAATGTTTTAAATCTGTTGCTTCTTTTTGAATAGCCCTGTATTTATAAATCTCGTATTTTTCCTATATCACTAATAATCTCCACTCAAGTGTTTTTTTTTTTCTTTCTTTCCCCACACCCCATGGTTAACGCCCTTTGATGAGGCTTGGGTGTTTAAAGGAAGCAACTTGGTGACGGTGTTTCTCGCCATAAGAGTCCAGAGACCAAAAGTGCCTCAAGCTGCACAAGATTAATATTGGGTGGAGGAGGAATTGCAGGTACAAACCAGAACTAGGAGCTTGACTCCAGTAAGGTTTTAGCCCACGCCCTAATCAATTATGTCATGGTGACTCTGGAGCGTGATATATATATAGTCTACACCTAACTTGCAGCAAAGTTGTAAAAACTAAACATTTTGTGAACATTTCCTATCACTAATTTTAAATAGTGTTTAATGCCCGTTTTAACTACCGAGGCATCACAGGTGACACTGATGACACATGAAATGAAATGATAAATTGGGGAAGGATTTCTTTAAAGGAAGAAAGCGTTCCAGGACTAAGTTTAGGGTACCTCCCACATTTGCCATTTATGAGGACTAAGAAAAACCTGGAAATAACCTCAAGCCAGGGAGGACGGTCCTTGTGGGAATACACCCCCAGACCTCCCGGTCATCAGTCCGCGCCTTAACGACCTCGACCACCTGCGGCGGTCCCTGTCATAGAGGTCTTCAGCCGTAGTGCTATCTGATGTTTTATCACCTTGTTCTCGGCCGGGAAAGTTCTTTAAACCTCTCTGACATTCTTTCTATATTTATATACTTCGTTTTTAGCAGTTTTCTGCTAATTCCGCAGAAGCTTCTGATTCTGTGAAGCCAATATTAATTATTTCTGTTGTCAGTTTATCTGCCACTTCATTATCTTCTATTGCTGTTGTCCAGGTACACAACAAAATTCTAATTGATTTTTTAGAAAGATTAATAAGATCTTGGAGGCTTGCATATACAAGTCTAGAGTTGACTTGATGAGATTTAGCCCATAATTTGAAGCAATATTAATGGCCTCACCCTATCACTATTACTATTGTTATCATTATTATTGCTATTATTATTGTTGATACTCGTATATGTATATGTGATAATCATGAGCGAAGTATATTCATCAAATGTGTCGTGTATATGAAATTGTTGTGAAATGGAAAGAGCGCCTGCCTGCCAGCCGTCAGAATGAGAACTCTTTGATCAATAGTGAGAGTCAGGCCCTTTTGTAAAATCGAGGTCGAAGTTCTTTGGTTCGACCCTTTAAAAGACCTATTGTATAGGAAGAATCTACCGCTTTCCAGAAGTTGCACAAGCCCTTGGGAGTTAAAGTTCCGCTAGAGGTAAACAGCCCCAACTGCCTAAGTCCTTTAAATCATCGAATTGTAAGAGAGATTTTCAAAGAGTAAGTAAAGAACGAATCAGGACAGCCGAGACAAACTCAAATTCAACCAGTAAGAGAGCTGGATTTTAAAGTTATGAATTTATACACGACGTTTGTAAATTCCGCGGGGCTTAAACGTCCCAACGATACAAACTCGAATTCTATATAAATAAACAGACTTGGAGGCCGGGAGACACTCAATAATCAGTTTTTATTCTTCATTAGCACTCGGCACTCAGATTCTTTCGTCATCTTGCTCTATGGGCATTCATGCGACAAACGGCACAGCACTTAGGCATTTTGAAGTGAGTTATTCAATAAATTATCAACAGGACTTACTCCTCGGGGCGTATTTATCTGTATCAGCGAAACCTCTTCCTAACCCAGTAACATAAAAGAACCAAATCCCCTGAGACCTTTGCTACTTCTGTATGATACGGGAGTAGTAAAGAAACTTCTACAGCAGTCAACAAACTTCACTAGCCGAGGCAACACACCATAATACGTGAATCTACACTGCGAGGTCATCTACTGCTGGCCCAGTTAACATCGGCCCACGCAGCTACAATACTTCCCCATAATTTGTCACCACAATGTACGGCCATTTTGAAACTCACACATCGCCCACCCCCTAACAGTCCCAAATTATAGCCTGGCTGTGTGTGAAAATGACTTAACACTATAGATCTTCAACCAGGAGTTAAGACAAGTCAAAAGTATAATTACTTCTGAAATACTCTAACAGATTTTTCAAGACTTCCATACTTCTATAATCCGTAAGCTGCAGCTCCTGAAGAATTTCCTATTCTTGAGTTATCTGTAAAGAAGGCCAAATGATCCTTAAATGGAATAGGTGAGTTTTCCCCAATCCAGTCGGATCTTTCTCCAATTCTGATTCTGCATGATAGTGTAAAAGTGTGCTTTATAGACATGTTGTCAGATGATATGCCAATCCTGTGTTGACTAATGCCTTATTTTACTTCTTTTTGAAGAGAGTCCAGTGTTATGACGACTTTCTGTAATTCTATGATCTTGCATTAATATATAGATCTGAGGGCAGCTATCAAAGTAAGATTTCCGATACAGGTGTTGATATGCTGTAAAATGCATAGTTATGCAAAGCGAAGGGAGCCTGTATTCCCGTAGATATTTGTTGCATCTTTTTGCACTGACCAGAGCTCCATGCATCAACTTAACACAGCAACATAAATAGTTTGACACCCTATGTGTATTCAAGCTTAAGTCTGCTTGCAATAAATGATCACCTTGCTTTGTTCATGACACTGTTAAGGTGAGCTTTACAATTCTAAAATATTTATTACTAAAAATACAAAAGATATTTATTTTACAAATTTTCTTAACGGTTAATATAATATATCGAAAATATATGGGATCATTAATAAGGAACGTAAAATTATAGGAAATGATACAAAAAACGTTAGAATGGTAGTAAAACCATAAACACAAATGAGATCAGTAAAATTGTAATAATTAATTTATGAATACTATATAAAATAAATCTGCGGTACAGATAAATTACTAATGCTAGCCTCTTAACAAAATCTATTTATCTCCCATTTATACAAAAATTGTTAAAAGTATTAAAAAAACATTCACCTGGCATAAATGGAATTTTCTCTAATGTATTAAAAATGTAAACTTATGATTATAAACGCTTCAGTATCTGAATGTATACTAAAAGAATCATCCGTGGTCAAACTAATTTAAAATGGGGCAAGGAAGACCCAAATTACTATTGAATAATAATAATAATAATAATAATAATAATAATAATAATAATTTTATCAATTTCTAAGGTTTTTGAAAAAATAATTACTAAACAATTAAATTCTTTTCTGTCAAAATATAACAGTACAATTTTAGAAAGATATTGTGTACTAAAGATGCTGGATTTTATAGTACAGAATTTAGAGAAATATACTGCTAATAATTGCATATTCTTGGATTTATCTAAAGCCTTTGATTGTGTCAGGCACATAGCTTTATATCAATGTGGAATCAGAGGGAGTGCACTTGACCTTATAAAGCCCTATCATCAACAGATCTCAACAAGTATAGTTAACTTCTATACAAGGAAAAACAGAAAATGTTAGTACTAATGTAAGACATGTTGTATCTTAGTCAGTTTTAGGTTCATTATTGTTCTTAAATACATGAACGACATTCAAAAAATAAATTATGATGAACTCATAACACATGCAGATGATATATCTGTTAAATACAAGGAAAATACTCAGAATGGTACTAAACTTATTAACATTAATACTAAACAAATTGTGCAATATCTCTAAGCTAACAACTTTCACATAAATATAAATAAAAAAAACCTTTATGATCTTTCGAACACCAAACAAAAATAGTACAGTATTCGACCTGTAGATTGAGAATGAACAGATTGGCCAAGTAAATTCAACAAATTTCCTTAAGTCACTACTGATAAAAAGTATATTAAGGATAAGCGTCTAGATAAAATGTGAAATGATTTAATTACTTCACAGTGTTTTTTCATGAAGAACGTATAAATTTAACAGTAGCTAAACACTAATAGTGTTTCAGAATCGCCGTGTAATTTTTCGAAATAGGCACCCCAAATTACAGCATAAAGGTTGGGGAAAAAGCAGCAGTTGATTTAACAACAGCCAATGCCTGACTACTGTGAACCTGCTATAGAATACTTCATAGGTTTGTAAAGGATTGTCATTATTTCACTGCAATTGCGTAAATACTAAATTCAGCAGTTCAGAGTCACTAAGAGATAAAAAATGTACTTACATGAGATAAGTAGATAATAAAAGAGAAAATAAACTAATAATACTTGTGTATTTATTTAATTTATTCAGTAATGGATATATTAGAGAAAATCAAAGGAACGAACTAAACATAACATCTAAAATACATACATAACATCATCTCTAAAACCCCTATAAGATGCAGTCAATATGACATGAATGCATGAAAGTGCATGAGGTTATAACTTGAAAAAATGTACAGCAATTCAGAAACATGATGTATATCCTGTTATTTCCTACGGTGTAATTGTTTGAGGAATCTATGCAGAAAACAAACAAAAACTAAATAAACCTCCAATAAGATTTATGCCTCAAAAAGGAACAATTAGATATATTGGTAAACTCAAACTGATTCTTGTAGTGAAGTTTCAAGAACATGAAAAGCCTTAATAATGCGTTCTTAATATATATTGTAAACTATCATGTATTTAGAAATAGAGAGCAAAAGTATTTTTAAACTGTTCACACTCAAAACACTAGGACCAAAGCTAATTTCCATATAAATAAATATAATTAAAAAGTATACTGCTGCAGAACAATAAATCTTAAAAAAGAACAGCAAGACTACTTTTCATCGAAAACTAAGAATTTCTCTTTGTTTGTTTAAACGTTTGTTCTAATAAATGTTAGTCATATGTCAACCTCCTTTGTATAGTCACATGTTATTTTCTATACTGTTTATTTTTTTTTATTTTTGTTAGTTTATATTTATATTAATATGTATGTGCAGAATTTAATCTGATCGACTTATCATTGGTTTATAATTATGTATGTGCAATATCTAAACTAGTTGAATATGATGTTTACAAAAAATTGCTAAATGTTTATGTAGTTTACAATTCTATTAAATTAGACGTGTCCAATACTTTCATTATTGTGATTTAAGGACGAAAATGAACTGAAATAACATCAGTTACTATAATTTTTGTAGCTTTATACGCCTAAATTCAAACAAAAATAACAATTATCTAGGTGCCAGGCAACAATAGAAAACAAAAGATGTTATAACAGTTTAATTCCCTTTAAAAATTTACGTATCGTAAAATAAGGTTACTATTTAAAATTTCAAAGTGAGGGGGGGGGGGTAGAGGTGAGGGGGTGAAACATTATTTATCAACACTGGTTTTAAACTTGCCCTTTATTATCTAAATCGAAACTTTGTTTAAATTACTTTAAAATAGATATAGAAGTATTGAAATGAAAGCTTTGTAGGTATAACCCCATGCTTGAGATGCTATCCCAACACATGAAAAGCGTTACTTCTTAATTTAGACCTTTTTCTCCACTGCCAAGCGATGTCTCGCCTTGCAGGAAGATGGTATACCTTTCCCGTGTCACGCATGTGCGTGGAGAGTGTACCATACCACCTGTTGCTGGGTCATCACGCAAATTGCCTATTGTTCATGTCGTGAGGATGCCTTCCTGACCAACCCAGATTTCAACGCGAAATTACCTTCCTTCCTACCGTTACACGAAGCTTCCGAATTCCTCCTCCGTCGCTCTCCTTCCATAAAGCTTTACATCGTCGTGTCATCTGTTTTTTATCTTCTACTTTCTGCTCAATTGCTCTGTTGTTTTACTTGAGCACGATAGTTTCTGTACGTGCCTTTACATCCTTAAGAAAAGCCCAATATAAATGAAACATTGAAAACATATAGACAAATAATGTAATAATTTAAGTAAGTCAATTGGGGAGGGAAAGTTAAGTTTCAATTATCAATATTAATACAGTGTTATGTATAAGATAGAAAACCGTCTTAATTGTGTTGCTTAAAATAGAGTTTGAATATTATATATATATTAACATACAATAATGCATTTTAATCTTGGTTTGGTCGTTAATTTACCGCATCACTTGGTCAGATGTTTGTTTAGTTCCTGTACAAAAAAGACACCTGGCTATCTGCATTAAAAGGTATGTCATAAACCAAAGAGTACAGAAAGTTAGCAATAAATATTTGTCTCTACTTTGATCTTATTTCCTTCAAATCCCTCTGAAGAAGCTGAAGAAGGATAATTGTGTATAATATTTACTTATTTATTTGTTTATTTATTATTGTGTGCTCATAAAATAATTAATATACACAAGAGAGCGAGCTAAAGAAACTCCCTGCAAATCTACGAACCAGAATTAAGAAAGTTTGGGATTGAATATAGGCCTTATTTTCAAGATGCATATTTCAAACAATACATCAGCAAAGATACGTTGTATTTATATCTTTGTTATCAGTAATGTTGAACTTTTAGTTCTAGTATCTCCAATCATGCTTGTAACATAGAAACACAAGATGTGTGTGAGAAAATTTTCACTTATTAGATATAAATATTTAACTTAAAGTCGTCGCTCCCACCTAATTACATTAACTCATCAGAAAATCGCATAGCTTGAAGCAAATTTGTATAGCTTTGCATAGGTGTTCGCTGCTCGGCTAAGGTTGTTTGCGTTCTTGCTCCGCTAGGAATGTTGCCTTCCTCTCAAATCTCTGGATCGTCCTTCCTTCTCTTACTCTTAGCACCACACTTTTCTACTCCTTTTCTTATATCTCTTCTTGTGGATATATGGCAATGGGCTCTCATCTTTGGTTTAAGTAGTTCCGCTTGAACTTCGGGCATACCCTTGCTCTGCCCGATGCATCTGACGGTGAGAGATCGTTCTGTGACGATATCCTCCAGTAAGGTATATTCCTTTCTTTCATGATGAAAGCAGTCACTTAGGTAATTAATTAATTAATTAATTAATTAATTATTTCACATGTACCTATCTTCTTGCAATAAAGTTTTATTGTAATTGTGTGTAAGCTTTCAGTCAGATTTATTAACAAATTCTTCAACCATGGTTTGCTTATAGGAGGAAGTTTGGAGAGAATTTTATACTTTAAATACTTGTGAGACAGTATTTTCAATTGCTTATATCAAATGTAATGTACTTAAAATTAAAGTGATGCTTCATTCATGTCTCTGCATATAACTGATTGTAGTCCTTAGAGATTACGGGAAGAGGAGTAACCAAAGAAAAAATAATCGAATGGAATGCAGACGATGGTGAAATTGACATCGGAAATACTTTTATGTACAAAGTAACACTTTGAATAAATTTTATCGAAGTATATAGGCGTAATTTTGAGTCATCGGAATGTTGTAAAGAAGATATTTAATTTTTAGGGGACAATCTTAATATTAGCATTTCTTCTGATGACAATTAAGAAATTTTATATTGAAGTTAGTAGTGGTTTAGCAACAAATATGTTTTCATTTTACATGTGTACCGCCACGGGTGACCGAGGTCGTTAAGGTGCGGACTTGTGAGCGAGAGATCTGGGGTTCGAATCTCGCCAGGACCCTCATCCCTGAATGAGATTTTTTCCAGATTTTCCTCAGTCCTCATAAATGGCAAATAACGGGGATGTGCCCTAAAATTAGGCCTGGAATGTTTCCTTCTTTAAAAAAATCATTTTCAAACATACTATTTCATCTCATATATATATATATATATATATATATATATATATATATGTCGGTCCTGGTGGTGTAGTGGTTACCATACTTGCCTTCTACGCCCAAAACGCGGGTTCGAACCCGGCCAGGATCGATGGATTTTTTTCGGGCGTAAAAATCCTAAGTATGGCTTCTTCCTTCGGAAGGGAAATAAAGCCGTAGGTCCCGTGTCGTACATTTACGGCACGATAAAGAACCTCAAGCCTGAAAGAGAGGCCTCTGAGCAAAATTTGTCGGCCGTTTCACGCCCTGAGTTGAAGGGACGCTGGTGACCTGAGATGTTAAAGAGCGTCCATAAATAAATCAATCAAAAAAAAATCTCATGTATCACCAGTGTTCACCGCCTATGGTGCCTCAGTAGTAAAAATGGGCGTTAAACACTACTCAAAATAAGTTTACGTGTAATAAAAAAGATAGCAGTTTTTGCACCACTTAAAATATTTAAATGCAATAAATGTATGATTATAGAAGACTTTATCTTTCATATGACGTGTTACAAGTTAAAATCCACCCATGGAAGTGGAATTTTCTCAAAATCACTAAAATGTGCCATTTTCTGAGGAAATGCACAAAATACTGAAAGTGTAACATGTTTCTTTTGCTTTATTTGCTATTTTTATACAGATTATGTTGTACATTAGTTACATTTTATTTTACATTCCTATGTGAACCTTTAATTTATCTGTTAAGAAGTGTAAGGGTGTTATTTAGTTCTTTATACCTATCAAGTTGTACACTTTTAGTTTTGTTTTTGGAACACTTTATGGAAAAAAAAATTTTAAAAAAATGGAGAGCAAGAGAGTAATCTAGTGGAAGAACTAGAGACCATCACTGACTTAAATACCTTTTTCTTGTTTTCCTTCGCCTATATTTGGAAGATCAGAGAGACAACATTCTAACCTTGTGTCAATAAAGATGAAACAATATTTATTCTTAACATTTGCTCTGTTTTCCTAAAACTTCTGAGTGCAATGCTAACCAATAAGAAGTTCAGTGCATACTACAAGCATTGCCTCTATAAAACGGAGCGATCGTAACTGTAGATGTGTCGTACGTCTTCAGATAAGGGAAAGCGGGCTAACCAGCATCTCCTCAGGCAGACATAAGCAGATTACGGTTTTACGGTGGCTAATGGACAGCTAGCAGCTATGTCTGCCCCACTTAGCGGTATGCTCGGTCACTCAGCCACTGTTTTATGGCAGGGGTTAAGGGTCAATAGGAAATGGGCAACGTGTGCACGTGAAAGGCAGCCTTCTGCAACAGACAAGAAAACAACGGCATCAACCTTTTAATTTCAGTGCAACTGGTTTATTTGAAGACGGAGTAACAGCATGCAGCAGATAGCTTGCCAATCAACTTTTAGCACAGATGCCGGAAACAATCTGGCTTATTGGAAAAGTGTTTGATTATTTTGTCTTCATTTCTTATTCTTGATACAAGTTTAAGAAAACCTGTATTACCAGTATGGCATTTTAAATTTACCGGCTACCATATGTAAAAGTTATTTATGTTGCCATGCCACAAGTATTTTCAGACCTTTTCCTTGTTCTCATGGAAACCTAGGAAAGGCAAATCTGAAAGACATTAATTATTATTAGAATTTGAAGAAGAACTTTTAAAGATTTCCGCAATTACATAGATGCTTATAGTTAAGTATGCTAGAACATACCTCAAATTTCTCAGGATGATAGATTACTCTATTTTAAAAACAACTTTGTAAAACATTAACTAAAACTAAAACGTCCTTCAGTTTGAGTCTGTTTACGTTCCTCTGCTCATTCAGTATCTAACAATCAAATTGCAACGGTGTCACATGAACACGCAATTTATGGGGAAGAAACTGGGCAAAGAATATAGACTGGCGATACTTCTTCTGATTTTAAATATAAAGTATGGCATACAAAGTCAAGTATTAATATAATAAAATATTTAATATATTAATTGCATTAGACAATCATATAATATATATATATAAATTAATAAAAGATTAAAGATAAAACATTTTAATGAATAAAATATTCTTTATTCTAAAACATCCATTTGATTATTATGTTCTTAATTTGAATTGCACAAAGCAACTTCTCTCTGCGTTCTCTTAACTTCCTTGAAATGTAAATAACATAACAGCAGTGGCAGCAAAATGCCATATTTTACCCGAAGTTGTTTCTTATACAGAGTGAGCAAATTGTGGGTTACCGTGAGCGGCGGCGGAGCTGAATGGGCCGCGCAGCCTGTACTCACAGCCATACGGCAGCATGAGTCCGCGCTTTACCAAACTAAGCGGTGATGGCAAATAATATTACAAAAAAATAATCACTTAAAAAACATATACTTGCCCGTGTTATCCATGTTTCCTTCATTTTCCAAGCATTTCTGGCATGGACTAATGTAATTATCCATCGCTCTATTTAATTTCCATGGATAAATTGAATTTATTCCTTGACTGATGCTCGTCTTCAATTCCTCTAAGACGTGTGGATTTGTCCGTGCACTTTAACTTTTATCGTCGTCTTTGTTTCTTATCTCGAACACTCCCTGTTTCCCGAAATTTGTTAACTAATTTATGAATTTCAGCATGACTTGGAACTGGATCATCAGGGATTTCTTTTCCAATAATCTCCTGAGATACCAAGCCAATTCTGTAGGCAATATGAATCGTAAATAAACACTCGGTGTGGAATAGAAAATTTAGGCCTATATTAGCTATAGCTTTCTTAGAGTAACACTGTACATGTGAGGTTTCAGTAGCAGTTTAGCTCAGACTGACGATAAGCGTTCCCACGATGCTCGCGATTCCCGGTCGTGACCTTGACGGACATCACATTTATACTGACTGACGCGCGGGCGCGGGTAATTCATTGCCTGCTAATAGTAGCGTTGGAAATATGATGCGCCAACTATACATATTAAGATTTGCAGGCATCCATTTCTGAATGAAGCGTTATGATTGACCCGACAGCAGGCTTAGAAAATTTTGAAAGAACCAGAGCCCGTAAAAATTTACGGACATTAACTGGACTCCCAGCAGCAAAAAATTGCAACAATTATATCAGCAAGACTATTAACTGATACTTTTTTTCTGAGGGACAAAATTAGCAATGGAACAAAAGTAAATGCGCTTCATATACAAACATAAATGCAAAAAGCAAAGAATACATAGTGTATACTATCCTAAAAACGAACTGTCAGAATACCCATAGAAAGAGAGAGGGAGATCATTTATCTTATAACTTCACTATGAATGCAATCGGTCCTGATGGTGTAGTGGCTACCATACTTGCCTCCTACACTCAAGATCGCGGGTTCGAACCCGGCCAGGACCGATGGATTTTTTTCGGGGCGTAAAAATCCTAAGTATGGCTTCCTTCGGAAGGGAAGTAAAGCCGTGGGTCCCGTGTCGTACATTTACGGCACGAAAAAGAACCTCAAGCCTGAAAGAGAGGCCTCTGAGCAAAATTTGTCGGCCGTTTCACGCCCTGAGTTGAATGGGACGCTGATGACCTGAGATGTTAAAGAGCGTCCATAAATAAATCAATCAAAAAAAACTATGAATGGAATTGGACGATAAAGCCTGCTTCAAGTCGATGGTAATTTAAATATCCAATTAGTTTCAATGAGCTATGTTACATTAAAATAGGTTGGCGATAAAATAAATTAAATTTGCGGACAGACATACTTTCTGTTACTATAACAGTAGTACAATTCCAAATTTTGAGAGATCGGAGTTAAGACACTTTCAGCATCACACTAAGGTATTCTTGCTACTTTGAAACTGGTACTCCCCACAGCTAGCAGATGGCCAAGAATACAGCATGCTATGGAAACTGTCAAGGAAGACATATTAATAGTAGCAGCTCAGTTTCATTTTAAAGAGATTTTAACGAGATCACCAGTGACTGGAAATAAAGCTAACGATCTTGATACAGATTTTCAATTAACTGAAGGTTAAAGTACATTGTAAATATCGACCTACTTTTAATTTAAAGGCAACCTGTTTTCAAATCTAGGTTATGTTGGCAATAACAATGAGAAGTTGAGGTTAATAAATAAGACATTTTCTGACATAAGAACCTATGTTAAACAGTGTTTTCCTTTAAAATTTCCCAGTATGAAAATATTTATCCTAGGAAATTTAATTTTTAAAAAGTAAATAAGTTAGTTTAGATAGATATTGCGCGAGAAGTTTAAACCAATGGTTATTACATTTTAGGTTTCATCCCTTCATCCCAGCAACCTCCCCTTTGAAATTTCAAATGACACCCCTATCTAAGTACACTTACATTTTAAATGTGTTAACATATAATTTGTTACTCTTTTTGAATTTGGCTACAATAAAAACTAATTAATTTTGGAATAAAAACACTGTTTGAAATTATAACACTGTTATAATTTTACGAATTAAATGTTCAAAATGCTTCATTGTGGCTAGACACTAATAGTGTCTGATTCGGAACTTCTAACTAATGTGCTTATAGAATATACACCGTTTTAAAATAATAGATTGCCGAAATATTGCTATTTCATTAAGTGGCCATTAATGTTTGTAGCTTTGTTCTGTTCAAATTCAAACAATAAAAAATATTCAAGGTCTCCAGGCAACGATAGAAAATAAAATATGCGATAATAGTTTAATCCTCTTGATTGTAAGGAAGAAGTGGTATTTAAAAATTTATAATGTAATCAATATTAGCTTGAAACTTTCCGCCCAAGTTCTTTGTTGAATCTAAATTTATATTAAATAGGTAATTAATTCAACTGACAAGTTTTAAATTAAATACTGTGTATTAATTTAGATGCAGTTTCAATAAAATGAGATTCCTACCTTTAAAAGACAACATGTCAGCGCACGAAATAGGCAACAAATACCACAATTGATAATTATAAAAGCAATGACATCTAAGTGAAACAAATCATGTTCCTAAGTGTGTCAAACAAGAAAGCACATACCCACGAAACAAAACGAAAAAGAAATAGCGGTAAAATACACAACGCAAATCTAGAAGTATATTGTAAGCGTAAATGCTCAAGCAGAATTTCAGACGTTGAGAGGAAAATGATGTTTAAGTATGGGTGATCTTAATCTTCAAAATAGTTATCTGAAAAGGTTTAGGTACATTCAATTCTGAGCCTGTGCCCAAAAAAGAGTGCATTTATTAATATCCACCACAGGTCCATCTTACCATTACGTTTGGATGAGGTCACCCCTCCTTTCACGAACGGCAGCGGAGAGAGCCGAATGTCTCTATACCTCTATAACTAAGGTTTCTTAGTGTAAGTTTGGAGATGTGAATGTTAACCTTCCCTCAATGTTATCGCTATTTAGTGTTAGTTTGGAATTGCGAATGTTATCGCGCCTCTTCTATTTTTCGTTTAATGGAATTCGCAGTTAATTCACTACACGCACACTACCCTTAACCTAACTTCAAGCAAATCCTAGAAACCGGTGGATCCAATGGTTTTTCGTAATTACTAATTGATAACGAATCATATGGTGCTATGTTAATGGATAAATCATTGCAATGATGGCAAACCCTCTTTAACTCTAGCAGAAAAAATATCGTAACTTAAATTTACAGCGATTGTGTGCGTAGTACTATGTTAGCGAGTAAATCATTATAATTTTGGCAAATATCATTTATTTACAGAAGAAAAAAAAGAAGTAGATAGGCCGTGAGGATGCGAACCCACCGCTTTCCATTTGATAGCACGACGCTCCGACCGCCTGAACTATCACACTGTTTTAATTATTTAGCTGATTATCCGCCTTTATCTGTTGAAGTCACACTACCTTCGTCTAAGAACGCTACCCTCCGCTGACGTTCGTGCAAGGAGGCGTGACCTGGTCCAAAGATGATGCTGGGAGTAACGAAAACTCAGGTCCACTGTGGTCATGAACTACTCCACTATTCGATCCACGCACGTTATTTTTATTAACTTAAATAATAGACAGAATCTATATTAACTAGTAAGGATCTTTATTTATTTAATATTTTAATATCCCCAAGGTTCGTTCCAATTTATAGGATACTTCCTCAATCTGGCGAGAATATAACCTATTTCTGTAGTTGAAGGCTGTTCCAAGGATACCTGACGGGAGGACAATAAATAATAATTCAGTCGAATGAGCTCAGGTTACTTAGTGGCCTGTGTTTCTGAAGCATTCGCTCTAAGGCCTGAAGGAAAATCCCTGACAAAACCTCAGTGAGAAAACAGCTCCAACCGGGAATCGAATCCGGGAAGCCCCACTTTCACACAAATCTTAAAGTTTCGTTCATTATTTAAGAGTATCCATAATTTAAATTTGATCAATCTTTTCTAAAAGTTTTTTTAGGTAATGCTTTAAAAATTATGATCTTCCCTCCTTCATAACATATACATAATTTTGTGACATGAGAGGTTTTTAAACGCCCTTACTCTGATTACATTTTAAAACACCTGTTTTTGATTTTAACCTTTTTCTGCATTTCAAAAAGTTTCATATACTTGTAATGCAGGTTTTATTCCAATATTCTTTACATTACAAGATCCAATCAGAAAGGAGAATAAAAACGTGTCATTATTTTTCAGAATACTTACATTACTCAAGATATAAGATACCTGAAATTATTATGAAATCTGAAAAAGTAATGCTAAAAGTTTCGATTTATATATATATATATATATATATATATATATATGTATATAAATCGAAGTTGTTATCTCGACATCAATTTAATGTGTTAACATTTTTATTTGGTCACTAACATAAATTATACATCTTATGAAGCATTTACCACAGTAGCACATAGAATTAATAGAACTATTTTTATTAAAAAGTGTAATGCAAGTATCTGTATTAGGTACATGAGTATAGTCGTCTATGATAAAAATGTAAGAGAAGTTTGCTCTAAAATGTTTAAAAAAAAAATGAATGAATGAATAGTGTTTAACGCCCGTTTTTGCTACAGAGGCACCACAGGGGATGGCCACTGATGATACATGAGATGAAATGATTTATTAGGAAAGGATGTTATTTTTTTTAAGGAAGGAATCGTTCCTGACCTAAGTAAGTAAGGGTACCTCCAGACATTTGGAATTTATGAGGAAAACCCAGAAAAACCTCAGTCAGGGAGGACGGTCCTGGCGGTATTCGCACCCAGACCTCCCGTTCAAGAGTCCATGCCCTAACGACCTCGGCCACTCGTGGCGATCTAAAATGTTATGACCTGGTATTTCAAAAAGACTGAATACGAGGAAAAAATGCTATTAAAATAAAAGCTTCTAGTAAAATTTCTCATCCTACATAGAGCAGGAATTTTACATCTTCATTTACCTTAGTGGGGATTGCACGGGCATTGGTGGTATCTCTAAAGTCACTAGAGGAAACCGGAGCCGTTTCACGTTACAACTAGTTACTAGCCGTAATTCCACCAGTTCTAATAAAACCTGTTTCACCAACATTTATTTTAGAATGGTACAATCGTAACAATTTGTCATTAGTCACCTGCCAAAATTCCTAGTATAGCGACTGCATCCGAGCGTCGAGAAGGCTGTTTCGCGATATTTATTACTGCGTGGACTGTTAGTTGATGCGATTTTGTATATGCGGCATGTATTTTAAATTGTATATTCAAGCCAAGAAATAACATTATGTCTACCACATCGGAAAAAATCTCTAGTATTTAAAATAATGTAACAGTGCTGCATGTAATTAATGAGTATAAAGAAGTACTATTTGGGTAATTCTCCGACAAATTTACGTAGAAAGACAAAGCCGAAATGTGGAAAATAATAACACAAACTGTGAAAGCGTAGGAGTTAATTGCGCCTTAAAAACATTACGCATATGTGAATGACACATTCTCGCCATCGAGAAAGTTACAAGTTGAAGCGGTTTTTATTTTACATTCTATTCGCCGTTTATATTATTATCTGCAAATAATGGTGTAAATGGCTTAGTTTCTATGATAGTTTTATGGTGAAAATAGATTATTAAGTATGGGAATGGGCGGTGGGTTTGAGACCAATATTGCATAAATGAGCTTTATAATTAAAACACCTCGAGCTTAATCGATAGAATCCATACATAACCTAAATTATGTACCCTAGTATATAAATTCACCATTCGAGATTCACAAGTATAATTGTACTAGTTAACAGTACGTAATATTACAAAATCAAAAGTTACGTGAAACAAAACACTGATAAAACAAAGTCGTACGCTGATAATATCTGTCTGCCACAATAGTAACTAGCAGTTTACGCTCTTAAGTTCTAGAAACACACACTTGTAAACTAGAATGGAGACTAGTTTTACTAGATCACAAACCTGGTAAAACAGGGCACTGTCGGATCTACGAGTCCCTTTCTTATGAGAGGTCTGTGGTCATTGGCTGGTGACGTAGGAATAATTTAAAAACTCTTATGATTTATTGAATTTGCAATGGCGGGATGGTGATTGGTTATAATCCGCGCTGGCAACTATCCTGGGGGCTAATGCTAAATCAACCAGACAACCAAGGGTTACTGATAGCTAGGTAGAGTAGCCAATCGACCACTGGCAAGATGTAGAAGAATTTTCTTTTATAACCTGCGAGGCTCAAACGTACCATTCATCAAAATAATCGTCACTTTCTTCAAAGCCTGACAACTCACATACACTCAGCCTTCTCCTAGTCCCTTCGTCTTCTAGATCCGCTCACACGCCTTTTCTGATTTGCACTACAACAGTCCACTGCAACTGGGGTCGCCAGTAAGGAGAGTAAATTGATAAATTAATCCTATAAGGGAAACATGAATATGTACTATGATGCGTAATGGGAATTTACTATGCATAAATATTTTACTGGTTTTTTTAGTCATTATTCACGCCTCTGACTCTTGAGTCACTATTAAGACTGCAGTCTTAATAGTGCAGTCTTAATAGTGACTTAGTCTTATATGACACTATACAGCAATTTTAAAACACCAACATAAAAATTACAAAAAGAAATCTCTAAAGTAAAACGTCCTTTTTATGGTTTGTGCTTATGGGCAACATATGGGCTACCTCTGATGATTTACCAGCAACATTCATCAAGTACACTTGCATTCCATGTTCCACTGGAGTGCTTTTCGAAGACATGTTTCATGATGAAACCTCTGGTTGTGTTCATCGCTTAGAACACCAACATTTTTTGGAAATAATTCAGGTGACAGTACAAAAAATGCAGTTACAAAGACATATTGCATCCCATAACATGAAAGTTACGTAAAATTTCAATTCAAATATAGTTCATATGCCTATCGAACCAGAGGTGAAGCCTGTATTTTTGTCTGCAAGGTTAGTTCTGCACATACATAAACAAATAAATCAGGACGATTTTTACATTTAGTGGCATTATAGAAAAATATTTTCCTTAAAACACGTTTGAAGCAAAATACAAAACATTTCTGGCCTCTTGAACACCAAAAGATTGCCATCAACCGGCTGAAAATAAATAAAATATAATGCTAAATATAGTTGTTGATTTGGTTTATTTATGGACACTCTTTAACATCTCAGGTCATCAGATTCAATTCAGGTGAAACGGCCGACAAATTTTCCTCAGAGGACTTTTTTCAGGCTTGAGGTTCTTTTTTGTACCTTAAATCTATGACACGGGACCCATGATTTTACTTTCCTTCCGAAGGAAGGAAAGAAAATTTACTTAGGATTTTTACGTTCGAAAAAATCCATAGATTCTGGCCGAGACGTACCCGCGATCTTGGGTCTATGAGGTATGGTTACCATTAGACCACCAGGACTGATAAATACAGATGGCAGCACAGGATAGTCTGCCCCTATTTAGTTTTAATATGTATCACCAGATGTCGGCGCATATTCACTGAGATAAAAGCGCAAATATAATATGCAGTAAAGGGAAGATTCAAATATGCCATATGTGTTAAAATTATGTTCATAAGTAAAATAATAAAATAGATTTTTGGAAAAATAGTGCTTTTTGAAGAATAGCTAATTACAGATCAGTTTTTACGATGACACAGTATGCCTAATACACCTATTCCCATCAAATGGACATTTTTCTTGTTGCGTGGCGTGTTTTTTTTTTTTTTTTTTCATTCACTATAACGTAGTCTGTTTTGCTTCGAATAACAGTAGCTGCCCATGTGTGCTTTTATAAGTCAACAAATTTAAATTTATCTTTACACGGAGATATGAAAGCAAGTGCAACTCAGGCACTCTTGCTGCTTGCTGTTGCAAGTCCCGAACGAAGGCGGAGAGAAAAATGGTGGCTTTCAAAGATTTAGCTAGATAATTAGGCTCTCAAGCGTAACCATAGATAGCTCAAGGTTAGAGCGTCATGATAGTGGTGCTGAATACTGATGTCTGGATTTTTTATGGTACAATCAAAGTAAATTTGCCACCATTACAGTGATTTACCCGCCCCTATCAAATTATATTTACGAAAAGGAGGCGAGCATAGGTCGTCAGGCCGTAGCGAGCCATGGCAAACCACTGGGTTCAGCGGCTTCTACGATTTACCCGAGGTTAGTATTAGGTTAGTGTGCGTGTATATATACATATATATATATAATATTCATGAAAAATAAAAATAAAGAAACACTATTAACAATGTAACAAATTAACACTAATAATAAAAGTAGTTAAAGATAAAACACTGAGAAAGAGTCACACTTGAAATTGGTATATTTCGAACTACTGCGAGTTCTTCCAAAGAGTGGGCAAAGAGTACAGCAAGAGTGTCTTGAGTTGGCACTTGATTTCCGTGCTCCGTGTAAGGGCAAGTCAAATTTAAGTACCTTGGTTTTAATTTATCGTACCAGAAGAACAAAAATGGTTGCAGTTATATTGAAGAGGTTAAAAATTGATTGAATAAAGACTACTTAAAGCTGTTCTAAAACGTTTGTACAGTTCTAAATTCTGGACTATGGACAAGGAATACGAATCAAAACCTCAGTAAGGGAGGACGGTCCTGGCGGGATTCTAATCCCAGACCTCCCGCTCTCGAGTCCGCGCCTTAACGACCCCCGCCACCCGTGGCGGTAATGAACAAAATAAAGGAACAGAGAGAATGGTTGAATCACGCTAATAGGAATGGGAGCATCGGGTGTAGAAACAAGTGCTCAAATATAAATCCATTCGAGGTAGACCAAAAGAAGAGTTGTGTGGAACTGTTTAACTTATATAAAACAGCTAATCCTCCATCTAGGCTTAAACCTTGAAATTTTATAAAGATAGTATGTGTGATAGGTAGTCTGTTTCCTCTTTTACTTTATTTTTCTTGCCTTGTTTTGCTTCTGCTTAATCATTTCAGCTGCTGATATCTGCATTATTATGACCATACGTTGACAATTGCGAGGTATAAATAATATTTAGGATGAAGAGAAGATTTTTACATGGTAACAAGAAGTAAAACGCGTATTTAGAATTAATTTGTTGTCATTAGTAATCAATATAAATACAGGTTGCGGCTAAAACAATAACCTATTTTAAATCGTGCGCTATTGTTTGTCACGGCTTCCTAGCTAGCTGATGTTTGTACCATTGTGTAGTGCAGTTCAAAGCATTTTCTGGCCGCTCGCTCCGCTGCACATTACTTCCTAGCAGTCAGCATGGAGCGCTGGTCGAATGAACATCGTGCATTTGCAATTGAAACGCTTTTCATATGTGATGATTTTGTCGTAAAAAGGCAGCGTTTCTTTTCGCAATATTTCGACATTGACTGGAATGGACAAATTCTGTCAGAAGGCAACAAGATGGTTCAGGACGACAGCATCTTCTTCAAACAAAAAGCCACCTGGCAGGACATGCACAGTTCGCTCAGTAAGAGCTGCTTTAGAGCAAAGTCCAACGCGATCAGTTCGTCGACATTCGAAAACCCTTAACATATCAAATAGAAGTGTGCGACGAATGTTGCATCTTGATATTCAGTTCCCTCCGCACGAGATGCAAGTGGTTGAACATTATTATCCAAAGATCTAAAGGTATGTCGAGCTTTCTGTAAACAGCTCTTGAAATGATAAACACTCAACCCAATTTTCTCAACAATTTGATGTCTGACGAGGCCCATTTTAATTTATCAGGCTATGTAAACAAACAAAACTTCAGGCACTCGGCGCCTGCAAATCCGCATCACCTTCATGAACGACCACTGTATTTCGCTCAAGTTACTGTGTGGTGTGGAGTGTCTTCTCAGGATATTATTAGTCCATATTTTATTGTGAATGATGCGGCGACATTGTCAGTCACAGTAGAGCTTTCTGGTGTCATGTTGCAATAGTTCATAATGCAGCAAATGTGCCGTAAGAATAACCATTCGTTGTGGTTCCAACAGGATGGTGTAACCGCTCACATAACCAGAACCTTCATGACAACCTTACGAACAATATTTCCATAGCACTTTGTTTCCCAGTTTTGTGATCTCAACTGGCCATCCCGTTTTTCCGATTTATACGCGTCTGCTTTTTTTTTTTTTTTTTTTTTTCTGTGGCTATTACGGAAATCCAAAATGTATGGTAATAGACAGGTTGCGGTTGCGTCGGGTTTACTAAGCCCTGGGTCCAGGGGTGCAACACAGAGGTCTGTGCCACCCGTGGTATTTTGCATTAGGACGGTACCTTGTAACTCTAAACTGACCCGCCATTGGGCTGCAGACGATTGCGTCGCCCAGGCGCGCTAAGTTCCCTTAGCTTTCAGATTCTCACTGGTGGATAGGTCATGCTAGCTTAGACCTACTCGTATTTAAGAGGTGAGTCACCCCAGCATTAAGGTAGCCACCACCCTCCCTACAAACAACGGCGATTCCGATGGTAATAGACAAGCAAATATTCAGGAATTGTAAAACAATATTCATGCCATAATGGGTGCCATAAAATGTAACACTCTTGAAAGTGTGCATGCTAGTGCCAAAGATTGCATTGTTGACAATGGTGGCCACCTGAAGATAATACGTGAAATATGTAAGGAATACTATGATATACTCAATCCCAATAATATGTAGTTCTAATTCTTTATGCTTAAATATAATGTTTAAAATGAGTCACTGTTTCTGCCACATCTAGTGACTAAAAGTATGGAAAATAAAAATTTCCATGGAAAGCCATATGTCGCTATTGGTTAGAATCCTTCTGGTAACTCCTAGGTTGCCTTTACAGGCACCTTAACCATGTAATTTGTCCATGACAGCTGTTTGTGGCATTTAGAGCAATCAAAAGGGTAGTGGAGGGATAATTACTACGTCTGAAGGTCTTCAGCCTTCAGCAATCTTCTCTAATATTGCCGTGCTCACTATTAAGAATAGTTAGTCTATGGTTCCAGGTCATATTTTGCACAGATGCAGCAATTTTGACTGCTTCAGCCCACATTGGTCGTTTTACTGCTTTCAAGTGTGTGTTTTCCATTGTAAAACGAATATGTGTATAAAAACGTTGAAAATATAGTGCTTAAATATCTATTTATATTTAGGATTTAGGTAGCAGTTCAAAAAAATACTCTTGACACTTTTTATGTCACTGTGATTGAATATTGTAGCTCATCCACACCAAACAGAGTATACAACGATAATGTATACCTTTACAAAACACACCTGCCATAGTTAATTCATGTGCTGCATTTACAAGCACCTCTTCTTATTGCATAAATTAATACTGCTCGAGACATGTCGAGACATGCCTTTTATATATCGGTCATATCTCCGGGGCTAACTTACCTTCTAATCGACTTCCACATCTCCCACATAACAAAGATGGCAGATAATGTAACCTATGTCAGTTTGAGCATCATTGATAAAATTAATAGCAGATGTTTCCAAAGCACAGAGTGTTGGGAATGAAAATGACAAATAAGAAGGTTTTATAACTAATAACTTTATTTAAATGCTTTTTACATAGCCAAGTTAGGATTTGTATAGTAGCAAATACACCTCCACACGTATATCTCCTGTGGTTTTGCACATTTCCAGAAGGTTTTCTGTCTCCGGAGCTGTGAAATATTTAAAAACTCAGATGATGCTCCGACAAAAAGTATGGAGTTCTGCAGTCATTTTCTTTATGTGTTCCCAAGAGAAAAATCTAAAGGTGTCAGATCTTAGGATCTTGAAGACCATGTGTCGAGGTAAAACATGGTCCAAGCGATTACTAGCGTATAGGGGATTTCCTGTTCTAATAAGTTTCCATTTTTTGCTGCATCATGAACATTATTTTCACTAATCAAATGGACAAACAAAACAAACGTGCCAATGCGGAAATCTAAGCGACAATGAGTGAAAGTACAGTGCTCTGAACATAAAACTTAACAGCATCAAATAAGTGAACATCTAGAGGAAGGTTGTTACTGTAAAAACTTGGTGACTTCTCTGTCTTTTGCAACAAATAGTTTTTAAGTAGTTTTAATGGTTCCTTAGTTATACAAATTTCTTATTCACTCTATGTAGTAATGTTTGTGTTCTTAACTCTCACTTAGGGTTGCCATCATCGATTCTTAATTTGTTGCCCAACATTTTCTCTTATGTTTCAGTTATTTTTCGATGGTAATAGGAAAAAATCTGTGGAACAATGTGTACGTTCCTTTGGAACTCTGTTGAAACATCGTGTCTAGAAGGCGCAATGTAAGCTGCATATTGTGCAACGAATTTCTTGGAAAAAATGTGGCATTAATCCTACGGTAGTGATATAGACCATGCTTGTACTTTGTTCACGAGTATGTGGAAAACGAAGCGTTTGCAATATCCAGAAGAAGATGTTATCAAAACCTCTTCAACCGTTTCTGTCTGCGGGTAAGACAGCCAGGCCCTTTTGAAGTGCTCATTCCTCCCTTCCCCACTTGCATATTAGGAGAGCGCCTGTTCGATCTAGCGCGGTATTCAAAGCAGCCGATTACAATGCAAGGCGAGCACCGTGCTCTGTCTTTCTGTCCTTCTGCCTGTCGTAGCCCAAGATTACAAATCCGACAATCCGCAGTGCAAAAGTCACGCCGAATAGTCGATCAGTATCGCCCTCGTTATGATTTATACGTTTCGCCTCCCTATTTCTTAAACCATGCGCCTATCTGAGTCCATATGCATATAAATGTATCTCAGATGCCGCTTTCTACTGGAGTATTCTTTCCTTCAGAGCAATCTCACACTCCATTAGGTATTCCGCCGAGGCGGCAAAAATTCCAGACCTGATGCTGAGGAAAAGTTTTACAATGGTGGGTCTTTATTTGAAGTGGGAATTTTAAAGAGAGTTACGTGATTTGTGAGCATTCTTAATTCGAGAAAACAGTTCAGCGGAGATACCAATTTTACTAGGCCATACGAATAATTACAAATTTATTACAAATATTTTAAAAAATAGTTTAGCGATTTAAATTAATCTTATTCAAACTTTCATTACTAACAAATGTTCTGTTTAAACTCATGGGGATATAAAAAGTTGTTTCACTAAAAATATGAGATATATCATCTGTACCAAAAGATTATTTTTAATACAACTGTACAATAATATATACGAGGGCAAGTCAACAAAGACTGAGAGTTGTTTTCTTTTTATCGCGCACAGCAAAGAAACATTGTTGAAACAATGTTGCATGATGAAAACATCTACCCTGATTGGTGGACAAAAACAGAAGTTAGCTCTCGCATGCGTCTCTACACAGGGGACGAACAAACTACATCAGTTCGCCAGTAGCCTACATACAAAATGGACGTTCGTGAAGAGCAATATGCTGTGTTGAAGTTTTGCTTTCGTTTGCAGAAATCCGGCATGGAAGTTTACAGGTTGTTGCAGCAGGCATATGGTGATGATATTCTGTCCCAATGCACAGCACTTCGACGGTTCAAGGAATTTAAGCAGGACCGTTTTTCATGTTTCAAGAACAAGTAAGACAGTCCCGGTGCTCCAGCAACACAACTGTCATTGATAAATGAGAACAATGTCATTGCTTAACTTCCCACGTTTCTTTTTCACGGCTCTGCGCAACGACCTCAATGTTTGACAGTAAGAATTGTCATTGATGGTTGTCGTTTTTCATAAACTCTTTGTAAACAAGTCAAAGAAGACAATAGCCATGATCTTTCCTGTCGAGTGCAACTTTGAGTCTTTCACATAGGTGAGGATGTCTCCACCCCATAGAAGTTCTCTATAATTTTGGGTAAAATGATGTACATAACGATGCGGCTTGAGAAATCACTGTCTTCTACAAAATAGAATTGAAGTAAGTGGTTTTAAGCCGAAAACCTTGCATCTTTGCGTTAGGATGACAATGAACGAGAAACTTTTCTATTGGACATATTCAACTCCTATGCAATTTCCGCGACAGTCACTCTGCATCAATCTGCAGTCAATGACTTCTGTGCATGACGTTATCTCCCTTCCTTGATCAGAATCAGTCAACCCTGTTTGGCCTTGTTCAAATAAGCGGCACATTTCACTATGAGTGGACGCAAAACTACACTTGATCCATATATGGCCGAAATTCCATGTTGACTGTCCGTGTCATCGAGACGTTTTGCCCACAAAAAGCATACTGTTCCTCATACGAGTTCCTCATTGGAGTATGTTTTCAGTTGACGTGTCATTTTGCTCTCTTGCTCTTATCTAAACTCTAAAGTGACTGAGAAGTGAGCATGAATTTTGCTCTGCGCCACTCTTGATGCGCAGTGCTACCAGATTCCAGCGATAAGTCTAACTTGCTTTTTGCTCCTAGTAATTAGTTAGGTTAACTTCATATTTTAACCATATAAACTAAAAGTGAAATAGTACGTACCTAAGTGTACGAACAAGTCTTCATTAGGAAATGATTTTGATGTCTCAGTTTTCAGGACGTATAGGATAGGAACTTCATAGTACATAATGAAGTTTTTGGGCAAATGTCGAAAATCATACAGTTACTATTGTGACAGTCTTTATTATAAAAAGCTTTTGGATCATAATTTTTGCTACTAATGCTGTTTGAGATACTTCGTTAAGCCAAGACAGTTTGTGACTGAAAACACAATGTTATTAAAATTACGAGCTACTAGCAAACTGTCACATAATCTAACTATCATAAACTTGGTGTGAGTTCTATGAACTCTGAGCATCGTAGTGTTTCTTCATGAGATTAGAATACCATCAGGATGTCTGGGCCTTTCCCGAGAGACACCTGTCCGGATTATTATTTTTATAGTGTGCTATATAACGCTCATTTTTACTACTGAGGCATCACAAACGAGAGACACTGGTGAAACATAAAATGAAAGGAAAAGCTGGGAAAGGAAAGGGAAACTTAAAGATGATTATTTACTAATACAATGGTTCCCTTTTAAGTAAACATTTCTCAACACACTAGAATTTCTTCATTCAAAGCTGTGACTGAGATATGCTGGGCTACCATTGAGTGAACTAAAATGTATACCAAATACTCTTAACAAAAGCGAACAGAGTTGCTACATTTTTTAAGTAAATGTTCCATACGAACATAAAAGTTATTGTATATCTATTTCTTTTACCGCACGATTAATTATTTCAATTGTTGTTATTACTACTACGTTAGTTGTGTTTTTCATTTCAATTTCAGCTAGTGCCGTGACGTATTTTGATAGTGTATCTGCAACAACTGCTCTAGTTGGATGGCGCTGCTGAATGTTTACCAATGCACGTTTAAGAATTAATCCCATAACCGTGGCACATTGTAAGTCTGGGGTTCGCATCCCGCCAGGACCATCCTCACTGACTGAGGTTTTTTCAGGTTTTCCTCAGTTCTCATAAATGGCAAATGCCGGGGAGGCACCCAAAGCTTAGGTCTCTGGAAGGTTTCCTTCCTTAAAAAATCCTTTTCCAATTTATCATTTCATCTCACATATCAGTGTCCATCGCCTGTGGTGTCTCAGTAGTAAAAACGGACATTAAACATGATTAAAAAAGGGGGGCCGGGAAAACCTTACACATTTGAATCTGCACTCTACTTTTGCAGTTGCTTTGGACTTATCCTAGCTGCTCCTGTTCCCAAATTTCCTTTCAATTAATGTAAGTATTTAAAATTTCTCTTACTTATATTAATTAGCAATACATTTTGAAAATGTCAATAATTTAACAGTCAGGCCTTTCACTCTTTTTTTTCTTCCCCCCCCCCCCCGTTTTCAATTATCGAATCGCGAATCCTTGGCTCAAACACGGTTAGAAATCTGATTTGCAAAGGAGCATATTTTAAATAGCCTATAGTGAACGTAAATTCCTGTCAAAGTATTAGCAATTCTAATGCTTCTTTGTGAGAGCTGTCCATTGAGAGAACACACAGATCGCGTCGAATCTGCCCACCTTATCGCGGTATATCTCAGCTACAAGGTGGTGGTAAGGTAACGGCTTCGGTTCTGCAGAACTATCTGGGAAATATTTTGACCTGAGGTTCCAGCAATGAATTGCTCTGCTGATATATAAGGTACAGAATCTTGCTGTACAACACACGGACAGTGTTGTACAGCAATAATTGCGTTCTGTGTTGCCCACAAGAACAAATTTGTTGCATTAGGAAAAGAAATAACAAAAGTCACATAGATAATAGTAAAATGATCCCTTAGTAAGTATTTCTACAGAAATATCATTAGGCGAACCTTACATTATAAGTTGGTTCCAAAAAAATGCATTTGCGCTAAGTTACTGTATCAATTGGTTCTGGAATTTAATACAAATAGTTTTTAAACTGATATGTTCCAATGCTAGAAAATATAATTCCAGTTTTCGACAACTATTTAACTACCACAAAGATAAAAAATAATAATTTTCAAAAGAACACTCTACTTCGTAGAATATATTGTAGTACCCAGTCCATAGTTTGTGGTTAGTTCTTGTGTAGTTGATTTTAATTAAATATATGGCAAGCAAGCAAATATATACGTACTAGGAAGTTTTATTGCCACGGGTGGCCGAGGTTGTTAAGCCGCGAACTCGTGAGCGGAAAGTCTGCAGTTCGAATTCCACCAAGACTGATTGAGGTTTTTTCCAGGTTTTTCTCAGTCCTTATAAATGGCAAATTGCCTGTCCCTAACTTAGGCCTGCAACGTTTCCTTCCTTTAAAAAAAATATTTTCCCAATTTACCATTTCATCTCATGATCAGTGCCTAGCGTCTTGGATGCCTCAGTAGTAAAAACGGGCTTTAAGAACTAATAAAAAATCTTTTAAATATTATATAAATAAATTAATACATCGTTGTTCATTTTATTCTAATTTTTATTAAAAGTTGTTGATCATAACTGAAAACATCGCATAAGTAGTTCTTCAGCATTACTGTTATCCAAGAGAGTGTTATCAAGTTGTTAAAATAAAGTGTAATTACACAATGAAGTTTTATTACTAAATATTTCAATAAGTAGCCATAATGACTAATAAATCGCAAATTAAGGAATGAAATTTAGGTATGAAATAGTTATTATGTCTGTATGTTAATAGAAAAATTAGTTCAAAAGCTTTCTTATACATCTAGAAAGTCAAAATCATCTATAACTTGTAATTGTCACTAGGCTAATTTTAAGTGCTTTTTTGCCTTCCTCTCGGATATTCCTTATTTTCCTTCCATCTCTTATCACTAGCTAACGCCATGGTTTCCTACTTCTTTTCTTCGTCATTTTATTTGTCGGCACATAGGAGTCCATTTCCGTCTTTAGTATGGGTACGTACGTTTGAACTGTAGGCTTGTACTTCTCTGGGTGGGAACTCGTGTTCCGTCGTTCTGCGACGATGTCCTTCAGCAAGGTTCCTCACAAAGTTCTTCTTTGAAATTTGACTCTTTTCTGTCATGGGAGCATAGACCAGGGTAACTAATCAATTATTTACTGCACGTATAATTTCCTTTACATTTATCTTTTCACTGTCTTACAGAATGTTAATTGTAATTCTGTGTAGCCTTTTATCCCAGTTTACGTTTTTATATTCCATATTGGAGTTGTTTTCTTGACAAATTCTTCCACCTTGGTTTTTTTTTTTTTAATGGGGAGATTTGTAAGAGGATGTTAAATATTCGTTAAGACAGTGATTCTTTTGAGTTGCTTGTATCAAGTACATAAAATTAATTAATGCTTCATTCGTTCCTATTTAAATTAATTAAAATTAATAATTGAGGAGTATACTTTGTAATAATATATGTTTTATTCATACACGAATGGATTACCTTGAAGTTTAATAGTATTAATATTGCGTTAATTCTATTAACATTAAAAATTATACAGTGAGGTTATTTGAGTTTTGGACCTCCTTTGTGCGGCTGCTTAGTGGGAAAGTGTAGCCGCCTCAACCGGAAAAAGAGAATAGAGTTGGCGCGCATAAAGTTACTATTTTATTTTAGTATTTATATTTTTACTGAAAACATAAAATGATACCATATTTAAAATTTATAACAATAAATTCTAACCTATATTATTTCTCAGCGGAAACACATTGCCCGCATCTGCTTAGAAATTTTCTTTGTTTCATCAAACTTTTTTCTGTAAGAACACGATGGTACCGAACATGTTTTCTCTCGTAACTTTTGAACAAGCTGACGAACAGTTCCTCTACCTGGAACACGATTGCCAGGATGTTTTGTTGCGAATCGCCTTACCACATCTCTGCAAGAATCCGTTTTCACGTATGTATCGTATATAAAAAAAAAAACCTTTCTGCTATTCAAGACTATGTTTAAGTAGTAGCCTAACTAACTAAAAAAATTAACAAAAAATTTACACAAAATAAAAGCACCGAATAACTCATAAACGTGCTAATACTCGTTGACACATGATATAATGATTTCTCCCAGTACGCAGTCGCGATTTGCTGGCCCCTAAATCAAATAACCTCATTGTTTTAGTACTCAAATTTGCTGCTATATTTTTTTAATTAAAATCAATTACACAAGAACTAACCTGAGACTATGTACTGAGTTCATTGCCCAGTTTCTTCCCCATTAAACCGTTTGTTCATTTGCATCCATGGCAAACTGAAGGGAAAAATACATTAACTTATGATTCTGAATCAGTTGTCAATGTATTATCTTTTAGATGGATTGACAAGTTTGCAAGTTTAATACTTAAGATGATAAACGTCTTCTAAAATGTGTTTTATAAATAATGTGTCATGAAAAATTACGAGTTAATCAAATACCTTAAATGCAATTAGCACAAATTTTTTAAAGCGGAATGTTGTATAAGCTTCATTCTCGTATATCTCTGAACTCTTTTCTGCAGCAAAAGTTTTTTATAAAAACAGTGAAGAGTGTTTGAAAAATGAATACAGAAAGCAAAGATGAAGGCTGAAGATTTTAAGAGGATAAAAGAAGACTGAAAATATATATATAATGTCCAATCAATCTCGCACCAAAAGCTATTATGGTATTTTTCTTAAGCAGCATTGCTGTATACATCAAACATCAACTTTAAACTTTGTGCTTAGCATAAACAGCGAACATCATCAGTTACAGTTCCTAAGGTTCTTGGTGCAATAACCGTTCATAATTCAGCGTTCTGAAGATTTGTGGTGAAACACAGTAATCACAGGAAGAATTTGCAAACGTGTTATAGGCCAAACTAAGAATAGATAGCAACAAAACAAAGAATACATAACAAAAGATGCAAATAAACTCGTTCCTTGACTTTTGATCAAAACATTAAAAATTAAAGAAGTGTTATGTGAAATTTATGTGACGGTTTCATCTTTCTCCATGACAACAAAAAGTTTGCAGATATTGGGAGAGTTACCTTACACACTGTGGACAAAGTGACCCCTGTTGCGTTTAATAAGGTTACTGGCGGCGGATAAAGCCAGTCATAGTATTCGCTCCCCAACCTCGCGATTACAAATGGATACTTCCCATGTTTTCAGTTCCTTCATGGAGCCCATTGGGCTCAATCTCCCATTCTAATGTATTCACAATGTATCATTCGTGCACGTTCTCTACTTCAAAACGTAGACAATAGAAAATATATAGTCACAATATGACCAATCTTACAAAAAAGAGCAGTTAAAATAATCCAGAATCACTATTCTGATGATTATGACAAGGAATGCAAAAGAAGAATAAAAAATACTCACACTATCCCAACCTGGTGTTTGGAGAGCAAAACTCAGGAACATAATTATTAACCTTAAAAATTAATACAAATAGCTGTGCGTGTGCACTTTTGAGTTATGTTTGCTTTACAAATAGCACTGTAGAAGACAAAACCATGAGTTCAAAAGTACATTTAAAATGACTTATAGAACAAAAATATGAAAGTAGTGGATTTACATGTGCTAACTTGATAATAGTACTTTCTGGAGGGAGAAAAACAAGAAAGAACAGTTGGAAATCAGGTGGCTGTTTTATAAAATTCAAATAAGCAATATCCTTTTAAAAAATGGTATTACAGGATATACCCCGTCCAAAAATATCACAAACCTTCCTTTGTGATAGTGAAATTGTGGTGTTTATTAAACATTCTGAAATAAATATAGTAAAAGTGAAACTATATATATTTCCAGACCTAAGCTTTTACAAAAGGGTGTAATTATTAGCCAACACAATAAGAAAACACAACATTAAAGGAATTGACTTTAAAAATATACACATTTAAAGACGCATTTATATTACGACACCACCCACGATAAAGAATATATTATTGTTTTCTATATCTGGATGTAATGAATAGTGTGGAAGGAAAACACAAAGTTAGAGATGGAAAAACACATAATTCAAAGTTTCACAAAACTATTTTCATTGCTATGTCTGAGATTATAGAACATTTTTAAAATGTTTGTCCCACATTTCATCTATAATAATTGGAACAAAGCTTTAGAAGAGCATGTAATTTTTTTTCAATTTTTTGCTCGCTCTAAAATTACAAAACTCAAATCGCTTAGGAATTTATTATTTTTGCATTATAATTAATATATCATATAGAACTAACACGTTTATTTCAAAATGAATGATGCTAATCACAACTTTTTAAACTTCAAATGCAAGTATAAAATACGTTTTGGAGATTATTGGCCTCTAGAGAAATGTCCTCCCTCCTGAAAATGCGTAACACAATACGGCATTTCTTACATTTTGTCTATCACATGGTTTATAAATATAGCAAGATTTCATTTATGCGGCTATGCGAACTCACAGAACTCACTCTATTAGCCCGTCCAAAACCCATACGTCATTCATGAAACACTATGCAGTAGAGGTTTAGTGTGCAATACCCGCACAGATGTTATTGGGGCCAATTTTTTTGGCCAGATTGTGGAGCCTGCAAAATACCATCAGATTTTTATGGAGTTTGTTGGGCAACGTGCGATTAGAACTGGGTCATACATGGGTATTTTCAACAAGATGGCGCTACATGTCATACATCAAACCACGGCTCTAATTGAAAGTTTCTTTGATGAACTTGTGGTCCCCGAGATCTCCTGATTTGACAACACCGAACTTCTTCCTATGGGGTTACTTAACAGAGTTTACGCCTCACGCCCCTAGACATTGGACTATCTGAAGCACAAATTACACAGGGGATCAATGGTATTTACAACATAATCCTCAAACGAGCAGTCAGTAACATGGAATAATGTGTTCAGCAATGCCTTATGCAGGAGGGAGGATATTTTCAACATTTTTAGAGCTTAATAATCTCCTAAATATACTCTGTATTTGAGGTCGAATAAGTTGTGTCATTCGTTTTGATATAAATAAAGAAAGAAATGTGGTAGATCTATGCAATCACTCTTTATTATTCAAAGAACTTTGCAACTTCATATGAGATGCCCACAGTTAAAACAGTTAATAAGAGAGCTAAAGCAAGGCGTAACAAAAACAAAAATAAATAGAATAGAAAGTCGTAAGTACGTCACTAACAGCGATTAACACTTAGCTATAGCTTTTCTTTTGTTTTATTGCAGTTGTTCCTGCATTCGGCTCTTTTCGTATGATAGTTTATTCTAAAGTGAAATAGCTGTTAGATAGCATGAATAACCAGGATCTAGCATTTATTTTTTTTCTTTGTTTTAGAGTTATTTTCACGTCTTTCTTATATTAAACTTAATTTCATTTTTCTGTAATATCTCAAAAGATTTTTTCACTATACATTTACTTAGCAGCAGTTTATATTCCTTTGCTCATATTAAAAACACTAAACATTCAAACTTTTAGATTTTAATAAGCTCAGAGCCGTGTTAAACATAATACTGTTGCCTGTGGTGATAAAATTCCTGTCTCTACTCTAATAATGAGTTAACTTCAGCTATCTACAATATGTGTTTTATCAATCTATTCAACTTCGTATCTCATATCTATTCTTTTACTTCAAAATAGAAGTTCTAAAATACTGCTATAATGAAGTTGTTATGACTTGTACATCTATTATAATGAAATATAATACATTCAAAGGAAATGTTTCAAACGAATTTAACTGGACGAAATCATTTTTACTGATGTAACAGGTTTGAAAAGCACTAAAGCTCCCATTGTTCAAAGTTATTTTTATTTGGATTTGATATCTAATTTATAATGTAAATATGTGAATGTAAATCTAAACCTATAAAGACTGCAGATAATTTATCTCTCATAATTGCAAATAATTTCACCCATCGTTCATATTTTATCAGTGCTTTTTATGCCTATTATGTTGTTTTGTTGATAGTTTTAATATTAATGACGATAAAACTGAGTGACTCTTAAGATTTTAATAAATGTAATAAATAAGACTTCATTTCTGATGTTTTCATGAACGAGTCTGCTTTCTGGTCCACTTGATATATTAACTTATTTCTGTAATAATTTATTAACTTTCACATTTGCCACTTAATGGACTAATATACCCTAGCAGTAGTTAATTCAGAAGCCCTAAGTAGGCCCATGAATATTTTTTTCTTGGGCAGTAGTCCGGCATTTAACTGACACTTTTTTAAGAAGCTGGATGAAGTCTCGAATCCTGTGCACGTAGTTACTAGCGTGACGACATTCCTGCAGCAACACCTTCTTATCGCAAACAAAATCTCTGTGTTTCCAGAAACGTGTTAAAATGTCAAAGTACTTCGTGAATAACAAAGTGCAACTTGAAGCATGACGTTAGCCCTTGCATAGCTCACACAACATGCTCTGTGTTGGGTGGGTTGTCTATTGACACCAGTAAAAATGTTGGTGAAATGTTAGCCTACTTCACTGTTTCGATATTTTGAATCTATCTCTGAAACAAGAAACCATGCGAATTGCTCACCCTAGGAATGTAAAACGCAAGATGAGAAGTATTTCTTCAATTAGGGGGGGGGGAGGAATGTAACAAGGGCTAAATTAGGACTATAGAGAGGGTGAGGGACACACTTAACAATGACTTTGGTGAAATACTGAGCAACAATATTTGCGACCGTGCATTGTCGTGATGCAGCATGCAGCTTGTTGCACGGGAGTTCAACAGAGTTGCAGTTGTTTAAAACATCTCTGCAGCATTGCCCAGTGAACAGTTGTGAGTACAGACATGACATCCTGATAAATCGTTTTTTAATGTCGAAGTAGATGACCACACAGATTTTTGCTGTTTACTCTTTGGATGGATATGATGTAGCCGAGTTTTATCAGCAGTGATTATCTTTGAAAGAAGCCCCGTATATTCTTGTAGCATTATCTACAACTGCATGCAAACGTCCTTTTGTTCAGGAATCTGCAGTCTTGGAACCCACAATGCACAAACACATCTCACGATCAGATGCAACTTTTCAGTTACCAACGGAGGGGGGGGGCAGTGAAATTTGAAGAATTTCAAATAGTGTTCTTAATGTTATTGGATCATCTTCTCTTTCAATAACAGCAGCGGTGTAAATGTTTTCTTCCGTTACAGCACTAACTGGAGAGTCAGGTCTACCTTTCTTTGAAATTGGTTGCTTCCGCTCATTAAACATTTTAAACCATCTTCAGCTGAGCTAGGAAAAACAGGCATTACATCTCCTGTAACATTACATAGATCTCAACTGAATATTTGTTGAGAAAAAAAATCATAATTTCAGAGCAGCATATTGCTCTTCGCGTGTCATCTTCATTTTGCTGTGGGCAGAATGAACATATGCACTTAACACTACAAATAGAAGTTACCCATTCCCGAACGGTAGCGAAGACTCCCGATTTGTTATGATTTTAGTGTAGCTGTTACTTAAAGCAAATTTCCATTCAAAGTATGATTCCCTGATAGCTCAGTAGGTTAAAACGTCATGCCACTGATGCAAAAGTACTGGGTTAGAGTTCCCATGGGTTAATGCTTTTTTCCCTTATAATCATTTTTCTCTCACAATAAAAGTTACTAGTTTTTTATAAAAATAATATTACTCTATAATAAACCTTTCTATACTTTTCTTAATCCAGTGAATATTTTTTTTCAAGCGTTAGCTTAGATTATTTTAGTTTAGTGTAAGTTTAACAAATAAAATAAAAAAACATAAAACCTAACATATATCCAGAATAACAATTTCTAACTCGTTGCTTTTTTTAAGTTAGATTAGATTGGATTACATGGTTAGGATAAGTTAGTTTAAATTTAGCAAAAAAAAAAATAATAACCCATAAAAAGTAATATTACTCCATAATAACAATTTCTGACTAATTTTTTTTCTTAATCTTCATAACTTTCTGCACGATCCTTAATCGAATGAATGTTATTTTTTTCCGTAAGTTTAGTTTAAGTTCAACAACAAAAATAATAGTGCATAAAAAGTGATATTCTTCAATAATAACCGCGATTTTATACGGAACTAAGGCATCTGCTGGCTACCGCTGCTGCTCAAGACTGAGGAATTCGGATTTCTGGGCTGCCTCTCGGAAATGGGTAACTTCTACTTGTAGGTTAAGTCATGTCCCAACTTGCACACCTCTCACAGGCGGGAACCGGAAGTAACAATATCGAAATGCGCATTAAGTATACAAAGTACTGTATATGTAAATTTTAGCGCCAGAAATTATGCAGGTAAAAAAAAAAAAAAAAAAAACTGTGGCAATTCTTTATTGAACAGCCTTCGTAGATACGATGTTAGTTTTTCAAAAACTTTAATTGAATCCAATGTATTGTACTTCAGTCATGTTGGTCCTGGTGGTGTAGTGGTAACCATACTTGCCTTCTAAACCCAAGATAGCGGGTTCACACCCGGCCAGGATCGATGGATTTTTTTCGGGCGTAAAAATCTAAGTTTTACTTCCTTCGGAATGGAAGTAAAGCCGTGGGTCTCGTGTCTTACATTTACACACGAAAAAGAACCTCAAGCCTGAAAAAAGTGGCCACTGGGCAAAATTTCTCGGTCCTGATTTGAATGGGACGCTAATGACCTGAGATGTTAAAAAGCGTTCATAAAAAAAAAAAAAAAAACAAATCAAAAATCAACAGTACTGAAGTCATTGACATAGATAGTATTAAGTAAACAATATGGTCATTTACCAAAGTTAACATATAATATAAAGGATGGTTCACTTAAAATGCTACGATCTAATATTTCTTAAATGGATCAATATAACTCACTGCTTTTTCTAAACTTTTCTCCGTGAGAGCTTCATGGGCAATATGTCAGCGGGTCACATCATGAGGCTCCGGAGGGGAAAGAGGTAGGATTGTAATATTTTTAAATGGAACTATAGTATAATTTTTTAAATATTCTGATTTTTTTCAGCAAATTAATCAACTTCTATTTAAAAATGTTTTTCTAAAATGAAATCTTGAGAAGTTATAAGGTGTTTGAAACGATATATTCCGAATAAAGATCAATGATAAATTTATTTATTATTTTTAATCTTTTTACTAAGTGCTCAAAACGCCTCCATCAACATTTAAAGACTTAGAAACATTTTTCTCTAACGTTTGCCAACATATTAGAAGTATTAGTGTCCAAGCTTCAGGAAATCGCCCCTTCATATTCCCATTGGTCATAGGTGCTGTAGACATGAATTTTTGTTTCGCTAACCCCCATAAAAAGTCATCCGAAAACGTAATGCCAAGCAAACTGGTTGGCCATGCAATAGGTCCAGTATCCATCTTGTTCAGCAATTCACTTGTGCTTCTTACAAAGTGTGATAGTGCATCATCTTGCTAGTACCATGTTTTTGCTTGTACATTGAAAGGTATATTATTCAAGAATGAAGATAGTTTATATGTGATAATTTCCTCTGTTAACACAGTATTAAAAACATGTTTATTACTAATTCAAATCATGTCATGTATGTGAGTGCACGAGTATGAAACCTAAACAACCAAAATTGCTAAATTTTAGCTGACTGTGAAAATAAATGGCAAACATGTTGATACATTGAAATCAGAATCAGATAGGGAAATAGGAGATCTTGGCCGGGGCTAGAATTGCCAATCTCCTCCCTCTGAGTCTATGTGCATGGAGACCTCAAAGGTTATCTCGTTGCAGTGATTTTATCCCGAAGAGGCAACTCGAAACTTTCGAGTTCTTGTAGCTCAGGTTGCATAATGCAATGTACCAAATTATTAGGATCGACACACACACACACACACACACACACACACATATATATATATATATATATATATATATATATTAACAGTAATTATAAAAGCAGAAAAGGATAAAACGCTAAGAGAAAGTTACACTTGAAATCGCTATATTTCAAACGCTTAGAGTTCTTCTGTTAATTTGTTACATTTTTAATAGTGTTTCTTTATTTTTATTTTTCTTTTATATTACTCAAATTACACCGGGACTCGAACCACGAACGGGATCTTCGTTTTACCGTGCCGATGCCCTTACCTCATGAACTACCGTACCCTGTCCGACTAAAGCCGCGAATCTCTTCCATCACAGTCGTGACTGTAGAAATATGTCTGTGGTTCTGGCTTTTTGTCCCACGGAAAGGAAGGTAATACACCAGACAACGTAGTCAACCTTCACGTATCAGTAACATGCAGTACATGAGTGAAACGCCACTGGCAGCAGTGTAGACGCCCTCCAATCGGCAAAACGGAAGACAATTATGACGTTCATGGCATACTCCTCGTGGAGTTTCTGGAAAGAAGAGCAACACTTCAAAATAGCATTTCTTATAAGATTTAGAATCCAAAAAGCAATTTCATAACATCTATTAGGTTACAGCAGTTTGTTGACCGCCACGAGTGGCCGAGATCGTTAAGGCGCGGACTCGTAGGCGGGAGGTCTGGAGTTCGAATCCCGCCAGTACAGTCCTCTCTGACTGAGGTTTTTTCCAGGCTTTCCTCGATCCTCATAAATGGCAAATGCCGGCGAGATGCCCTAAATTTAGGCCTGGAACCTTTCCTTCCTTAAAAAATCCTTTCCCATATATCATTTCATCTCATGTATCACCGCCACGGGTGGCCGAGGTCGTTAAGGCACGGATTCGTAAGCGGGAGGTCTGCGGTTCGAATCCCGCCAGGACCGTCCTCCCTGACTGGGGTTTTTTCCAGGTTTTCCTCAGTCTTCATAACTGGCAAATGCCGGGGAGGTACCTAAAACTTAGGCCTGGAACGCTTCCTACCTTAAAAAAAAATATCCTTTCCCAATTTATCATTTCATCTCATGTATCATCAGTGTCCACCGCCTGTGATGCCTCAGTAGTAAAAACGGGCGTTAAACACCACTCAAAAAAAAAAAATCTCATGTATCATCCGTGTTAACCGCCTGTGGTGCCTCAGTAGTAAACACGGGTGATAAACACCATTCAAAAAAAAAAAACATCAGTTTGTTATTGTTTGTACCGCGCATTTGTTTAAATAAATTATTAGCTTTAGTGCATTTATATTAAAATTGGATTCATTGTGGGTGATAATGTTACTAATATAGAATAAAACACAAAAATTTGCAAAAATATAAAAAGCCTAGTTTTAATGAAAGGATATTAAAACTGAAGTAAAATGTAAATCGTTAATTTGTCTGTAAATTGCTACCTCTAAATTCCTAATCAGTTTTACGATGTATCAAAATGTAGCAATAAAGTCAATTTTGACATGGTAAAACGTTTACTGTTAGTACAAATTCTTCAGTTTTAACACCATTAAAACTCGCTCAGAATTTAGAACCAAAAATGTCCGTTTGTTTGGTTATTTTTATCTAAGTAACAACGGAAGCATTGAAAGCCGACTATCTTCCTCCACATGAGCTCAACGAACAAAAGAGAAAATGTAAACAGACATCAGATAGCCAGAAATACCATAGTTGGATTAGACTGGAATGTTATGGATCGAGGACGGTACTTCAAGGGCTGGCTACTTGTATAAACGCATCCAATGGAGGTATTTCCGCTAGGAAACGTTGAGGAGAGGGAGACACGCCGAGGCCAGGATCCGCAGGTGATGAGACATGAACTTAGATGGGGTTCAACACCCCCATGCAGGGTGAGCACCCCATCCAAGGAATTTGAGCCCTGGAAAACATTTCATAGCGCAAGCCACCGTCACACCGCACCAGCCCACCTCGCCCTTGTACTTTATTCTGTGTAATACCATTGTAATAAAATTATATGAAATGGTAGAGTGAAAAGTTCGTGACAAAAATATTCATCCACATTTGCCTAAGCGATCAGAGTAAACCAAGAGATGGCCGGCCGCAAAGGATTTGAACCCGGAGCTTTCCAAATGCAAATTTTAAGCGTTACCATCTCAGTCACTCCGCTCGATAAGAAAGCACTTCATAGATTGAACAATTTTACAAAACCTTATTAGGAAATCATTTATAGCCAATATGAGTGCCAGAGACAATGAAATATTGTACAACAGTTACAACTGAAGCTACTGTCAGATTAAAAAATTAATTTATTTAATTTTAAACGCTGTACTCCTTCTCCCCTCCCCCCGCATAATTTGCTATTTCTGGCAGTAAAATCCAACCTCGTAAATGTGTTTCATTAACACCATTTCTGTAAGATGATTAAATAACGATTATTTTATTGCCTTTTAAATATAAATTAAGCCACTGCCGTGATTTAGTGGCTACATTTGTGCTTCCTACGCAGTGACCCCGGATTCAACGTCCAGTTGGATCAATTTCCTAACTGAAGATTTTTCGGGGATTTTCCCTCAAGTCTTAGGTGAATGCCTAGGAAACTTTCCCTGAGCTCATTCGGCCTGATTATCATCTATCAGATTATCATAGCTGCGCCTTCCAGGATCCAAACCTTAGAGGTTTGCTACATTCTCGCCAGGATAGAAGCATCCCATAAATTCGAATGGACAGTTGTGACATTGACCAAAGAGGTACAAAATGCTCCGTCCATACGTGCACGTGAAATCGTGTTCCAGATGCAAAAGTAAGCCAGTAATTTATAATATAGCGTTGATTAAGATTTGCAAACATTATTAATCCTAATTTTACACAAGAATTATAGCTTGTGTACAGCCGTTACTTCACAGAAAATTGCCCCACGCACCTGGTGTTCCTCAATAACACATATTAAACAGTCTACCATCTGTTTCTAACATACCACGCCTCCTACCTGTATTCTTGAATGCTTTGATTTCAATATGGCAGCCTCTGGGCGATTCCCGTCATTCGCTCCTGCCTACACCTACCTAAGATGCTCCTGTACTTCAGATTAGCACGGTTGTTAAGGGTTTTAATCGTTTATTGCCAAGCTCCCTCTTTCTAATAATTTTCCAATGATGTAATATTTTTCAAATTATATTAAAAATCGAAACTTAAATATTTGAGTTATTTAAATGTTTTATACTTGTTAAATTTTTTCTTTATTATTATTGTTATAACCTGAACTTCCTTTAGCTTATAATATCTCTTTAGTACAGCGAGGTTATTTGAGTTAGAGACCGGCTTAGTGCGGCTGCATAAGAGGAGAAGTCAATCGCCAGAGCCGTATAATGCATATGCAGGTAGAAGCTTATACTTATTTTGAGGGATACTTTATCAGCGAACAGTTGTATATTTCCATGTTGCTTGGTGCTTTCATCGTATGTAAAGTGTGCTAATTGTTCTTCGTTAGCTACGCTGCTATATAAATATAGTTTTATGTACGATACATATGTGAATATGGAAACTTCCTGAGTGGTAAAGCGATTCGCAAGAAAATATCATAGCACTCGTGTTTCAAATGCAGAAAATTTTTGCCGACTTGTTAAAAAGTACGAGAGATGGGATCTTTCAATGACAAGAGACATGTTCCTAAGGAAGAAAAGTTTGGAGTTTCCAATGCAGATGTAAGCAATGTACTGCCGCTGAGGGGCATCATTGTGAACATATTTTATAATACAGGTTAGGGCTTATTACTAAAAGTTTTAAAAGTTGTGTCATTTTATGTTTTCAGTAAAAATAAAAATACTAACTTTAATTGCAACGGCTGTCTGTAAGCAACCGCGCTCAGATGCCCGTAATTCTAATAACCTGCAGTTTGTTTCAGGCCGAATTTGCATTTCGATTTATATAAAATAACTCTTTTGTTTTTAATACAAGAACAAAAGAGTTTATAAGATGAATCTCTTTCATTCGGAAAGTTCCATCCGCCTCATATCACTATATCATTCTTTTAGTTTTTTCTAGAGATCGACCTTTTCGATTTTAATTTGGCATATACATTGTAACTCTATTTTCTAGTGTGATGTACATAAATCGTAATTTATTTCTAATCTTGAAGTTATTGCTTTCTCTAAAATCTTAATCACATTTAAAATAACAATGAACATTTGAATCGGACAAATCCATCGCCTTTAATCGCCTCGGCAAGCTAGCTAGTGTATGCTTATATGAAGATATCCAAGTTTCGTTCGTTTCCGCCTGTCCCGCTAAGTGAATGAAAGATGAGCATAAGGAACGCGAAACCGCCTAGCTGAAAATAGTGACTTCATGTTATCAGTAGTATTAAGCCGAACTTTTGTTAACACTTTCGTAATTCTCATTAAGACGAAGTTCGAATTTGAGGTTTTGAATTTTTGTTATAATTCAAATGACAATAGCCTAAAAAGCATGTAATTATAAGAGAGTAAAAGTATAGCATTTTTTTTTCGGGTATGCGATTATTGTTTTAAAGTTCATATTTTGTTATATGAAAAGGATGTCATATTATTACAAAAAAAAATCATCTTTACAGGAGCAAGAATGCATTATTTGTTGATCATTATTATTCCTTGTTGGCACGAAAAGTTTTGTGTTGAACTTGTGCATTTGGTAAGTATAAAATACAGTTGCTTCAATAAGATATGTTAATTAGTTATGCCGGCCTTTATATAAAATGAAGCATGCTCATTGTTATCAATTACATGATAAAATAATAATCATCTAAAATGGCGGATAAACAAATTCTTCTTAAATGAAGAAATATTTCGTTTTATGAAAGTGAAGTTAAATAGTTCTTCCCTTAATGTTCTTGTTAACTTAATGAATAGATTAGCAAATATTCAAAACGCGTTAGGTTGTTATTGAATACACCACAGAATTCTCTAAATTAGCATTGCCTTAAAACATATATATAAATTAACACTAATAATAAAAGTAGATAAAGGTAAAACACAGAGAAAGAGTCACACTTGAAATTGCTTTATTTCGAACTACTGCGAGTTCTTCAATAGCAAGAAGCTAGCTATTTATCCATCTTTAATATATATATATATATATACATATATTAAAGATAAGATAAGTTCATTAAGTTTCCTTTTTAATGCGATAAATTCATCGCATATTTCTGTAAATCATTTTCGAAGAACATTAACCGGTAAAAAATAAGTAGACATTTAAAAAAGTTTATATTATAGTTGATAGTACAAAATCCATAATATATGCAATACTTTATATAAATTTTAACAGAGACATAAATGAATTAATCTATATTTGACTGACTTCCGCATGGCAAGTAGTAAAAGCAATCTCTCTTTACCTTTCTCTCTCCCGCTCTTTCTTCTCCCTCTGTGGCAAAAAATGTGCAAGTATTATTTTATGTTCCTTCAAGAAGAACTCCCATAAAAGAATAACTTTATTAAATTATATTTGGAACATGCTGCGTGGTATTCTATCGGCCTACAAGTCAGATATAAAAACTACTTCTGGGCGTGAAAGATTTTTTCTATACTTATTTACCTTAATCTGAAAACAATATATATACACACACACATATATATATATATATATATATATATATATAGAGAGAGAGAGAGAGAGAGAGAGAGAGAGTTTGCAGTTTGCAATTTGTTTCATATTTTTGTTATCTTTCCGAATAAATCGTTCAAATATGCATAATATATTTCGTTCTAATCTTGTAAATTATTGTATTCGGCAAGATATGAAGTTTAAATTAATTAAATATGATTGAGATTTCTAAGAGATTTGAGGGTTATGTCCCTATAAAAAAGACAATTTTAATGAAATGCATTATTTTGACAACTTTTTGCATGAAATTTATTACACATAGGTCATATCAAGAAAAATAATTATCTTTATATGTAGTTGTAGTATAAAAAAAATTAAATTGTTCTATATTCTGTGCGATTACACATCAATTATCCACGTACGATCATGTACTCGTAGCGGGATAACTGAGGTGCCCACATATATTACCGTTTTCTAGCGCTCTCTCTATCAAAATGTCTTTTTCCTTACTGTATGACATGAACAGTTCTTAGAAAATGTATTCCATCTTATGTGTGTGTTTTCCAGGTTTCGCTGCCATATAACAACATAGGAATGGTTACAGCCTTGTAAACATTTGCGTGTGTTTTAGTTTTCTTTTGAATATATCTGATAATTTACTGCGATACTTTGAAAAAATAATGTTATTGTCTTGTTTTAGTCTGGAAATAACTTGCAATCTAAATATTTGAAATTTGAAACTCTCCTTTTTTTATCCTAAGTCAAAAAGAAAAGTATTTATGGCAGCATGTGCACTGAATGCTTATATTAAAACTTCGTTTGCGAATATAATTCCTCCTGTTAAGTCCAGCAAGGTACAGTAACATAATGATAGCATCGATACAATAAGTTCCATATTCTTGTTCCAGTACTGTGTTGTATCTCATCTTTCCAGGTTTTATTCCGGTTTTTTGTTTACTTTAACCGTTTATCTCTCGCCAGTGTGTTGATGCTTACAGGATGTACTCTTCCGCCAAGCAACAAGTAGACTGAGTCCGGTTGGCGTTAAGGAGGAGAGGGGGGAAATGGAATTAAAATGCTATTTAAGAGAGGAAATATATATAATAAGGCAGGGGCTCGTGCAATCTGTTGACCGTCACGATCTGTTACACCCACGTGCAGAATCCAGAGCGAAATCGTGAGCTTGTAAGGTGGACTGTACAGTCCGGGACAAAACGTGTCCCTTTTACAGAAAAGGTCACCTTTTCTTGAAGCGCCATATTTCTACCTTCTCTCTTGCATCTTTTGCTTTTTTTTTTTTTTTTAGACCTATAACTTCAGTGCTAAGATACTCCCGGCAAGGCAGATTGTCTTGGGTTTGAGTCACTTAATCGCCAAATTGCATAATTTCGTAAGCTCCGTGTATAGCGTTCCGGTGCAACATATTCCGGTAACCCCTTTCTTTTCTTTGTTTTTTTTTTGTAGCTGTTTAACTGTCGTAGATAATCAAGATGACAAAGCAATTGATTAATTATAACACAAATCATGTAGAATCTGTGGGGGCCTAACTTTACATTGCATTGACATGATTTCGTCTAGTCAATAAGTGGCTGATATCATTAAGACATGGACATGGTCTGGGGTTCTATCCTCATCAAGATTGTCCTCCCTGCTTGAGGTCTTCCTCAGTCCTCATATCGGGTTAAACTAGAACGCTTCCTTCCTAAATAAAATTCCTTTACCAACTTAGCATTTTCTCTCATGTCCAGCGGCTATGTAGTCTCTGCAGTGAAACAGCCACGGGTAGCCGAGGTCGTTAAGGCGCGTACTCGTGAGCGGAAGGTCTGAGGTTCGAATCCCACCAGAACCATCCTACCTGACTGAGGTTTTTTCCAGGATTTCCCCAGTCCTCATATATGGAAAATGTCGGGGAAGTACCCTAATCTTAGACCAGCAATCCTTTCTTTAAAAAAAATTCCAATTTACCATTTCATCTCAAGTATCATCAGTAACACTGCCTATAATGCCTTAGCAGTGAAAACGGGCGTTAAACCAAAAAATTAGATCGATCACAGAACAGTTCTTGATCACCCCCAATGCATTCGCTCATAGAGTCCATTATTCCTCTTTCTAATGTACTCTTTGTAGCAAAACTACAAGTTTTTTATCACCCTCGTTTTCAAACAGATAACATTATTGTAATGCATTCTGTCTGTAAAGTAATTCACATTAATTAAACGGTATTGAGCTACTAATTCCTATGAACATTTAAGGCAAGCCTATACTGAAGTACAAATGTTTTAATTCTGAATCGAATATTCTTAAATTCTGCATAAAGATTAAAGTTATGTGTTTATGAATGAACGCATATAAATTTCCATTAAGTTATTGCCATTAGTTTTCAAAATATTGATTTTTTGTTATACAGTTACTAATATTGGGAAAAACGTAAGTTTACTATGTGGAATCAAATAGTATCTATGGTGTAATGAAATTCGTGTTCTTAATGCCTTATATTAATATAAACTACCCAAAATATACTGCTGTCCTTTGAAATTATTTTTAAAGTTTGTTCTTTTTACAGAGTAATTCGAATATTTGGGGCCTCTAGCGATAGAATCGCCCTGTGTCTTTGTTTTACTATAGAAACATTGCTTTGTGGTGACTTTGAATATTGTTTATATATGAAAAATATGTAAATTTACAGAGCTGCAGATAAACTCTGTACATATTTACTGAAATTTTTAGTAATTTTGATGGTAAGCTACATAAGGTAGACCTTTGCCGTGCTGAAGTATGGAAAAAAGTTTCTAAGAAAGTTGTTTATGTGCTAACAGTTTTAAATTCTTAAGCTAATCAAAACATAGGATTAGCCCTGACTCAGGTATTGTTGTTTTGTTATTCTTGTTGAATGAAATGCAAATAAAAAAATTCGAGGAAAGAGTTTAAAGTCGCCCTAGCATGACATTTTTTTGTACATTCTATTAGGTAATTACTGTCATAAGTAACTTCAATATGTGTGGTGGGATGATAAAAAACGATAATGGTTGAAATAGAGTACAACCGCAAAGAGATAAGAAAGAGTATGGCATCAAGGTGTAAAAGTTGAGGAAACCAAATTGGAGGTAAAGGATAGAGATATGAATATATAAAGAACTACAGGCACTACTTTAAAATGTTAGTTTCAAAAAATAGAGCAGTAAGCTTTGGTGTGTTAAAGGCAAATGACGTGATGGACGAAAATAGGTCTTACAGTGAATAGTTATTCAATAGACATTTCTAATTTCACACAATTTTATAAAATGTCTTGAATTTTATTAATTAAATACTTCAGGAATAAAGAAAACAGGTTTAATTTTAATCACCAACCTCTGATATTTCCTATATAACGAGTAAAAAAAAATTGGCTAATGTAATGTATGAAGGCAAGGTTCGAACTCACGCGCTACATTTTATAGAATTTTTGAACAATTTAACATTGGCTCAAACTTGGATGGGTGGGAATGAAACCACACGTCCTTTAAAATAGATCAATAATTTTAATTTAAATAATTCTTCATGGCGTCCAAGTTATGCTTTCTCAAGATGAGGGAATTATATTCAATAACGTTTATCACTAATTTGGAAGAAATAGAACAAAATATGTGTTATGCAAATTGTAATACCACTTTCCGTGAAGCATACTACAGAAAAGTACAAGACATAATACAAACATGTTTACTGTCCAATATCTGTACATACATTCTGGAAGAATGTGGGTTTTATCCGAATTAGACACACCCATCATTGTGCACGTACATAACATAATTCATATAAAGAGGTTCGTGTGTGATTTATCATCTCAGATATGACTTTTTCTAAAGTTAAGGAAGATTTTGTCTGAGATAATAACTGTCCATTGGGTCGATACGCTTAAATTAGTCTTCACAAACCCACAAAAAAGACGTTGGGTGGTGTCAGATCTGAAGAATTCGCAAACCAAACTAAATGCCCCATCAGATAATTCAATGAGGTGGTGCATCATCTGTTGGAACACGATACCCATGTAATTTTCCTGTTGCGTTCTTGGTTCGAAAATGTTTCTCAACATATTTATATACAGTCCCTGGAACTGCATCTTTTAAGAACTATCCACACAGATTACAGTGACTTATCCTTCATCAATGAGTATTCAGTAGCCAATATGGAACGTTGCCTCACAAGTGCACACAGTGGGTGCAAATACAGCTGTTGATGATCAACATGGCATAAAGGTTGAACATGTTAGGCAGGGATTAAGAGAACAGTTTCAGTAATGAAAATAGTTTATATATTGGTAGAAAATTTCGGCATGAGCAGACAGTCGCATGAGACTTTTATTGAAACTTCCTGTCAAAGCATCTACACGCCTACGGCACTAGTAAGTGACATATTGGCAGATTATAAATGGGTTTCATTACAGTAAATCACAACAAACATTTCGCTCGTTGCAATGTAGTAACAATAATAGTACAAAACTTCTGTATTTTAACATCAAATTTTAATTTAAATTACTACAAATCATTGGTCATTGATGTTATAATTTTTTAAAAAATATTTTGTTTTACGTTTTTCTAAACAGATCTCCCGGTAGATTTGAGGGGTTTCCGGAATATGTTGCACCGGAACGCTACACACGGACTTAAAAAAATATGCAATTTGGCGATTAAGTGACTCAAACCCAAGACAATCTGCCTTGCGGGAGTATCTTAGCACTGAAGTTATAGGTCTAAAAAAAACAGAAAACTGTCGAAGCCTATTCTTGCAAAAGATGCAAGAGAGAAGGTAGAAATATGGCGCTTCAAGAAAAGGTGACCTTTTCTGTAAAAGGGATATAACTAAACGAGTACAGTTCAAAAATACAATAAAAATAAAGCAAGAAAGGTAAATCTGAATTTTTTAAAGGTAGAAAGCATTTTAAATTCTTAGATTTCTTAAGGGCTTCGTCACATGTGCTGCATCATTTTGATTTCTCTCAGATCTGATCTGTGCAGAAATAGGCTTTAGCTGTGACCACACATGTCAAAAGGTTATGCACAAACAAAATGTCACTGGACAACAAAGAATTCAGACATGAGAGCCATCTATGTGGGAGGACAAATATACAGAAGATTGAGAGAGTTAAAAATTCTAAAGAGTGGCGTAGGATGAAAGTAACTGCACTTCTGAAGTTAGCAACCTTTGCACTCAAGAGTTTATTTTCCTTTAAGTGAAATCGTGGCATGAATCTTACGAGTTAATGCAGAGAATGACTTTAATTTAATTGAATGGAACATCCAAAGAGGCTGAATGTTTGCCTGACAAGTTTAATCTCTTCAAGATAACACGACAGACGGAGTCATGCACTGCTATTTTCGGTGCATTAACTTTTTCCATAGAATGTAGAGCAATGTGGGGTTTTTCCGCAACTTTCCAGCGTGCCGTCATTCTTCACACTCTTGATTTCTCCCTCTTTTTCAGCGGCACCGTGTAACAGATTGATGACAGGGTGAAGGGGAAGTCGAGATACCCTAATTACAAGCCTTTAATTTACTCCCACACATTGCAGTTGTTACATTTGGGCGCTCCTGAAACTTCTTACTCTGTAATTACGTGAAAAAACCACAAACCCGTTGTTTCTGTGGTTAAGAAGAAGTTTACTTACCTTCCAATAAAGTTACACAGTAAAATATCTCTTCTCACTTAACTTCCTTGCTCTCTGTCCTATTCGATAACAAAGTTCTTTGATAACGATATTTTAATATTAAGTTGAAAACGGCGCTGTAAACCATAGTTAATTAATGTGAAATGCACATTGGAATAAAGAAGACAAGGAACAGGTTCATAATCCGGTCCTCCGAGCATAGATTGATATATCTATGGCACGGCACAGAAATGATTGATAGAAAATGCTTTTGAAAAACAAAGGACTGCGTTTAAAATGTTAGTTGGCGCGAAAAGGCTATTTATGGCGTGTACTTCTGCACATATTAAAAGAAAATCTCTTAAATCAAGCATAAGGAACATCTAACTTAAACCTAACCTAGGAATTACAATCATAAAACGCAGCCCCTAGGTTAGGTTTAAGTTAACAAGTTGCAATAGAGAAATTTATGGGTCTAACATTACTGGGTACCATCCTGGCAGATAAATTAATGTACTTGTGTAAACTCATGTTCAGCTCATAGGTTCAATTAAGTCCTAGTGTCGAATCCGGTTCATTTATTACTTACCCTCAAGGTTGCCATTCTCTAACGCAAGCCGAGTGCAGATGTCCACAGATGCACATGGTTGAATAAACGTCGTATTTCTCCTTCTTTGTAAATAGTTCGCGAAAAATCCCATCAGTTCAGTCTTTTTTAAAATCTTTTATTATTAGTGAAGGATGCTATTTAACATTTTTGATCATTGGCGTCCCATTTAACTTAGGACGTGAAGCGACCGATAAATTTTGCTCAGATGCCTCTTCTTTCAGGCTTGAGGTTCTTTTACGTGCCGTAAGTCTACAACGCGGACCAACAGCTTTACTTCCCTTCCGAAGAAAAGCCATACTTATAATTTTTGCGCCCTAAAAATCCACCGACATTACCGGGTTTTACCTGCGATCTTGAGTCTATCAGTTCAGCGTATTATTAGATTATTAATCAATAAATAGATGTAGAGGGCTTCCTAAACAACAATAATTTTAACTGTATATGAACTTGCTTTACTGATGATAATATACCGTGATCAATCATGTGCAATTATCAAAACAAAGACTATAGAAACCCCTAACCATTGTGAGACTAATAGAGAGATGTTTGCTTCAATTTACTTGCCTTATTCTCTCCACCTTTGTCCATGTCCAGTCAAAGCGCCTTTCCTCTTCCCTGCCGTTCAACCACAGCATAAGAGCGGAAGTATATAGTGTTTGTTGAAAATGTATATCAGCTTCCGATAAACAGGATACACATACTTTTACTAGTTAAGGCTAATATCGAAACGGCCTGCATTGACTTTTGGCTTGACGTAACCAAAGGAGCAGAGGAGAATAACTGCAGAATGCTTTAAATCACGCGGTGTTTTTTCATAAAACAAGATGTGATGATATATACCCTACGAAATCAACAACAAAAAGTAAAAAAATTAAGAATTTAATTGAAATGTATGAGTTATGCCCCGGAACGAAACCATTACAAGTTGCTGTTAAGGAATAAATTTCTCGCAGTAAATTAAATCCTAAGGTCTCCGAAATCAGGTGAAAGAGGTTTGCGGCTTGGAGGAACACATAGTTGCTCATTTGATTAGGGCGTAAGCACGGACAGCTTAAAGTTCGTGTGTCGGTCCTGGTGGTGTAGTGGTAACCATACTTGCCTTCTAAACCCAAGATCGCGGGCTCAAACCAGCCAGGATCGATGAATTTTTTCGGGTGTAAAAATCCTAAGTATGGCTTCCTTCGGAAGGGAAGTAAAGCCGTGGGTCCCGTGTCGTATATTTACGGCATGATAAAGAACCTCAAGCCTGAAAGAAGAGGCCTCTGAGCAAAATTTGTCGGCCGTTTCACGCCCTGAATAGAATGGGACACTGATGACAGATATTAAACAGTGTTCGTAAATAAATAATAATAATTCAAGTTCGTGGCTCAAACCCCTGCAGTAATCCCAGTTTTTCAAGTCTGACTCTTTCTTTCCAGCAAATATTCTACTCCACAGATAGTGTAAAAGAACTATTTTTATATACAAGTAACATAATAATAAATATCATACGCATTTGTGTGAGAATACATGATATTAACGAACTCATGTTTTGTTATAAACCAAAACGAAGAAAAAGGATGTTCGCCTTACTTACACTTACACACGTAGTAATACGAATTACATATTAACTTTGTTCGATCTGAAAGAAACAGTGTTTTCTTTTCTACATACCTTTCCCTCTGTTTTTTCGCATTTAGTTTAAAAGTCGTCTGCAATTGACGATACTTTCTTTTCTGCCTCATGACACCAAATATCTTTATTCTCAAGTAAACTTTTGCAGGATCATTTGGATCGGCCCTGTTTATGATGACGTACATTCATTTTACAGTTTCCTTATCCTTCAATAAATCAAACTGTGCCATTTTATTCATCCAATAGTATGATGGCTCGATAAAAATTCAGCCTTTATTTACTGAATCAAACATCGACTGAAGGCTCAGTTTAGATGGGAGTTTTTTTTTATGGGTTTAACGCCCGTTTTTACTACTGAGGCATCACAGGCGGTGGACACTGGTGATACATGAGATGAAATAATATATTGGAAAAGGATTATCCTTTTATTGAAGGAAACGTTACAGAACTAAGTTTAGGGTACCTCCCCAATATTTGTCATTTATGAGGACTGAGGAAAACCTGGAAAAACCCTCCATCAGGGAGGACGGACCTGGCGGAATTCGAACCCCATACCTCCCGCTCACGAGTTCGCGCCTGAACGACCTCGGCCACAGTTTTAAATTCTTAAGCTAATCAAATAGTATCTATGGTGTAATGAAATTCTTGTTCTTAATGCCTTATATTAATATAAACTACACAAAATATACTGCTGTCCTTTGAAATTATTTTTCAAGTTTGTTCTTTTACAGAGTAATTCGAACAATAGTTTGGGGCCTCTAGCAATAGAATCGCCCTGCTAATCAAAACATATGATTAGCGCTGATTCTGGTATTGTTGTTTTGTTATTCTTGTTTAATGAAATGCAAATAAAAAAGTTCGAGGAAAGAGTTTAAAGTCGTTCTAGCATGACATTTTTTGTAAATTCTATTAGGTAATTACTGTCATAAGTAGATGGGAGTAACCCCCCCCCCCCCCTGTGCGTCATGTGGTCAACACGATTCCAGAATTCTTTAACTGTGCGATCTAATCGATATATAGTCGGATGTATTTCAGATGCAGACTGCAATTCAGATTCAATATCTTCAATATTATGTAATATCAGGCAATAATCTTTGTAAAAAAAAGGGGGTGGTAAAATGTTAGGAATTTTCTTCGTCTTCTTATTGTAGCACATCAGATTCTTTTGACAGAGAGATGTATTTCTACCTAAGATTACAGGCGCAGCCGAAGTTACATTGCCGCTGCAGACGAATTAGATGAAAACTGCCAAGTGCTTTTAGTTGTTAAAATATTTCAAAGCAGTGTTGATTAAGACGCTGAATATCAGAAAATAATCAAACAGTGATTAAATTGTAGTAAGAACATCTTTCTGAATCATAAGTAGACGTTTTTTGTTTTCCAACTTGCATTTTTAACAGCAATAATACATTTGCCTCAGGCTTCTCTTTAGCATTTATTTATGAGTGTCATATCTGCATGCTAAAAACTTCCTATTATCTTTTTTATCGTATTTAAAATATCAGAAGCATAATAAAGAAGTTATATGTTCTTCTTTGGACATGGCATAACAAATTGCTTCAGTTCTACTGTTATTGTTTTACAAAAAATAGCTGCATTGTCAAATATGCATACTGGCACTCTTTTTCATAAACAGTAAGCTTGTTCTGAGAGCCTGGGGCATAGCTTCAAGTCACCATCACACAATTTTTAATGGTTATAAAATGTTCCTCTGGAAGAGCCGAACAATCTCCAGGAAAATAATACTCTAGCAATGCGTATAGATATAGAACATCTATAACATCCTCTTGTATGATTCCTCATTTGTTCTTATTCATTCCACATTAGATCTATTCTATAGTCCCAAGTTAGAAACAGCACTGTAACAAGCATCCTCTAAACTCCATATATGGTGTCACGCAATGCTGTTGGCATTTCCAAATCAAAGTCATAATAAATGTCACGTCTCTTTAACGCCAATAACTGAACACTAAATAAGCATAATCTAGAGCACTCTTACTTCTATGGTGATGTAAGGTGCACGAGAACGAATATGTGTACTAAGCTGCGCATTTCATTCCGCATTTCTTATGGTGACATTCAACTGTTTTGTGTAATCGATAACTTACGTGTTGTAAATTTTCCTGGAGAACAAAGCAATGTATGCCGAGAAACAATTAAGTACGAGGATTATTTCAAAAGTTCTATGTCTGCCTAGAAGATGCCGGAAGATGGCGAAATTAATACGATAATTGTTAAGTATCATTCTTTAGATGACTCGCTGTTAAGTTTCAGGTGTGTAAGTACAGTCATTTGTGTGCGACGGTCGTGTAAACAAACTAGTGTTAACATTTTCTACCAAATGGATAAAACTGAAATAATAGCTGTGATTAAGTACTTTATTTTGAAGGGTTTAACCCCAACAGAAATACAAAAGGGGTTAGAGTCCACATTAAAGAATTGTTCCCTTTCCTTTTCGGTAGTTAAAAAGAGGCTGCTGAATTCAAGCGTGGTGGTACATCCATGATGATGATGATGATGATGATGATGATGATGATGATGATGACGAAGACGACGACGACGACGACGACGATGAGCGCTCAAGGTATCCCAAAACCTCTACGACCGACGAGATTGTGAAAAAAATTCACAATACCGTACTTCGTGATCAGCGATTGAAGGTGCTCCAGTTGGCCCACTTTGTAAAGACCTCGATAGGCCGTGCCCCCTACATTTTACACGAAGTTTTGGGTATGAGAAGGCTTTCCACTAATGGGTTCCGCATTTGTTAACGAACCAAAAACACATTCGAATGAATATTTCGCAAAGATGTTTAGGCTTGTTTAAACAGAATTTCAGTGAGTTTCTCCGACGTTTCATAACAGTAGATGAAACATGGATTCATTATTACATGCCAGAGAAGAAGAGCTATCCAAACAGTGGATGGCAACAAGTGAAAGTGCACCAAAGAAAGCAAACATGGTTCCATTAGCAGGAAAAGTCATGGCTGCTGTTCTGGAATTCTAAATGGTGTAGATTATCTCCAGAAGAACAGAACCATCACCGGGGAGTATTATACTTCACTGGATCAACTGAAGGATGCTATTCAGACTAAACGTCCACACCTTGAGAAAAAGAAAGCTGTCTTTCATCACAATAATGCACCTTCACATACGTCTAGGGTTGTTGCTGCAAAACTGCATGGTTTTTGCTTCCAAGTGCTTCTTCGTCCGCCATATGCACCGGATTTGCTCTCAGTATTACTTTTTATTCCCAAACATAAACGTTACTGAGGTTATAAAAAGTTGGAAAGTCGTTGGATTAAAATATATTGATTTACTAGGTGACTATGCAGAAAATTTGAAAAAAAAAATTAAACAAACGTTTCTCTTAAATCTTGTATTTTGGTCAGGCCGAGAACTTTTGGAACATTCTATGTAAACTTTAATAACGATCTATGAAACAAAGCATGATACATTAATTATTTCATAATCCAATTAATAAAATTTATCATTTGATAACTGTAAATACTGGTATCTTCACTGACTTCTTTCGTTTCCTTGCGAAACTAATAGGTGACGTGAAGTTAGTCGTTTTGCTGCGCCCTGCAATATTCCATTTAGAAACTTACAGTATAATGTGACAGAGGAGAGAGAATCAGCAAGAAAACGCATTGTCATTAGAATCCGGCTCACTTTCTGACTTACCCAGCCAATGATACATAAGGATATTTTCTGTGAATGCTGCACATATGCCTGTGACTTATACAAAGAGCATGTTGAGTAAATGTAAAGCATCTTTGCTATGTTTGCTGATAGTCAGATGTTCAAAAACAAGCAATCTACATAAATAAACAGAACAGCAAACGAGACTTATTGCAATAAATTGAGGAAAAGTATTTGCTGGAAATAAAGTATAATTAAATGTTTGTAAGACATACATCCTGTGCTGACACCGAAAACAATGTAATGCTATAATACACTGCAATATCTGTAATCCGAAGGGATGGAAAAGAGAGAGGTTTGTGACAATGAAGAAGTGGTTCAGAAGGTGTGGTCGTGATGATCCTGAGAGACTTAATTACATCTCCATCATCCCTGTCTCTCGAAGATAAGTAACGGCTATTCTGACATGCTGTCCACAGCAATCTCGGCACTACTGCTTTATATGGAATAGGGCAAACTTTTAGAGGCATTCCGAAGGCCAAATTGGAACAAGCTGAGGTGCCCTGAATATGTTGCTATATAGAACAATAAATCCGGATAGCAAGGAAAACTATCATTGAAAAAGATTTTACACATTTACATAGACATTTACCATTAATATGTTTTGTTGTAATTAAATATATTTAATGCCAGACTCCAGTATAGTAAATATAAGTTTATGCTTTGTAAACATTTGTTTTGAATAATGTATAGAGAGGAGAGGCAAACTCAATTATATAATTTTCTATAAAGAGTTTACATATGAAGGTAGAAAAATATACAGTTTTAAAATGTTACTTACCTTGTGCATACTACTTGGATTCAAGTGAAAAGTAATTAATAAAATATAAAGATGTAAGGAAAAGTATCAGCAATGTTTTTATGTCATTTAAAGACGTAACTTTAGTAAATGCCTAGCAGGAGGAATTTTAAACTGATGAAAACACTCCTACAGGAAGTTAATGGAGTAACGCAGAAATATTATAATAATTAACTTGAAGTTAAGTCTACTATCCTTCGTTTTTAGAAAAGAAAGTGTTGTTTCTTCTGGTTCTGCAGAAGGATTTAGTCCCCAAGATATCACTCTACTTACTCCTAATACCCCTCTTACTCTCACCGTATATTTTTCCCCTTAAATTCATAGGCTACCCGATAGTACCCAGTTTCGATTCTCCTACCGATCTCGTTTCTACCCTAGTAGATATTTTGTTACATCTAGGTCATCCTTTATCAATGATTCCTACCATTTTTTGAGCATGCTTAAGAAAGTTTGCCCTCTGGCATATTCTAATATACTTCTGGCCACTATTGATGTGACGTCACTTTATACTAACATTCCCCATCGTGAAGGATTAGCAGCCGTCAGACACTTCTTGGACTCTCGAGTACTCCTCATACCCCATCAGTAGATTTCATTTGTCATCTTGCTTATCTGGTTCTCACTTGCAGTACGTTTAGTTTTGATAATAAATATTATCTACAAATCAAAGGTACTGCAATGGGCACCAGAATGGCACCATTTTATGTCAATCATTTTATGGTTTGCTTAGAGGAGGAAGTTCTCAAGTCAGAACCTCTAGTGCATTTATTATGGTTGAGATATATTGATGATATATTCGTACTTTGGACCTCAGGATCTCTCGATCATTTCCTTGCCAATTTTAACTCCAAATGTTCAGTTAAGTTCACTTCTTCTGCCTCTCTCAATGTTATTGCGTTAATGTCTGCTTATGCAATGACTCTTTTCTTACCCCCGTGAACATTAAGTCACCAATTTACACAGTATCATCATTTTGATAGCTGTCATCTCCTGTATTCCAAAAGATATACATATCCATTTTTCTCTTTCAATTCGTGGCTACCGTTTTTGAAACAAAATTTAAACTCTTAACACATATATTAAAAACTTAGTTCAAAAGTTCCAAGATAAAAATATACCTCCTATCCTTCAGAATCCCGTATATCCCAGCGCACAAAAAATTCCAATGCAAACCTAAAACTTCCACTGTGAATTTCATTAACCTAATTACTACTTATGTGCCTGGAATTGAGAGCATTAGATGTATTTTGAAAGAATGTCACGATACTTTATTAATGCATTCGTCTATAAGTGATTTTTCTATATTTATACCCCACCTTACTTTAAGAATACCCCTTAACCTTAAAATTATATTTCGCCGCAGCCTATTTCCTTCCATATTACCTGGTCTGGTATCATATCAGTGCCAACTTCATTTGATAGTCGGTCCTGGTGGTGTAGTGGTTACCATACTTGCCTCCTACACCCAAGATCGCGGGTTCGAACCCGGCCAGGACCGATGGATTTTTTCGGGCGTAAAAATCGTAAGTATGGCTTCCTTCGGAAGGGAAGTGTCGTACATATACGGCACGAAAAAGAACCTCAAGCCTGAAAGAGAGGCCTCTGAGCAAAATTTGTCGGTCGTTTCACGCCCAGAGTTGAATGGGACGCTGATGACCTGAGATGTTAAAGAGCGTTCATAAATAAATAAATCAATCAATTCATTTGCAACCTGTTCCTCTAAGAACGTCGCATGTATGTTAGTTATCTTATAAGCTTTGCAAATCATTTTATATTGTTTTAATTTCTACAACTGTTTTTCTCCGAATAAACAATCATAGGCGTTCTGTTAAAACCAAACTCCCTTGCCAGTTTCCCTACATGTCTTGCCTCGCTGTAAGGCTTTCGATTGTGCATTTTAATTTTACACTTGATGCGTTACCGACTCATGGCTTTGAAAGTTTACCCAAAGAGACAAAATATATATATATATATATATATATATCCCTTTTGTCATTTGTTTAATCTGTCTGCATGCATGCATTACGTTACTTTCGAGATTCAACATTTATTTTTACCACTTTCATTTGTCTTCTGCCTATGAAGAAGAACACGAGCTGTTGGAACTATAACGAAAATTGTGTTTTGTCTATTTCTGCTTCTCTACTTCTTGTTATTTTAGTTACGTTTATCCAATAGTGATTTTATTTTTCATTTTTATTGTACATAGTGCAAAAAGCTAGCTTTTTAATTTGGTTCATTTACATCTGCAACAATTTTACTGTTTCATTTGTTCGATTCATTCTATGTGAATTCATTGAAGATTTATAAAATATTGCTGCCTGAGAAGTTTGTAGAGTTTATTTAATGGGTTTGAGAGTACTTTTTACTAACAATTTCAAAGCATATTTTCTTTGCTCGTATACCAGGAACAGATATTTAAACACAATTTGTTACACTAACACTAACATTTGAAGACTAACATTGAACCTGAATGTTACAGACGAAGTGATGTTGTCCATTAGGTGTCAGCTAAAGAAAATCTGCCGTGAATGCGTTTTGAGATATCCAAATGTTAGAACAAATAAATGCCAAATATTTTAAAAGAAGTTGTAATTGCCTGTTAAACATTTCTCCTCGTGTATGAGCTATACAGCTCCAAAGATGTTTAAAAGATCAATATAAGCAGACTGTACAAGCTAAGATGATAGTTTCAGAATAACAAAGAGATGATTTTAATAAAGAGATGCCTCTGACTTTCGTGCACTTTGAAAAAGCTTTAGACGAACTTGATGAGTCTGTCAAGGAGCACAATGATGAGAAGATGAAATCCTAATATTACTTAATGCAAGTCAGAAGCGCATTATCCAGGAACATGAATATTGAAGTAGTTTAATGCTATAAGGTAATATATCTTAGCCGAGTGTAGGTGAAAGGGCCTAGCTCTATTTAGTATGCTCTGCGAACAAAAGACTGGAAGAACATAGTTACCGTTACTTATTTAAATCATCAATGCTGATCAACCACGTGCGGTGCCCAGATAATGTGACGCTCATTAACATGTCACAAAGAGATTTTTATATCAGTTCTGTCTAACAATATAACTTCAACTTGAAGACTTCTAAAGAATATTAATTAACTAGATATATCGTATTCTGGGAATTTATTTTTCATCGTGTCTAGCAATTCAGTAACAAATGAAAAGTACAGGGGAAAAACCAACAAAGTCGAAAAAGTACACCACGCAGGATATGCGTAAACTAATCGAATTCCTTACCGAGTTGAACCAATTTTAATAAAAATTAATATAAAAACTAATAAATTATGTCTTATTAATTAAGAAATTAAATAAGTTATAGCATTACTGTGTGGAATTAGGGGAACTAAATTAGAATTTTTGCAGTCTATAAGTTTCACAAAATAAAATATTCATTTTTGGAAGTATTATTATTATTATTATTATTATTATTATTATTATTATAACAATTGAGATTAAAGTATAAGAATTAATGGTACACTATTAATTAAACGAAATACATGACCACAGATAGACAACATTTTTAAACATTTTTAAATGTAGCCATGTTTATGAACTTACCCATCGATATTTTTACATTCAAGAATAACAGGTAGTTTCGAGTTACATTGTGTATTAAAGAAAGTGATATTCATATATTTCAATAAAACAAAAACATGTTAGATACTACTTAAAAACAATATCCATATACTAACAAATATACAGAATCAGCAAAAGAAGAATAAAAAGTTTCTTCCATTTTCAATGGCTTTGAAATTTAATTTAAATGTTATTGTATGAAAAACAGGTTTTTTTATTTGATTTATTTATGGATGCTCTTTAACATCTCAAGTCATTAGCGTACCATTCAAATCAAGGGATGAAACGGCCAACAAATTTTGCTCAGAGGCCTCATTTTTCAGGCTTAAGGTTCTTTATCGTGCCGTAAATACACGACACGGGTCCCACAGCTTTACTTCCCTTCCGAAGGAAACCACACTTATGACACTTTTACGCTCGAAAAAATCCATCGGTCCTGGCCGGAATCGAACCCGCGATCTTAGGTTTAGGAGGTAAGTATGGTTACCACTACACCGCCAGGATCGACTTAAAATAAATTGTTGCGCAAACGATTTCTGAAGGTTATTACACAGCATTCTTACATTACATACAGATATAATTCTCAAACACATATTAGATTAATATTTTATGGCTGCTATCTTCATGACGATGCTTTTGTTTAATATAAAACATATGCAACGTTATAAATACAGTTTATATGCTGAATTAATTTCTCTTTTTATTTTAATACAATATAGAGAAAATTAAACGCAAGATCACTTTAAATTTCGGTTTTCAAGTATACCTTTACTTCTTATAGTTCAATTTCCCTAATTTTCATACACTATTTTTCTTAATTACTTAAATGGTATATGCCGATTTTTTTTCTAAAAAACAAATATTGGTGCCGCTAGAGCGATTTTTAAGTTTTGGGTAATCCCCCTCCTAATTGCCCGATTTCCCTGATTTTCAGAAACTATTTTCCTTGACTTGTTTCAATGGCATATATGGAGTTTCCTTTAAAAAAAATAAAATTGCGGCCGATAGAGCGATTTTTAAATTTGACTTAACCCCCAAAAGTTTAGATATACCCCCTCCCGATGATATGATAATTTTTAAAAACTATTTTTTTATTTAAATTGTATATGCCTAGTTTTGCTTAAAAGAAACAATTATTGGTGCTGCTGGGGCGATTTTTCAAAATTAGGTTTCAGGTAACTGCCCTCCAGCTCCTAGAGGCCCGATTTGCCTAATTTTCAGAAACTATTTTTCTTATTCTATTTAAATTTCATATACGGAATTTCGTTGCGAAGAAAGATATATTGATGCCATTAGAGTAAATTTTAAATTTTGGGTTTCAGGTAAACACCCCCTCCTAATAGTCCGATTTCACTAATTTTCCAAAACTATTTTTCCTGCTTTATTTTAGTGGCATATGCCGAGTTTCCTTCAAAAATGTTTAAAATTGCAACCCCTTGGAACGATTTTTAAATTTCGCTCTAACCCCTAAAAGTTTTTAGGTATACCCTCACTCTCAGTGATCGGATTGTCATAATTTAAAAAAAAATACTATTATAAATTTATTATAAAGATTTTAACTGTGTTTCGTTGAGTTAAAACAAAATTTTTGGCCACTAGAGCGATTTTTCAATTTTCGCTGTAGGTTAATCCCCCCCCCCCCATGGTCCAATTTTGCTGGTTAACGAGCTCGATGAATTTTTTGTTAATTGATGGCTATGTCCTGAGTTTCGTTGATAGTGTGTGTGTGTGTGTGTGTGTGGAGAGAGAGAAATTACGCATTTTTAACATACATATACTGTGCCTAGTAAGTACGATCGATGCAGATTTGGATAGATTAGTAAAAGCTCTTTCCATAGGCCCAACCACAATAGCTTACATTCCTTCAAAATTCGCTAAAAACAAAACGTGGACTTGTGTTGACAAAAATTACACCCTAAGGTTAAGAGAGGTTCTCATTATTAAGTCTTTTTTAATGTATCTCTAAATTTCACTATCATCGTCAGAGATATTATCATGGTGTTCAGATGATAATAATTTTGGCTAATGGGCAGCAAGTGGTCGATTGTAGTACTTCTTGAATGCCTCATCTTCACAGAATGAATGAATGAATGAATGAATGAATGAATGAATGGTGTTTAACGCCCGCGATGGACACTGATGATATATGAGATGAAACGGTATATTGGGAAAGGGTTTATTTTTAAGGAAGGAATGTTCCAGGCCTAAGTTCAGGGTACCTTCCCGGCATTTGCCATTTATGAGGACTGAGGAAAACCTGGAAAAACCCTTAGTCAGGGAGGACGGTCCTGGCGGTATTCGAACCCAGATCTCCCGTTCATGAGTCCGTGCCTTAACGACTTCGGCTACTCGTGGTGGTTATCTTTATAGAGCTTCACGAAGACCATCAGGTTCTCACACCTTTCTTTAGGCAGAGGAATAGACAAGTGATAGTATTGGCTTGATTCCTGAATATCTAGTGGCTGTTTTACCCTCTCTTCCTTTGATCCCTTATCAGTGACGAGAGGAATGCTCCATTGTAAGTGTTCCTATGATCTACGGTTTCTGATTTTGACTGAAGGATTTTGTTTCAGTGATCTGATAGCAAAAGGGCTTGAAAGAAAGAAATATACTCCAGCTTTTAAACATTGCTTGTTCACTCGAGACCATAACAAACGGAAAGACTTGACTCAGGCCCCTGGGATCATTTCTCTCCAGCCATCAGGAATTCTTCAGCCTTTGCAATCTTGATGATCAATGCCATGTTTTTGTCTGGCTCCATGAAAGAATGGCCACGCACGGATAAGTAAATGCCACTTTTACAAAGTTAAAGCCTTTCAAATATATTAATTCACCATGAAACATGCTATTACATGATCAGAAATACTCACTACATTTATAATCACTTAACCTAAAACCTGCTATTTTTCTCAAAAATCTCATTCAGCTTCTTCAATATAATATTCTGGTTTCTTTGTAAGAGCCCATCATTGTAATATACATTATTTTTCAAGCCATATCTTTGTAAAATTTTCAGTAATGTTTAAGTTTGGCATTTTTCTCATAAAGTTCCTTTCAAGGTCCCACAGAATTTCTAACATGTTCTATTTTTATATGTATATTCATAACTTTATCTAGTCCTTTAAAGCATCCTAAATATTTAAAATGTTTCATTAGTTAATTTTCTTATTAACTGTTTCCCTTTTAAGGCCAATTAGGTGCTGATAATATTCATCTTACAATTTATATTAATTTTTTTATTTATAAAGTCCATTTACAAAATGTTTCATTGAATAAAATGGTCGTTTATTAAAAAGGAGAGTATTTAGGTTGCAATTATTCATATACAATCATGATTTATTTTCTTTTAGCTGTCTATGTATGTATAAATTAAAAACTGTCGACAACAATGAACCTGGAGGAATTTTCGGTAGCTGGCCTCTTGTGCAACCCCCCCTACCTCCCCATACTTGCCTCCTAAACCGGGTTCGCGGACTCGCGGGTTCGATCCCGGCCAGGACCGATGGATTTTTTTCGGGCGTAAAACTCCTAAGTATGACTTCTTTCGGAAGGGAAGTAAAGCCGTGGGTCCCGTGTCGTACATTTATGGCACGAAAAAGAACCTCGAGCCTGAAAAAAGAGGCCTTTGAGCAAAATTTGTCGGCCGTTGAACGCCCTGAATTGAATGGGACGCTGATGGTCTGAGATGTTAAAGAACGTCCGTAAATAAATAGAATAAAAAAAAAACCAACCTCCGGGAGAAATGGTTAAGGTGAGGCAGACACAGGACGCCAAAATACCTTCAAGAAGGGCCTCTTCCACACAAGACTACGGAATAGAAACCTATCCATAGTGCAAGCAATCGTCACACCGCTCACAACGCCAGTCCCTCTCCTGGTACTTTGTAATCTGCAATAGAACATACGAAATGCAATGAGATGAAATGGGAGAGAGGGAAACTCGAGGAAAGAATAGATCTATTCCAATTTTCGCCTAAGGAACCAGGGGAAAACTCAAGGTCATAATGGCGAATGGGTTAGAATCCGGGACCTCCGGCATGGAAGTCTCAAGCATTGCCGCTAGGAACGGGTATAGATAATTAGAATTGGTATAACGTTTATGCTTGTATCTCCAATCTTTTCTAATATTAACAATGTATGGAGAAATTGTCTTGTAGCACCTCTTGCAACTGCTGCATCAGTACCTTAGCTTCTTATATCAATTAGATAGGTTTTTACTTTGTTGGATACTAAACTTATATATCTAGTAGATAAATGATCTTCTTAGGTAAAATACGAAATGTGTCTACTTTTAAGCTGGTTGTTTATTCCATACCCATGAATTTAATCACTTCGAAATTTCTGCTACACACTTGAGATTTCCTAGTAACTTAGTGAGCACTTGAGCAGCTGTCCGCGTTACATAAGATGATACAAATTTCAAGGTTATAGTTAAGCCACAATAAGGGGTAAAATTAACATTTTGAATTATGAAGATTATTTAGGGGATTTTTAAGACAACATATGCCTGTAATATCAACACTAAATTAGGTGAATATTTTTCAAATAAATAACAAACAGCTGAACACACTAATGCAACTTTCATCGGTTCATATTCTGTATCTTCTTTTCTAATCTTTTTCATCGTAAGTGTGAATTTAAATATCATTTATAGATATTGGCAGTTTACTATTTCTATATGTATTTATTATTACTTTATATTACAAATAGCCTAGCACAGAAGTTATAGCGTACTTGGACTGGACTCTCTCACAAAAGTTGAAAAACTGCTTTTGTTTAGTTATATTTATAACATTTCGTTGATTTGATACTGCGGCTTCGCTATATCCGGAGTGGCAGCGTGTAATCTGGGGCAACGGAACACTGTCATAAAACAAGTGCATTACCCTGACATCTGGCGGTGATAGTTGTAATATATATAGCTGACGGTCTCGGTGACGTAGTCGACTGCTACAGCCAAATGAATTTTTCAATGCAAGATGGATCTACATATTATAGATTCACCATCCCTCTGTTTCACTTGAAATTATTTCTAAATTGTGGATGCGTAACTTTTTTTCATGTCTGTCACATACCAGTTATACCTTAACATTCAAATCAACGTGCCAGTCACAGCCTATAGGAATTTCAGAATGTGATTCTCGATAAATTTTATGAATTAAAAAAAATTAGTTTGACTCGTCGCTTATACACTGTAATATACATTCCTCTGTTTAAGAGGAAATTCACTAGTGCTAGTCTGCTTTTGCATTCATAAATTTCAAAATTGTTTTTTGATATTTTGTTCTAATGTTGCTTATAACATTTATATACTTTGTTTACTTTTTCCTTAAATATTACATAATAAACTATGTCCCTTAATCAAATATGGCTAATGTTTCTTGTTAGTAATTCAACAACAAAACACAACAATAACCACAACAATAATAATGATATAATTCATGTTAATTATTACGTGTAATACTCTCCAGTAAGCTGTACAAATAAATTATAAGTACGCGATATCAGCATAGTAGCTAGAAGACGTGGGATAATTACAAAAAACAAATAATATTTCAAATTAAAAAGCACTAACTACGTTATACATACATGTTACCGTTACTTATATGTGTATGTTTTCTCAACATATCCTAAAACTCTTACATCAGTCTCAACAAAAGTCGGTAATAATAAATATAGGTCAATTAAAGTTTGGATAAATTATTTAACTTTATTCCTTTTGATACATACAAAAAACAATCAAAGCGTTGCTTCGAGTGTTCTATTGCTCTGGACCGAATTACAGAGTCTCTCTTTAGAGCCATACTGTTATTTTAGTGATTTTGTATCCTAAAGGGATGGGAAATTCCAAGTCGATGAAATTTGATATGCACGTGGTTTTTATCATGACGCGGAACATGAATATAATATTAGACTTTCTAAGTTTACGCTAGTTTTCCTGATTCTAACTACTAAGGTAGAGGGAAAAAAAGAAAGAAAGAGAGAGAGAGAGAGAGAGAGAGAAAGAAAGAAAGAAAGAAAGAAAGAAAGAAAGAAAGAAAGAAAGACAGAGAGAGAAAGAAACAAAGACTGAAAGAAAGAGAGAGAAAGAAATAAATAAAGAAAAAAAAAAGAAACAAAGAAACAAACAAAGAAACAAACAAAGGATATAGCAATGGAAAATGACCTTCCGTTTTCAATTTTCATTAACTCCCCCACCAGAACTAGATTAAAAGATCAGTAAAAAGAACGATTAAGAACATGTAAGAATGTGCCGAAAGAGTTTTAGACGGAGAAGCTAAGATAATTATTATTAGTTTTTCTAACAATGTGTTTATTTTATAAGACACAACAACCTTAGGCAATGTAGCTACATAAAAATAAAAAAGTAAGGTAGATATCTTTCCGAAATATAGCAAACCAACTATCTTATCTAAATTCTTGTAATCAGAATTATCCTGTTTATCATCTTCATATAAAATTCAAGCTTTTCCCTTATTATTTAAAATTTCCTTCATTCGGATATGAACAAGTTTTTTGTTATTCAGCATTCATTGCTTTTTGGTTAAGTTTACTCTTCTAGCATGTCTTCCTCTAGAATTTATCAGTAACGGGGAAAAAAAAAAATCTGGCATCTATCATGGTATACTATTTCCTGACCAACTTCCGTCATCGTCGATCATTTCTTTTTGCTCGATGGCTGAAAATGTTGATAACTCCAACAGTCTCTTGGTTCATGTTGGTTTTTCTGGTGAGTACAAGAGCTGCATTACATCGGTGAAGAACTCTAAAGGTAGAGCTGAACTTGTTTGTTAAACGTGAAGATATATATAAAAGCGTCCGTGGTAGAACTAGAGTGTAGTGGAAGATAAAAACTTCTTTGCACTAGTATGTAAAACTCTACCAGTCCTTAGTTTCTAAAAAGTATATCCTTAAATTACAAAATATACCTTATAACAATGTTCTGAAGTCTGACACCTGTAAAGGGAATAACTACTTTATACACCAGATAGGGTTTGTGCTAATTTTTTGCTTCAAGTTTTTAAAGGTCGTGTTTTAGGACTTTTAAATGTTCCATGAAGAAATCGTTAAAATAAGTATGTTGTAAACATTTAATGACTAGTACATTCTCTAATCTATTCTTCCACTTCTAACACCGGAGATGGAACCTAGAAAATTAATTTGAATTAAAGTCTACGTTTATTTTCCCTTACAAGTTTAAACAGCAGAAAACAGAGACTCGGCTATTTTATAAATGTTCTATATTTGTTATCTGCAAATGGAAATTGTACAGTTGACACCCTGCATGCTACCTCTTTTCGAGAAACTAGATTCTGTAGGTAGAGAAAAGACATCCCGAATGAGTGAATTGAATACTGTTGGGTCATCAATTCAACATCCTGAAGGACCAACTTGGAAGGCTCATAGTTAGTTAATGTAGTAATATGTAATGTATATATAATTCTCATGAGGTCCATTTGACACCTCTTTTGCCACCAAAGTTTTTACATAGTGAAATTTCTCCCCTGTAAATGCAAACATTTCTACGCCCTCTCACGGAGAATTTTATTAAAATTTTCGCTGGAAACTAATTTCTATTTAACTAAATGTTGACAGAAATAAAAACTACAATACTGCTAATATTTGTTTATATTGACTATTACAAAAATATATATCATTTAAAGATGCTAATATTTGAATCTTAAAACGCAACACTAATATAAGAACAGTACAAAATGTAAACTGCGATTTTGTATAATTGGTAAATCAAATCTTGCAACTAACTAAAATAATTTTTAAAACCCTTCACTATATTCCTCAACATTTCGTTGTAAAATGAACCGGATACGACTGGCATAATAAATTAATCACCGATTCCATTAAACCAATGTAATTATTAATAAATTATATATCAAATCAGTTTTTTAAACAATTTGAAAATAAAATCAAGGGTATACACCTTTTAGTCATTTATTATGATGCTTTATTAAAGGGGTAATCAATATTTGGATTCTCAGTTTATGAAATCAGGTCTTTCTTGTATATTTCAATTATTTAATTCGGAAGTTATTCCCTTTTATAACATAAAATATTTTTGTGTTAATATAAAATATGAAAAATTGTATTTAAAACTACTTTGCTGGAATAACTTTAATTATGCTATACTCCTGTTAGAACCAAGAATAGATTAAGAATATTATTTTTTTAAGAAATAATTACTGTTGAATATGGTAAATTTATATATATATATATATATATATATATATATATATATCTTTCGTCTAGTGGACATTACATACTACTGCATACTACTATACTATCATTTTACTTGCTGTTTTAACAAAGAAACAAAATGCATTCAAAGAAAAATATTTAGCCTTGACAAAATTCACAGCAGATATTTTTAAATATCTTTTTACCTCACTCGCCGCTAAGACCTGCGGCGGTGACATGAGGCCCTTTTCTTTTTTAAATATTGTCTTTTAGCTGAAACTCGCTTATATTTTTGTCGTTTGAACTTAAACCGAGAAAATAGGAAGCCGAAGTTGGCTAACTTAGTAATTACTTCAAAATGTTATGAGAGAGCTGAACAAATGTATAGCAATTGTTAGCATATCATTTGTTTTAGTTTCCAATCTTAAGAGAATCAATTCCTGGAATTATGATTACTCAAAAATCAACATTTTCCCCATCATATTAGCATTGCACAAATTCAAATGTATTTAAATGCGTGTCTGCCTCTCTGTCTGTCTCTCTCTCTCTCTTCCATTCTCTTTTTTCACATTCTATTTCCTTCATCATCATCATCATCATCATCATCATCATCATCATCATCATCATCGTAGTGTAAATTCCTTGGTAATGCACCCATTTCTCTGTACATTCCCTTACGCTTTTAGTTTTTTGTTATAACGCAATTCTATATTCGCCATTTCTTCCGTTCTTACTCTAATTTCCTTCTTCAAAAAGTTGTCTACAAATATGCTTTCATATATATATATATATATATATATATATATATATAAATTTTCTAATGTTTGCTGAAATTGTTATGCACCTCTATCTGTTTCTGTAGCACTTGTTTATTCGTCTTTCTATCTGTCCATCTAGCTTTTGCATGCCCTTTCAAAGACACTTCTTCATAGCTTTCAAAAATTAACTATTACTTTTTGACCAAACCCAACTTCCACAAGTATATATCAATATAACACAAGCGTAATATTTTATATCTCATATATAAGTATAGTCTTTATCTCAAGTTCAGATTTATTATCATTATCGCTATTGTTACCCAAATAATAAAATTTTTCCATCTTTCTTTTCTTATTTCCGTGTTTTAATAAGTTTAGTTTCTTGTCGTTTATTTTTATTTGCAGCCATTTTAAAGTATTCTCTTGTGTTTTTGGCGTGTTCTCTCTGTCCTTTTTTTTTTTTTTTTTTTCCAGCCAGTGCTGAAGCACCACCAAAAAAATGCAATATACAGTCCATCTCCTTCCTTTTAAATTTATTTCTTTTTAGTGTTTTAATATATGTTTATTCTATAAATAGATTAAATAAATATGGGCGATAGACGTTTTTTCGTACTGCTTTTTTAGACATGAATACATTATTTGTGGCAAATAATTTTCATAGAAGGAAATAATTATATCATACACAGTAGCAGCCCAGATATCCGAAATAAAAAAGCCGATTGATTTTGGATAAATGAAACTTTCAGTAGCCCGAAACCTTTCAGAAACACAACTTAATTCTTTATAATATAAAAATGAAAAATCAACTAAAAATTTATATTTCTATAACAATGGTATTTGTTTCATAACCTCTAATTTCTATCCAATCTGACTTTTTGAAACAATTGTGTAAAATAAGAATTTAACACAGCACAGTTAGTAGAAACAACATATTGCGCACCTGTCAATGTTTCGCATATACTAATAATCCCCGAGATGCAACAATGCAATCTGCTCGGCATGGGGGAATAAGTGCCAACTTTACTAGCATAGGCTATTCTTGAACAATTTCTTATGCTAATTCTGACTGGTTTTTTTTTTTTCTTTTTTACGTGCTAATAAAGCTACTATATAATTTTTGTATATTGACAATGGAAATTTATATTACCTATATAATAAAATGTTTCATATGTATTAATATCACCGTACTAAAAGTGTTTGAAATGGAGTTCGAATAACTGGATACTATTACAGCTAATTTTTGTAATTTTTTCTGCAAAAGTTAATCCAACTCTTCTGGCACATTGTCTGATCTTGTGCCTTTTTCTGTTTTCAGTTCTATTAATACTTTTCATCTCTTCTGAAATATAGTCTATTTTCTCTGTACGTTCTTTATTATAAATAACATTGTTGATATAATATTTATTGTTTTAGTGACAATTTTGCCATTTTTAAAACAGGGTTGTACGTTTTATCAATGTTTAGCGGAGTGCAAAATTCTTGAATCCTCTGTGGGACAACTTTCGTCTAGGTCGAGGTATATTCGCCCTCTAGTAATAAAAATATTAAAATGTAATTGATAATCTTAACGAACTTAAAAACGTTCTCTGCATATACTTAACAATGTGCAAAAAATGTTCTTAGTTTTAATTAAGTCTATGTAACTATTTACGCATAAATACTGCAACATTATTACTGCGTCAGTTGTTGTTTTATTGTGGTTTTCGTACTATTAAGTTGTAAAATATACAGAATCTTTTTATAACTCCGGGACTGAGACTTAAAGAGGAAAAATGCGTTTTTCACAATAAATACGGCTGGTTTGTTTGTTTGTTTCTTTATACAATAATAAACACAAAAAATGTAGCCACCATTGCTACAGTTATAAAACGTATTTATTCTTTTCTACATTTTTTTTTTTTTTTGATAAAAGAAAAGTCCAGAAGCGTGTATTATATTTCCGATAAAAATCAAAGCAGCATTTAATTACCTTGATTACTGGAGTTGCTTTTGCAGAAAAATTTATTTAGCAAAGATTACAATTTTTGGAAAAGCTATTGTGGTTTTCGTACTATTAAGTTGTAAAATATACAGAATCTTTTTATAACTCCGGGACTGAGACTTAAAGAGGAAAAATGCGTTTTTCACAATAAATACGGCTGGTTTGTTTGTTTGTTTCTTTATACAATAATAAACACAAAAAATGTAGCCACCATTGCTACAGTTATAAAACGTATTTATTCTTTTCTACATTTTTTTTTTTTTTTGATAAAAGAAAAGTCCAGAAGCGTGTATTATATTTCCGATAAAAATCAAAGCAGCATTTAATTACCTTGATTACTGGAGTTGCTTTTGCAGAAAAATTTATTTAGCAAAGATTACAATTTTTGGAAAAGCTTTAGGAATAAAGTACTGAATCTTTCATGGTTTTGTCGCCCGTTCCACGGCAATTGGCAGCTCGGTAAGTCCCGACGAAGCAATTGATTCCAGGTTCTCCCTACCTCTTCACAAGATATGTTGGAAATGTTCTACTATATCCATACATTTCTGACATTGTTTTAGTAAATTGTTATGCTTCAATTCTTTTTGGAAATACCTAAACAGCATTCAACAATAGTTTCAAAAAATGTGCGAGTGTGTCATTCCTATAGCTTTCTGCACTTATGATATTTTCAAAAAAGATACACCATATTTCTGTGCATAATTTACTGCTCACCATATTGCGATTTTCTCGTCATGGAAAGGATTTCATGTATAAAATTAGGATCTTTTATGCTCCAATGCGTATTATTTTGAAACATAACTGCGTAAATGGATGCATGTTTCATCAGTAAAGCATATTAAGCGTTGATCAATTACTCTTATCCATCATCATTATCGCATTACAGAAATTTACCCGAATATCGGGGTACCTGCCTGCATTCGTAGAAAACAATGACCTTTCAAGTTTATACTGACTCAATTTCGGAAGATGAAAGGATGCGCGTGATTAATAAATTTCTAAAAAAAAAAAAAAATCCAAAAATCTGTAGATGTAACAGAATAGCATTTCCAGCATCTTTTGTCGTAAATTACATGTTTATTTTCATTGTAATTGTAGTTTTAATTGTGAGAACTTGAGTCCATTGCGCGTATATTAGGTTCATTTCGCCGGTAGTTGTCACTCTCACTATCGACCTGTCAGTTGCCGCGAAACGGGCGACAAAATAATGAAAGATCCGATATAACAGATTCTATATCTTAAGACGGATATAGTTTTACATAAGTTTATAGCATTTTCTGCTTCTATAAGGCTTTAAAGATTACACAACTGCCATTTCGGAAGCTCATACAAAAGAATATTTAAAGTAAATGTAACTATAGCAACTGAAATAGAATAATTGAATACAAATATAACCTTATACTCATTATATGACCAAAAAATGTGTTGTTTTTTAAAATCTTGATCTTTCGCCAAATTATCAAATGTCGAAAGCCTGATTTAAAGCTCTGTTGTCATTTAGGCAAAACGCGGTATCTTTCCACAAAACTCTGTATTAACGCAGAATGAAACATTTGGAACACAGGGATAGATTACCCATGCAATCCCTTTGGAATAATGTGGAATTTGCACGATGTAAAGCAAATCAGTACAGAATTCCGTGTTTGAAACAAGCATATTGCTGCTAATGAGGAATAAAGAGGCTTAAGTATATTTCCATGTTAGACGCTACTAAAAATTCTATTAAAGTGATAATAAAATTAAATATTTTTAACGTTTTGAAAAATAACCTAATGTCAAGTTTTCTTTTCTAGCTCTGGCTGCAAGTACCTGATGTATATTCATCGGTTTTTCCTGTGCTGTGGTATGCAAAAAGTGTAAAGAAGAACCCATTCGTTCAGACCCCATCAGCAATCTCTATAATTTTGGAAGAATCCAACAGGATGCCCGAATTTGCTGCCGAGGAAAGAATCATGTTTTTACGTCTCTCATCGCTTACTGTTGCGAAAGCACATCACTCACAGCATTTTAGTGCAAATAGAACCGTTATAGCTAATCGCGAAATAAGAACAATAACATCAGTTTACGAAGGGAAAAGGTTTGATCAAGAGCTCACTAACAATTTCGTTAAGGAGTTTTCGTTAACAGAAGAAGTCCTCTCAAATTCCACTGAAATGAAATATAATAATGTTTCTATGAGTACATTATCGGAAAAGATATCCAAAAGTCAGGATGTAGTACTTCCAAAATATCAATGGTCAACTACTTCTCACCCTATGCAAACATATGCCAATAGTTCCACTGTGAAAAGCTTTAGCACATACACCATTCAGAAGAAAGGACTTCAAACAGAAGTTGTCAAAAATGTTGCTCTTACCTCTAAAACCATGAAATTTGAAAGCAACGTGTCTCAAAACACAACATCTATCACGAATGTTGATGTTAGAAGTTCGCAATCATCTGCTTCTAGAATCGACAGCAAAATACATGTCACGCAAACATTTTTTGCTACTATTTACCCTTATGCTATCTCTAACTCATCGGCTTACCGGTTTACTTCGCTGAAAGATCTCGGCACAATATCAAGCTGCAATCATTCGAAATTCAGCGAGACTTTGAATATAGCAAGAACTATATTAATAGGGCTGAAGCAACAGTATTTCAACAAACAACGATACAAAGAGTCTTTGAAAATGTTGCGAGCACACATTCAGAACCTGTCTAACTGTTCTATGCATCACCGTTCTGACTGGGAACGGCTTCAGGAAGATTACTACAGATTCGAGAAGGAGCTCTTCGTGTGGAAAACCTTACGCAAATACGTTGACCCTATGCTGTATACAGCAATTATTGTCGTGGGAGTCCTAGGCAACGGAATGCTGCTAACGATGTTTCTGCGGTATCCGGTAATTCTGAATTGTCCTAATATTGTCGTCTTCAACATCGCCATTTTGGACCTACTTGTACTGCTCATCATTGCGCCTCTGGACTACATGACGGAGTCCTATGGTGCTGCCTTTCTGGGCGACGCGGGCTGCAGGACTTACCTCTACTTCCGGTTGGTGTTCCGCTCTACCACTGAGCTGTGTCTGGTGATCCTCAGCGGCCAGAGATTTCTGTCCACGATCGTCTGGTGCGGCCGCGGTAAAATCAAGACTCTCTTTACATCCCGACGAGTTATCAGAATTTTCGTGTGGGCCGCATGGCTTTTCTCTTTGGTATTCTGTCTCCCGGCGTTCTTCATCATAGAGTACACTGATGGCACGTGCTTCCCCCATATTGTGCATAGTACAGAGAGTGAGCTCTTGTTCTTTTTTATCATCACTTTTTTTATGCTGCTGCCAATTCCCATGGTGGTCTTCAACGCGCTCACGGCCTTGAGACTCGGAAGGACTACTCAACAAGACTTCCCCTATACCAGAAGATCTAGACTATTATTGCCGCGTTATCGCAGTGCTCGTGTGATCACCATCCTCACTATCTTCTACGCTTGTGCATTCATCCCACGAACGCTATGGAATGGCTATATCTGCTGGAGTCATCTAAAACGCCGTAACATTCTTTACCTCAGTATCGATGAGGTAATCAACTTTCTGTACTATATAGACTCCTGCACGATGCCTTTCGTTCTCTTTTTTGTTAGCAGTGTCTTTAGGAAACTTTTCCGGCAATTTTGGCGATATAAATATCAATATTGCAAAACACGGATTATGGAAACTGGTGTGTAATTCAAATTGCCAATAAATAATTAGTGATGTTCCAAAAGTATAGAAGTATGCAAATTCAAAAGGACTTGCTTTTCTTGAATTATTAGAGCCAGTCTTACTCGGTGGTTTTGGTTCGCTCTGGCATCTGTATATTTTAGAACTGTCATAGGTCTAGTACTTTTATTTAATCAAGCGACACTGCTGGACAGAAAAAGCGTAACACTAACAGAATATCCTAAGCTTTTTTTTTTTTTTTTTTTTTTGGATTAGGTTTAGGTTTATTTACGGACGCTCTTTAACATCTGAAGTCATCAGCGTCCCATTCAAATCAGGGCATGAAACGGCCGACAAATTTTGCTCAGAGGACTTTTTTCAGGCTTGAGGTTCTTTATCGTGGCGCAAATGTACGACACGGGACCCATGACTTTACTTCCCTTCCGAAGGAAGCCATACTTAGGATTTTTACGCCCGAAAAAAAAATCTGTCGATCCTGGCCGAGATTGGACCCGCGATCTTGGGTTTAGAAGGCAAGTATAGTTAGCACTACAGCACCAGGACCGACTTCTGGGAGCTGTGAGACGGTTTCGGGAACATAAGACTTATAATAATCTTTGTGGATCTGAGCGCCCTAGCTGTACATCGGTTAGAGATTTGAGTGTTGGTTTTTTTTTTCCGGTTTTTTAAATTTAAGTGTTGAGAAATCGTCATTTGACATCAGCTGAAGCTATAAATAGCCTGAAACAGGTTGTATTAACATTTCCGAATTTACATGCAGAAGAAGAACCAGAAAAGCAATTTTGAACTCAAGTTAGCCTGCCATGGAATCAGAATTAGCTCGACAGCACCGAAGAGACCGTCTTCGGTTTGCCGAGATGACGTGGATTGTACGTCAGGAAGTCAAATCCTTTAACACACGAGTCCAAACTCAACGATGATCTCTAGACGGAGGAGAAAAGGTATGGAGAAAACCTGCAAGCTGCCTATACTTTTTAACCAAAGATGCCATTCGGAGGTAATGGTGGGGTGTATTAGCTTTGATGCATGTACTGGGCCCTGTTTCATTCAACAACTAGTCCATTAGTTTACTGGTTACTAGCCATAATTCCACCAGTTCTAATAAAGTTTGTTTCACCATTTATTCTACAATGGCAGAATCGTAACATTTTGTCTTTTGTCACTTGTCGAAGTTACTAGTGAAGCGACTGTATCCGAGCGGAGAAGGCTATTTCGGAGATATTTAATACCCCGTGGATTGTTTGTTGATGCGATTTTGTTTATGTGGCATGTATTTTAAATCGTATATTCAAGCCAAGAAATAGCATTAAGTCTACCTCGTCGAAAAGAATCTCTAGTATTCAAAACAAAGTAATAGTGCTGCATTTAATTAATGAGCATAAATAGGGCAATTCTCTGACAAAATTACGACGAAAGACAAAGCCGAAATGTGGAAAATAAAAACGCAAATTGTGAAATCGTTGAGGTTAGTTACGTCATAGAAAGATTACGCATATGTGGGGGTACACCTTTTGGCCAAATATCAAGAAAGCTACATCGGTAAGTGCTTTTATTTTACTATTCATATTATTATCATCTACAAATAATGGTGTAAGTAACTCGGTTTCTATGGTGTTTTTTCAGATGAAAATATATAATTCAAGAAGTATGGGAATGGGTGGTGGATTTGAGACCACATATTGCATAAATAACTGAATGAGCTTTGTAAGAATCAATATCTCATTTTTTTAAATAGTGTTTAACGCCCATTTTTACTACTGAGACACCACAGGCGGTAGTATCTAACTTAAAACATGTGCCCCAGTATGTAAATTCACATTCGAGATTCATGGGTAGAATTCCAGTAGTTAACAATACCCAATATTACAAGATCAAATGTCTCGTGAGACGGAACACTGATAAAATAAAATAATATAATATCAGTCTGCCACACTAGTAACTCATCTATGCTAGTAACTAATAGTTTACTCTCCTAAGTTCTAGAAACACACACTTAAATAAACAAGTAATACTAGAATGCTAGAATTAGTAATGAGTTTTTCTACATCATGAGCTTCTTGCAGGGTACAGGGCACAGGTCACAAGGTGGGATGCAATTCAGTAAATTGACATTTACACCTAATTTCAATTATGTTGGCCAGGATATGAGCTGTTATTCCAGACTGAGTTGGTAACACCCATTACAAAACATGTAAGAATGTGTTGTGTTGTTCCTATGCTATTTTTCTCCTCTTTAAAGGTAAAGATTTAAAGTTAAGCATAGACTTTTGCAGATTAAAATTCACCATAAATGGTAATGAAATTAATAAAATATTAATTGAGCCCTGAAATTTATGTGATATTTGTTATAATAAATGCACATTAAATGTATGTAGTTATACACAAAACACACATCAATACGTAAAAGCAATTTTTTCAAATAATTCTAAATGTTATGCTTTTTTGCCCAGCAGTGTATAATTTTCCTTACACTAAGTCTTTTTGTGCCAATGCTAAATATTCTGAATGTTTCTTTCGCAGCTTTCTGAAATACTCTGTTTATATGTTCTTTTCTATTTTCCATGTGAATACTGCTTAAGTAAATCATGCAAGATACATAAAGCAAGGAAATGAGACAGTGACATTTGTCAATATTACTGAGCAAAATTTTAAAAATATTAATTTTATAAATTTATTATTCTCTTCTAACAACCTTTATGGTGATTATTTGACCATGAGTGAATTTTATTTAAAACGAAAAAAGCAGAACATTTTAACTAGTCATTCTTATTATAATGTTAAGATTTATTTTATATTAATTTATACAGTTACCAAATATTTTGAAATAATTGTATTTTTAAATTTCAAATTTCAGTCATAGATTATTTTTTGAAATAATCTTTTTGATAATTTGCATTCTATTGTTGTTCATTATTTGTTTCTGAATTAGTATTTTGTCACTATTAACCATACCACAAAATGGCAGTAGAGCATTAAAATACAGTATTTCTCCAACTGGTTTATGCATTACTCATTCTTTTCTCGAAGTTCTTTCAACTTTTCTTCCATTTATGTTTTTTTTTTTCCTTCTAAATTTCTTTCAAAAAATTTCTTTATACTCATATTTATGGTGGAGTTCATTTAAAACAATCTCCTAGTTTAAACTTGCTCAAACTTACAATATACCCATAAACTCTCTAGAAAATTTTTAACAATTTCTATAAATGTCAATATTTGTTATTCTGAAAATTTGAGTACCTAGAGTTTAAAGTACAAAAAATGGCAAGAAGAGCCAACATTGTTATATATTATAGATTTTTTTAATTGTTTTCCAGAGATGAAAAATGCATTTCTCGATGTTAACAAATTCAGAGCATCTTACTTCTGTACACAACATATTTTACATTTTCTCTCTCTCTCTCTCTCTTCCCTGTTTGAATGTCTTACTTTCCATGCAACTTGCTATTCTTAGCATGAGAATATAAAATGGAACTGAAATTATTTTAAAATAAGTATGCACAAGTATGTCAAAGAGTTGACTGAACCCCATTTCATTATTCATTTAAGCTTAATGTTTTCGCATTCCTAATCTACAGGTGTTAATATTTATCAGGATGTATGATCAGAGTTCAGCAGTAATGAATTATACCTCTTATTTTTTAAAAATACCAAAGCAGAAATTATGTATGAATATAAGATAAATCTACAACCACTCCAAACATGGACAGGGCCTTATTTGAGGGAAATGTAAGATGTATTCCCATTTACATTGGCAAGCTCCAAATTCTATTTCTAATCAAGAGGAGTTGTCAGAACAAGGTATTGCCTCACTATTTTCCCATCTTTAGAAGAAAAAAGATATCAATAGTTTTAGTACCTGACATTGATTCATTTGTGTCATCCATTCATTAATACTCCAGAGATCAATGATAATTTGTACAGCAGTTTAAACCTACTTAGAAATCAATTCACTAAAGCATGCCAAATTATAAGTTGACAAAATTGCATCCCATGAACCTTCAGATACAACTGTAGCCATTTATGATCAAATAATCTATTTCTTTTTCCATAATGCTATTCTCTGATCAGAGACACAGTATACAGAATCCTTAACAATATTGTCATAAAACAAGTTAGTTCTCAGGATCAAATTGAAGCAATTGATCTGACAAAAGTCCAATGAAGTGGCCAGTCCCAAACCTCATAGTGTTTTATTTAAAAAAAATAATAAGTTTTTACTTTTTCTCCAAGTTAATTCATGGATGTTTTCATTCATATTTGATATATCAAAGTATTTCAGAAGTTCTGAAGAATTACTTAATATGCACCTAATTTTTGTGAGATTTTCCTAATTATATAATGGTCGCCTTTTTCAAACAATAATGCAAAATTAAAATAGCTCAGCCATGTACTAAAATTTGTTATATACAGTGAGGCAAACAAAAACAAAATCATTTTAAATAATGTTTAAAAAATGAATTTCATTGTTCATGGGGTAGATATGTTCAAAGTTTTTTTTTAAATGTATATATAAATGTGGCGAATCTTTTAAACATAAGGGGGGGAAGGACTGATACATTTGCTAACAGCTGCAGAGAAGCCAGCAGTTTCATAAAGTTTGAACAAGATATATATATTTGGGGGGGGGAGCTTTAGACCAAACCCCAATTAAGGAAATCAAGATTCCAGATGCTCAAAACCTGTGGATACCCTATATGGGTGCCAGATATGGTCAATAACAGGAAAACAAAAGAACAATATTCAAATATGCCAAAGAAAAATGCAATGCAACATCCTGGGAATAACTTTGAAGGACAAAATATCTATAGTATTAATAAACCAGTTATACCTGACAATAGATATTGCACAAATAGCTACCAGAAGCAAATGGCAATGGGGCGGTCACGTCGCAAGAATGCAGAACAATAGGTGGACCTTCAAAATGCCCATGTGGGACCCCTGGATATGAAAAAGGACACAAGGCAGACCCAGAAGAACATGGACAGACCTCTTCAAGGAACATGCAGGTCCATGTTGGTCAAGAGTAGTAAGAAGAAAAGAAAAATGGAAATCTATTGAAAAACAATTAGTGCAATGGAGAAATGGAGTAACCAAAGAATAAATCAATCAGAGTGTCTTAAATTTGCCCTTAAGGGACACAATAGGCTATCTTTATATTATGTACCAACAGAAATGTTATGAAGAACTGCAGGTAAATATAAGATATTTAGAGTTATTTTCTTTTGTTATTCTGATAAAAACCAAGTAAAACAACTTAAAAAATAAAACAAAGTATGTTAACTTCATAATTTATTTACTTAGATCACAAAACACATATACAGTTCATAAATACATGTCAGAAATGTGTTAAATTTTCAACACTGAAACTTCATTTTAAATGACAACTGCACTATAATATACAGCTTTATTGTCAGTTAAAGCTCGTCAGTTGCATCACTTCATTGCTCCAGTACAATTATTTTAAGTCTTTTTAAGTACCTTAAAATACCATGGAACAATGACTTAATAAATAACTATACTTCTCAGTTAAACCTATTCATAAGTCTAGAGTAAACATCCAATCACTCTTTTTCACACAAAAATAACCACATACACAAACAAACATGCACACACACATATACTAGAAATGCGTTTACGCACACTTGCTAAAAAATGTGTTTAATTTTTTTTTTGTGCCATAAATAATGAATTTTTAATTTTTATAACACCCTTTAAATATAATTTTAGGAACAAAAATTAAAAATGGATTTAAATGTTTTATAAAGAAAGTTCATTAATATGATTAAGTGTCCTTAGTTTTTTCAGTTCTTAAAATAATATTAGTTTTTATTTATAATTAAACAACAGAAAAAATACATGACCTTCCAAAGTTTGATATGTAATAAATTGAATTTATGCAGACTTGATTCACATTCTTTGGCAAGAATGGCAATATAAACTTTTTAAACTAAATAATAAAATAATGTATTGTGTATTATAGCCTATGTAACCTTCTATATAAAACAATGAAAATAAATTTCTGAAACATTTTCAACATTTCTTATTTTACCTGTATAGCAAGACCTGAATAATAATAAATTATTGATGATAGGTGTTAATTTCACATAACTACTTAAATATTGATTGATTTCACTGCATATAAATCTGTACATTTATTCAGCACACACATTATTGCTCAAAACAACTGTACATTATTAATATTAATAACAATGTGTATAAAATATAGATAGAATTTTAATATTCTCTCAGTATTTATTGTAGAGAGATCCAGTACAGTAGTTTCAACTCTTCAGTGGCAAATTGAAGTAAATGGAAACTAAACATTTAAATAAATTATTGTTAAACCAAGTACCTTATTTTGCTCTATATTTGGTTTGGCATTTTCTGTCACCCATTCAAAATCACCTCTTTTAATGCGGTTACAATTCTTTTTCTCCATGCCACTCATCTCAGCAGTGTAAAACTATGTAATTATGCTTAAAACACTTAAAGAAGGTAGTATAATCAACAGCTAATTTCTCTTTAATCCTAAGTTGTGACTGAATTATTTTCTTTCTTTATAAATGAGTTTATTTTATATTTTTAAAACTAAATATGGATATCTATGAGATTCTGATATGTATTTCTGCAACTAAGAGCAGTGTTGTTTCTTCAGGTAGGAAACATACAATTTTAGCATTTGACAAACAGCAGAAACTTCAAAAACTTACTGAAGAATTAGAACAGTATCGAAGATCTTGAGACAAATGTCCTATGTACCATGTTGTCAAATGATTGCTAAATCTAACACGAGTGGGAATAACTTTAACAAAAGAATGTTGCTGATGTACATCACTATGCAAGGAGAATATTATAGCCAAATAGAGATATTAAGATTTTCTAAATATTTCTTAATATTCATTTTGTTTTATACATATTATGACAGAACTATTAAACTGTTTTTATTCCCACAAAGTAAATCATGGGCATAGTATCTCAGACTTAAGTTCAGAAACCTCAATAAACGTTCTATGATAACCTCCCACATAAATCACAAAGATGCCATGAACTTGAAATTTTCAGTAAAGCCTGTTGTTTCTATCCAAAAATGCCAATTCCTTGATACTTACAGGTACAAAGATCTAACAATGAAGTACCAATAATATTGCAAATAACAGGTAGGCATTGATTTGGTTGTAATACTGCACCTCTTCTATAAACCTGCCAGTAGCTCTGTAATAGGCTTCAACAATTTAACATGCCAGCCTGAGATTGGCTAATTGTGTTATTACCATGAATCTGGATGTGTTTACTACTCAATTGACAAGCTCCATTTGGTGACACCATCCAATAATATATGCTGTTAAAGTGTCTTGGTTGCAGGCAATGTTCTGCTTTAAATTAGTTGTGCACAGTCTAAAGGAAACTAGTTTTTGCTGCTGTGAGGAGAACGATAGACACCCATAAAGAGAACAGAGCGTGAGGCTTTGTCAAACAGCAGATACACAAATGGATAATTGGCAACAAATCGAGAGGGTGCAAGAGGGCGAGATGACCTGAAGGAGAAGATTGCAGTTGCTGCAGCAGCAATAGTTCCTTGCTCATCCACTTCTATCTTAGCCTTATGCCGTGCTTCATCCAAGGACAATTCAGGCTTACCAGTGAAACTACTTAGATCTGCTGTACTCTGGAATAGGTCACCAACTCCAAGGCGTTCCAGAATCTGTAATTGTACAAAAAAGGTTTAGTTTAATTAATGCAAAAATCAGAATTATGTATAATGATTTTTGTGATAATAGTGCTCAAAACAGAATTTGTAATAAATTGCATTTTGAAAGCTACAGCTGTCATTAACATGTGAACAATATTCAGCGTATATTCAAATTCAAATTTAAAGTCTGAAAACTATGGGATACTATTTTACATTTTTAAATTACAAGATAGTTAAACATGTATTCATTTTTAAAAATGGATAACTGTTGTTATAATCAGCTCTTCATGACTGTTACAAAGAACATTTTTCCACTTTGTTACGCATGTTATTGATATTTTTGGTGGGTCTCAGCATTTAAATCATATTTTGCCTATGTACTGATAAATAAAAAGTCATTACCTGTTTGTGCTATTATAAATAAAATCCTACTCTCACCCACTTAATATAATGGTTCCTTTCCTTATCAGAAAATATTCAGTTTAGAACTTCCTGCTGTTTCCTATGCTTCAGTGCAATGTTTCTCTTTTTTATATTTTATGAATTACATGTAATAAACTAATTCCAGTTTGAGGCTTTCAACTAATTATAAAATTTTAATTTTTACCTTTGAATGATCTCTGTATTCAAGAATTATTGATAATGTACTTTAAACTTTTAACTTTGAAAAGTGATTGGTTTGAACATAAATTATAGGCATAGCCAATCTAGGTTAATCATAACAGGGAAAGAGTCAGATTCTGCCAGGACTGACCTTCTGATTGAGGTTTTTTCCATATTTTGCTCAATCTTCACAATACAAATTTAGGCCTGGAAAGTTTTCTTCCCAAAATTCCTTTTCCAAACTAATAATTTCATCTCAAATCATCACTTTATCTATGTCCTCTACCTGTTTTTTTTTTCCCTCCCCTTTATGATTGGTGTTTAATGCCTGCTTTTACTACTGAGGCACCACAGGTGATACATGAAATGAAATGATATATTGGATATGGATTTTTTAAGGAAGGAAACATTCCAGGCCTAAGTTTAGGGTACCTCCCCGGCATTTGCCAGATATGAGGACTGAAAAAAACCTCAGTCAGGGAGGACGGTCCTGGCAGGATTCAAACCCCAGACCTCCCGCTCACGAGTCTGTGCCTTAATGACCTCAGTCACCCGTGGCGCTATCCCTCCTCTATCTGTGATGCAACAGTAGTTAAAACAGACATTAAGCACTGTTCCAAAAAATAGTAAGGAAACAGAAGCTGATATATGGAGAAAAATTGTACACAGATACAGAAACATTCTATGACTCTATTTACAAGTAGTAAAATGCTCAAGTCCCAGAAAATCTCAGTAGCATACGGAAGGGTAACATTCATTTCTGTAGGCAGCTGATATACCTCATAGTTTGAAAACATATTTAGTAGTTATTGAGACCTATTAGCTTGTTATTAATTGTTAGTTTCAGGTCATAAGATATATATTAATGTGTAGTATCTTTCCACAAAATCTAAGTTTGATGCAATACTTACCGGAGTGAGCTCCAATGTTTGCTCAATGCTAAACTTGGGGATGGAGACTTCTACTGATCGTGGTAGATCATCTTCAACAATTTCCTGGAGAGATTCTACAGTAAGCTGCTTAATGACAGCCTCCACACCATTTGCCTTTGCAAAAGGTGGCAATAAAATAAACATTGAGACTTCATGGCCTTTGTATGGCAGTTCCAGTACATGAGCTCCTAGACGCTCAGATACAACTATAAACAGAACAAGAACATAATATATAGAAAACTGGTCAGTTCAATACTTACTATTTATCTCTAATCAAGAATTATGTCTCTCAAATATTTAATAATTAATATACTAGCACACTAAAAAATTAAAAGTTTATGCTTTTAGGCTGGATACAAGCATTATGAATGGAATAGCTGAAAAGATTTTTTGTAAAAAGATTTCAAATGAAAATAAGAAAAATGGAAAATTATAAGAATTAAAAGAAGAACAAAGAAAGATATTTCTGTAGAAAAAAAACCATTCAATTTAGAATAATTAGAATGAGATATACAAACCATGCTGTAATTAAAAATAACCTGCTAAGATAACGACTTGTAACTTATTCACTCCATTTTTTTTTTATAATTAGATATTTCAACATGTTTAAAAAGTAACTAAGATGCAAGAATAGGTTACGAGCTATGTGTAATATGATTGGTTAGTTTCTAGGGTCATTGGGAATGCTGATATTTATCATTTTTCCCCTAGCTTCCCAATAAAGAGCTTCCAGTTTATTTTTCATTTGTTCGTTGCTATCTAGTTGACTGTATTCCAGTAGGTGTTCTTTGTTTAAGATAGTATTCATGTCCTTACACAGTGGGCAATGGCTATGCTTGATTAATATCATCCTAAAAAGAAGTTCTGACAGGCAATCATGCCCAACAATTAAATTGATTTGGGCAACTCCAATTTTTCTAAGCTTCAATACAAGATGTTTGAAAGTATTTAGATCTTCATATGGTTATCCTTTAAGATTTTGTTTGATGTTTTGTTATTCTTGTTTAGATATTAATCTGGTTATCCTTTAAGATTTTGTTTGATGTTTTGTTATTCTTGTTTAGATATTAATCTTTTTATGAGTTTCAATTTAGAGGGAAGTTCTAGTTCAAAAGGTGGTTTCAATTTTATGCCGTCTCCTCTCTCTCTCTCTCTCTCTCTCTCTCTCTCTCTCTCTCTGCTAAAGAATTAACAATCACATTACCTTTCAATCAGGCTCGGGATCCATTGTAAAACTATTTCTGTATTTCTGATCTGGATTGTATGATATAGTGTTTTCATTTCATTTATAGCATATGTTTGTAAGTAACTGTAATTCATTATACTTTGTACTGCTGCTTTAAAGTCACTTAAGGTTAGGTCTATACAGTAGATTTTGTAAAGCTGCTCTAATGGTCATTATTTCACCAACCAAAATTGTCTGCATGCTGTCCCAAAGGTGTGCATTGAGAGAATTCTTCACAGTGTATTCCAAAGCCTACTTCTCCATTTTTAAGAGATCCATCTGTATACACTCTACACCATGTATTAGTTGGATAATAGTTTTTTAATGTACTAAGTGCTATTAATCTTAATACCTCAGGTGGGTCATTCTTCTTGGAGACCATTTCCAGATTTAGTTTCACGTTAATATCTATGTATTGTAAAGGATCTCTTGGTGTAATGATAGGTTTAGTGCTTATTTTTAAAAATTTGTCTAAATATTCTTTCTGTATGTAATTTTTGAAAGTCTGTTGTGCTTTTAATCATTGTGTGCTATCAGGAATTTGAAATCATTTATTCCTGTGTTGATTACTTTTTAATTTTTGTCCCAGTATAGCCGTTTTAATACCTAGTTCTATTTCAATTGACAGGTTGTTAGTTAGGCTCTGCATTGTAGCAATTGATGTTTTTTTAATGGATTCAGTTATTATTCTTAAGGACCTAGATTGTATTGTATCCTATTTAGTTTTAAATTGATTGTTTATTGTGGACATTATATCACTTCCATAGAGTAAATTGGGCTTTATGTATCTTTTGTATGTGTCATTTAGAAGACCTATGGATCCTTCCCATTTGACTCCTGCTAGTCTTCTTAATATGTTGTTCTTCTTATTCACTTACTTAGTTATATTGTTTATCTGTCCAAAGAAGGAAAGCTTTTTTGTCAAGTGTTATACCAAAATATATAGTATGTTCTTTCTCTTGTAGTAGTTCATTATTGGTTTTAAGGTTTTAAGCCCTAAGTCATCTGTAATGTGTTGAAGACTGAAAAACTGTAAAACTGTCTTTTTAGTGTTTATTTCCATTTGTTGGTAGATGCCCATGTTTCCATGCTATTGTTAATTTTCTGCATTTTATTTTCTAGTTTTTTGTAGTGTTGTCTATTCTGCTTATTTTTTGGACTAATCCATATGGCGATATCATCTGCAAATAATCCTATATTTGCCTTTGGGAAGTCAGATAATATTAAGTTGTCATCTATGAAAATATTGAAAAGAATTGGACTGGGAACACCACCTTGAGGAAGGCCCACTTTAGTCATATGCCATTTAGAGAGGACATTTTTCCATTTGTGATAATAGGCCCATGAACTATCTTAACATGTTTCTTCTTATCCCAATATTACTCATTTTATAAATAAGCTTCTCTCTCCATACTTTGTGAAAGGCATTTGTGAAGTCAACGAGGAGAAAGCTCTAGTGTAATATACAATAATACATAAAAAGAAGTATGTGAGTTAATATATGTTAAAGAAGCTAGACTTAATTGTGTATTGTACCATTTAACCCATAAATTGTTGGTCCTGGAGGTCTAGTGGTTAACAAATTTGCCTTATAGACCCGTTCAAACCTAGCCAGAGTAGATGAATTTTTTAAGGTGAAAAGATCTTAAATATGACTTCCTTTAGAAGTGAAGTAGCTGTGGGTCCCATTTCATGATTTTTTTTTATGCTCTGAATTTAATGAGTTGCTAATGACAAAATTGTTAAAAAGCAGTCTTAAATAAAAACCATACTAAATCTTCAAATTACAGATATTTCCTTGATACATGCATAAGTTCATATTTGTATGGAATTTGACATTCTCATCTATGCAAAATTGTATGCAACATCAGTAACCGTCTGCACTATGAATGTATATATCCTGGGAATTATCAACATTGTTGAGATGCTAGAATATTAATGGAAAAATTGCAAAATATGCAATTGGAAATAATATCTAGTTATAAGCAAAACCCAACATTCCTTTTACCCAATAATATTATACACATATATTCATACATTCATAGATTGCTTGTTTAATGTTCTACTTACTGTGATTGAAAGTTCCTTTCTGCTTCATCATATCAACTAGTGTTTGCTTGGAATGTGAAACGTAAAACACTTCCTTGCGCGTATTCTCAGGAAGAAACTGTGACTGCCATAGTCCCTTGAAATATGCTGCATTTACCTATAACAAGATAATAAAATATTTGTTGTAATTGAATGAATAAATTATAAAACAAATAGTGAGCAGGTGCTGAATAAGAAGACAAGAGAGAACAAATTCAATGAATTATATTTAAGATTTCCAAACATCCCAGGATACTGAGATTTTCCCAGATTTTTTGGCCTCTGAAAAATTGCTTTGATATGCAGAATTGTTCCCATTTCTTTTCATACAATAGCTGATTGATGAAGAAGACAATTTGATGATGAAACCGCAAAAGAGAACAAATTTGATAAATTATATGCAAAGTGTCCAAATGTCCAGAAAACTGAGACTGTCCCAATTTTATGAGCTACTGAATAATTGCATTGATTGTCCCAATTTTTATGCCTACTGAAAAATTGCATTGATAGGCAGAATTGTTCCCATTTCTTGTTATATCTTTAACACAGATATTTTTATACCTTTTAAGTTGCATGCACCCCTAGTATACATTAATTTCTAGAGTAATTGTATTAAAAACAGTAGTGTTCTGAACTGAACAAAAATGTAAGATTCCAGATAACTGAGAGAAAATTCTCCTACATGAATATTCAATGGGCAGAGAAAAGAAACAGTAATAATTGTTTCAGAGCATCTATGCTTATAACTTTTATTGATACTCTCTAACAAAAGGTACTAAATCTCTATGTATAGTTAATTATATACTGTTACAAATCACTGTAAAAAATTCTCATTATTTTACTTATAAATTTTGGTCTTTATTGGAAATACTTTTGTTTAAAAAAAATCCATATTCATGGTGTCCATAAATCTGGTCATCCTAAGTAATGTTCCATTAACTTAGTTTCAAAACAAATTTATCCATATCTGCTAAATTATAGAGATTTATAGGGTAGAATCTACCAGAAATTTGGCATATTGTTTTTAATCAGATTCAGATAAATGAAACCTGTGCAAATACTAACAGTGTATTAAATTAAGACAACTCACTACAAATATTAATAAAAATGACTATTGAGAACTGCAGATATTATTCATACATAATAGGTCTTCGATTTACTTTTATACTTTCAGTAAGTATAATTCATATTAGTAATCTGAAGATATGATGCTTCTTTTATATATTTTCCTTGCCTAATTAGAAGACCATTAGGCTCCCTTCTATCTCCTTCTTTCTACTTGTTAAATGTTTAATATCAGGGTGAAATATAAGAATGTTTGGCAGAGATTATTTTCATATGCCATGAAAGTTGAAATGTAATCTGTTTGCTATTAATGCAATTCAAATTGTACTTGTGCCACTGGATTTTCCCCTTTTTCAGGATTGTGTAATTATTGTTTTATTAACTTAGCCCTACTTATTTAACTGTTTTCTATTCACCTTTTTCATCTTATCATTTTTACATTGTAATTTGTTATTATTTCCTGCATTATCAACTTTTGTCCATTTTCTATCCTCCCTCTCTAACAATTCTCTTTCTTAATTTCTTGAGTTAGAAGTCAGTTGTGCTGATCTGGGCAATCCATTACCAAATAGCAAAGTAGATAGGGTGCCCATATGTCCCTGTTTTAGGCCTAGTGGAATATGTCATATTTATTTTTATTCAAATAACATGTTTGTTCCATTTTTCCCTTTTATTTTATATTAATTTTGTTATTGACATGAAATTAGTTATAAATAAAATATTTCAATATTTGCATATTTAGACTGTGAGAGTAAATGAATTAACAAATTTTTGTGAGATCGTAGGAATAGAAATGTTTTAGGCAGAGTAGAACAGCAGGAATGTTTACTGATCTGTATGTTGGACTGAAATCATATTTTCTCTCACAAGATAAATTAATTGCCCTATATCTTTAAAGCCATTTTTCAATAACTGGCATTCCTATTTCATCTAAAGTAAACTGAAAGCATTCTTGGGATAGTAATTAAAAAGGAATTACTTTGGCTTCCAAAGAGACACTGGAATTCTTCAAAGAGAAAAATGTGGATAGAAACACTGAAAATGTCCAAAATGAAGTCAATTACTTCAGATGTTGAAGATGAGGATGTCTTTAAGAAAAAGGATTTTAGGCATAAAATCTTTCTCTATGATACTTTTCTAGGATATTTTAATACATTTACCACTACCAGCAATTGGGAGCATACCATCAGTGAAATTGATGACATGGTCAATCAAAATGAGCTATTTTATGAAATTAATCATATGAATATTATTATCAGTGCTAAGAATAAAGCATGAAAAAATTAATTTATGAAATTATGAAAGTGGTTTAGGAAAGAGACAAAAAACTTATTGATAGTTGTTGCATTGTTAAGGCAATTCTAGAAACAAATGCAGCAGTGGAAAGATTTTTTCATCTACGATTTTCTGTGAACATGTGAAAAGAACTGTTAATTGTCAAGTCAGTGATTTTGATAAAAACCTTTAAAAATTTTTCTTTTATAAAACTCCATGTGCATATCTTAAAATGATTTTTGAAGAACAAATTTTTGTAGATAAATGTGTTAATAATGATGCTGGTCAGTAAATGCATTTCAATTTAATTTAAGAAAAAAGTATTTCTTTAAAATAAAATTGTATAATAGCATGTTAAAATATTAAGGAAAAATATAAATGAAAATGGTGAAAAATTAAATGTTTCAAAATTGCAGTAATAATTATATTCCTTTTTTTTTTTTTTTTTTTTGTTTGTTTGTTTTTAAAATGTTTTACTATAGTAAAATTTTCTTTCTTCTTTCATGTAATCCAGAACTAGCATTATAGTATTTTAATTAGCACAAGACATCCAGACATGATATTTAAAAAAGTCACAATTGGTCTGTATCTTATTCCGTACTTTCTGCCTTATAGAAAGTACATACAGATAGTATCTGTAGCAAAGCAGTAGTCCCTTTTGGGTTAGGAGTAATTGAATTAAGTAATTAAACATTCTTGTTCTTTGTCATACTGAAAAGGTAAAGGTGAATCAATGCTAGTATAAATGTTGTATTCTCTTCCACATTCGCCAGACTGTTTGTCATTATGTTACCATAAGGGCAATAGAATATGTCTTCCCTCCCTCCAATTTCTTATAAAATCGATTGCATATTGAACTAACTTGACAGCGATCAAAGATTGTCAGTTAGTGGACATTAGAGAACTAATCAAACGCGCTTGTTCATTTACAAGCCTGAAAGAAGTTCGTATTACAAATGAGGGCTTATCGATTATGTCCTTAGACGGACATCACAATGATCGGATATCAAGTCACGTATACAGGAAAACCGCAGTTTCTCCGCTTGCTAAGCAGACAAGACAGTTAAAAAGTTCATTTTCATGGCCATTCCTAAAGGGCCCCCTCAAGCTCCTTATGCACAGAGAAAAAGTCCTGAGTTCATGATTATTCTAATTATTTACGTTTTTGTTTGCACCATGACCAATACTCAGATAAATGTTCATTGCACTATGTTTTCAGTAGTACTGGGTTTGAGAACAATGGGCATTTATTCATGAATCGTTAAGTTTTGAGAAAACAATTGTGATATTAAATATGGTTTTCTGCACAGGAGCATTAACAGTTGACTTTCCATCTAACTATCTCCGTAGCTTGAAGGTCCTGGTGGTCTAGTGATAACCATACTTGCCTCGTGGACCTAAGGTCGTAGTTTCAAATTCGATCCGAGTCAATGGAGTTTTTAGGGCGTAAAATCCTAAGTATGGATAAGTATTATGTTGGTTTGGTGTCGTAGATTTACGGCAAGTAAAATGACCTCAAGGGATCTCAAGAGATCTCACGTCCTGGATTGAATGGGACGATAATGACCAGAGTGGTTAAAGAGCGTCGTTAAATAATGCAGATTAATAAATGTCGTAGTTAAGTGGCTTAGGTGTCGATCTATAGCCAGCTGCAAAAGCAGAGGACGCGGATTTGAATTCTGCTTGGGTTAAGTTATTTCAGTGAGGTTTTTTTGAATGTTACCTAGCCCTGAAAGAACACATGTCAGATAATTTTAAGCGCTTTCGGAAACCGGATTAATTTATATCGTCAATTAATTTATTTTTGTCGTCTCGAGTACGTTGGCAGTCATTATATGACAATAACAAAATAATAATAATAAGACTAATAATAATATTGTTATTATTTTTCTCTATTATTATTATCATCATCATCATCACCATCTTCATCATCATCATCATCATCATCATCATCATCGACGGAGCTATACGAGGGGCGTTCAAAAAACTACCTACTCCTACCTGAGTATGAAAATTAGCCTAGCGATTAAGCTCGTCCCATTATTTTTCTGTAATAATATAATGAAAGTTTCACATTTTACCGATAAATTAAGGAGCAATGGAATAATCTTAAGCTCGAGTTGTGTTTATTAGCGAATAAAATTTTAAAAATCAAATATGTCCATAAAATACTATTACAGCTATAAATGCCTAGTTCGGCATTTTAATTGCTTCAGTAGAATTTAAATGAAAATATAAAATAGTAAATCCCGTGAATCATTTTAATTTCGACCTTCATCTGTTCGACTGTTAGCGGAAATTAAAATGCCGGATTAGATATTCATAACTATAGGCTTTTAATGGATATTTATTTGATTTTTATAGTTTTATTCGCTAAATAGTTAAAATAAATGCAATTCGACCCCCAGATTCTCTCAAAATAAAATATCATTGATTATTGATTACTAGTAAATAAATAGATAGGTAGATAGTTTGTAATGCCCTTTATGGTACAGAGGAAATGTCCAGCACAGTTACAATAACTAATTATTATGGAATTTATGTGTGAATGACACTTGTGTAACAGCTTCAATATTGCCTTCAAATGCATTTCAGTTTGTAGGAAAGACATATGGCTTTCATGTGGGTCCACGAGTGGCCTCATACCTTTAAGTATAAGCATGGGGAATTTTAGGGTTTGTCTTGATAAGGCATAACTTATGCCTTATCAAAACAGCAGAGGCAACTTGATGAAGTGTGGGAAAAAACAGGGATGTGTTAAAGAAACTTGTGCTTCCTTCGCCGAGTCAGTAGCTCATTCGATTATTAAATCGACCATAAAGCGTGCCGCCGAGCTGCAATTTACAATGCTTAGCCATATGAATATAAAACGTGTTAAAAATTAAACCCTTCCATACTGTGACTTTCAATGAATTAAAAGAGAGGGGTTAGAACGACGCCAGACTGCATGTGTCTTGTTCTTGTGATAAATGAAATACTCTTCGTAAAATTAAAAATGTCGGAATATCTTCTTCTGGGCTAATCCCCATTTCTATCAATAAATTCAGCAGAGTCCTCAGCCTGTGACCACGTGAGTGGATATAAATGTGTTTACTTCTTATTTCTTTCAAGGATCGGTAAATCAAGTGTCATATCTTCGCAGGTTACGTTCTAGCTATAAGCAGCAAGCATCACTAATGTCTAACGAGACGGTGCTTCGACACTCTTTGCTGTGGTCCATGACTAGCTTGATGACAAGTTTCCACATAGCTGGACCGAACGCTGTACTTGCCTGCACGCATCCCTGATGCCAGATAATGCATTGTGGTTTTATTTAGGTGGAGTGTGCCAGCACTGATATGCTTGCGACAGAACTTTAAAAGCTGCTGTGAAATACTCATGAAAACAAATGAGAGAATATGACGTGGTACAGTCTCTGCAGGAATTACGGTGCAACTCATAGGAAGTGCAACGGGTATATTTTCATTCATATTCCTTCAATATAGCATGATAACCGGTTATTGTAGGTGTACAGGGACTTTTTGTCCACTCTGTAGAGTAGTAAAATTTAATGAAACAAAATCGCTTATTTTTATAGTTGGTACTATCAAGCATTCAATGTGGGCATAAAAGCATGTAAAGCTATACGTATATATTGCATCTATAAATAATATTTCTAGAGCCCGATCACTTAAAGCAATGGTTCCGTGGGTAGCACCTCGCCAGGTATGCAAGAATTTGTGCAATTGTGACTAGATATTTTCAAAATTCAATAAAAATGTAAACTTTATAGCATCTTAGGTCAAAACAGAGTAGCCATGAATGGCATTAACATCACCGATTTAGTAAGCTGGCTAAAAATGGTACAGTTAATCAGAATTAAGCACAATACTTGATATTTACCAGTAATATTGAAGACAAATTTAAATTTGTTATTTAAGCCTGTGTGAAGCTTACCAGAACCAACTTGCTTGCTTCGGTAATTCTTCCTTGAGGAATCAAATCCTTGATGTGCCTCTTGGTCTGCAGCTCTACCCATTCGTTTATTTTGGCCCTTACAGCCTCAGGATCCTTAGTGAAATCCTCGACTTGAAGCTCGTTGACAAACAGATCCTTCATACAGTCTCTAAGAGTCACGCTATCAGAGACGAAGATTCTGTTTGCTGATTTCAGTTCATAACTCTCTGACCCATTCACTTCCCTCATCGCTTGGAAGTATTTCTCGAAGCGGTACGCCTGCATTGTTGTCATTTTGTTCTGCAATATAAACTTTATTCATTAGAAATTCTGCAAGATAAATACGCCATAACACTTTCTATTATTTACTAGAAAATGCCAATGTCAAAACGACAGTCTTACACCTAGCCCTACGTGTTTTACAGACCTCCAAAAAGCTTATCTTCAAATACAACAAGCAGTAGTGTTTTAACTTGTTAGCAATACGAAAAATCAGCGTTCTAACAAAGCTAAGTGCTCTTAATTCTCTCAACCTAAATTTAACATTCTTTTCGTTTTCTGGTGGATCTAAAAGATCGTGGACATTTGAAGAACAGAATTCAACGTTATCGGAATGTTCTACTGAAATTGCACCAGAAAACTGAGAATTAAACCTATAGCACGAGTCTTTGGCAAAAATTACTGAACTTATTTGATCAAGATTGATATGGAAGAGAACTCAGTATTGCTTCTGGTAAGGAAAGGGGTGTCAGATTGCTCCCAGACTCACCTGACTGGCGGGAATGCGTAATGCGGCTTTGAGAGAGGCTTCTGTGTGATTCGCTGCCCCAAAATAGGCTAAGAGAAGAGCATGGTACGTGCTGTGAGGCGAGAAGAACACGTTGGATTTGGGGTTGGCTGCAACTACTTCCCTCAGCATTGCAATGCTGAACTCCTGCTCTCCTGTATACAGATCCAAACGGGCATTGGGGTCGCCGTGCGCCTGAGCTCCATCGTCAGGCGTCAGGCACTGCAAGTCTGCCCCAGTGAACACCAGGAACACCATCAGCAATAATGTATTTGTACTCATGTTTCTATCTGCAAACAAAACAACATTGTTTTAAGATTTCTAAAATCTGCATAAGATTATTTTAGCTAAACTTGACTTTTATTTCACAAATCTTCAATTCAATCATATTTTCTAAAAAAAAAAAAAAAAGTTTACGCGCTTCAACCCCACAATATCTTTAGAACGATTGCCCCCCCTTTTAGGTTTCTTTCGTAAATGAATTACTATTCAATTAATATCACAAAATTCTTAATCATTATATGGGAACTCGAAAGTATCCACATCTGTAGTGACATTAATCAGTACATACAACATCCTTAATATCTGTTATTTATTTTTACCTACTCGTTTCCTATATAACAAAATTATTTCTTACTATATAGTTTTTCGCAAAATAATCCAAACTTGTTAAGATGTGTTGCCATGCTACAATAATCATTTTAATAAAAATGCCCTGCTTTTATAAGCTATTTTTATAGCAGAGGGCGTGTTGCAGTTTCTAATGCCAAATTACAACCGCTATCAAAAAGCGTAGATATGAGGGGTTGCATTGAGGTCGTCAGTTATTTATTTACAATGAACTTTATTTACAAAATGTAATTAATAAGGTTGTCTCAAAAGCTTCGAATGAAGATCCTTTCCATAAGGAATGCCTACAGTAAAAGCGGACCTTAAAAGTCTAAATATTTCCGTTATAAGTCATGTTTTCATGGAAACGTAGTTTTAAAAAAGTGGGAGTTAATAATGTTAACAAGCAAACGTAAAAAGGGGCAAGGCTGTCTTTTTACTATCTTGTAATTTCCAGAGGGAGTATTTTCTTAAGTATCTAAATTAAATATATTTATTCCCTTTACAAAAATAAATAAAGAATAGAAATATCGCACTGACAACGCCTACAACTAATGTCCCAACAATAAATAGCAAAAACGAACATTTCACAATTTTGTGTAAATTTAATGATTTGCTTTATTTATTCCCCGAAATATACATATAACCTTAGTGAAATAGCAAGGGAAGCTGACCCAAATTACATGGCATATGTCCCGCGGTGGACAATGGGTGTGGAGACCCTCCCTGAAATATTTCTCTAGGCCGCGCCCGCCCACATTATGGTGAGCAAGGTAGGTGCGGGCCTCATGTTGGCACAGTTTTTATTTCCTATTAACACATAATACACTCGGTTACACTAAGGGGCGGAATTTCCACCTGTTATCCTCTTAAAAGAATTGATAATAATTACAAATGACACAAATGAAACGCTGCTAATAACGTCTACAGGAAATAAACAACATAAAATTTAGTACTGTTGGACGGTAATTATCGTATGCTCTGTTGATCTTGCTCAGTGAATGAGAGAACATTTTGTTATGCACCAAACGTCATGTAAACCCTTATTTCTAAAGGCAGTTTGCTTGTCCATCCAGATATACTTAGGGGCTGACCAGAACTTCGTTGCACAGTGATAAAAGATTCATCATAAGTTTGTTTTGGGGTAACAAGATCCTTGCTTTATTTCTACCGGCTCTGCACTATGCTATAAAGTATTTAGACCAAAGGGACTCAATTATTAATAAATTGAGTCAAATAAAGAAGAAAATGGTAGTTAATGAGGAATTACAAAGAAGAAGAAAGAAGATAGGATTAAAAGTGAACATAGGAAAAAAACTAGATATATGGTCATGTCAGCCTCATAAATTAGGACCTGGAGACAGGACAAAGTTCTGAAGGAGTAACTAAATTTAAATATCTGAGTAATATAATAGACAGTGAAGCTTTGACGAACAGTACCATCATAGACCGAATTCAAGCAGGAAATAAAAAATAGTTTGTAATTTTGAGCCTTCTAGAAAGCAATTTGTTAACCATAACAATAAAAACAATATTAATAAAGCCTGTGGTTCATATGGTGCTGAAACCTGGACAATCACCGAAGTGCACCATATTATACTAAGGAAATTTGAACGTAAAATAATGAAAAATGTTATGGACTACCTAATGGAACAAGATTCCTCGTGAATTAGATATAATGAGGAAAATAATTATAGTAAAATTTATTTAACTACTTAGATTTGTAAAAACACAAAGGCTGCAATGAATGAGTAATTTGTGGCGAATGAATGAAGACAAAAATGTATTCAGCAAGAAGGAGAGGAAGAACCAGAATAAGGTGGCTCGATAAATGCTACAGGATTTAAGGATTGAAGGTGATAGGATGGAGTGAGAAAACAAAAGACAGGCGAATGTAGAGACTGATTGTTAAAGAGGTCAAGGCTCGCCCCAGGATTGTAGTGTCGATGATGATGAACCAGTCTTTGCATACTACACATGCAGATACAAATATAAAAATTATCAAAAGCTGGAAAGGTTTCACTATTTCCTACAATAGAATAAGACGATACTATAAAATGGTTCCCAGAGCTATGCACATATCTGATATAAATGGTTGGAAGGCATAACTATACGTTCTTGAAACTTCATTTGTTTGGTCTAAAACCAAGTAAATTTGTTTTCAGTTATTTCCATCAAAATTAGGTAAGCAGAATATAAGACTAACAGATTTTATACGCATTTTGAATGGAGTATACATGCATGCAGGGTGATAGCCATTAAGCTACTTATTAATTTTAGTATTTGTCATAAATCCATATATATATAATTCTCATGTAATTCTTATCTAGCATAACTTTAAGTTTTATTATCACTCTCCTAATGTCTGGCCGCATTTCTTGGACATTTTTGTCTCACTTTTTCGCCTTCTTTTCAATGGCACTACAGCTCGTGGTGAGCGTTGGCCTACCTCAGTGAGCTCCTCTACCTTTGTCTTACAACTTCATTGATAGACGGCGGTATGCCGGCACCCCGCCGGTCGCCAATCACGCGACTCGCTACATCGATGAACGCCACTTCTCCAAGAGGCAGCTTCCCAATTATCATCAGGCTTTAGGGTTATCTAGGGACTGGGTGGACCCCTTTCCAGCCCTTCTATCTTAAAATTCCTAATCAGATACCGGGAATCGAACCCGGGCCTCCCGGCCAGCTGCCAGCAACGCTAGCCATTAGATCAAAGACTTTAATCCCTGCCTTTTTATATTGATGTCTGATCTATAGTTTAAAAGTCTCCTGCCTATAAGTACAATCGCTAACTTATCTTACTTAGCATTTTTTTATATATAATTTGGTCTGTTCACATTCAAAAATACAATGTCAAATATTATCAATTTGCTTCACTTTGGATATTTTTCTTTTGTAGGTTCCTTTGCTATTTCACTTAAGCATATCACTACGAATCTGAACTATGCTCTTCTTTTTCTTCTTATTTTATCACATATTTCATGTATTTTTCCCGTCACCAGTTATTTTCAAGTTTCTATAGCTTTAAGCATTTTTATTATTAAAACTGGCTCATAATTCCAGCTTTTATATCCTCCACTCCAGCTTTAATCTAAAATCAAATCTTTACCCTCATCCTGTATTTCTCCGCTCATAATGAGCCTATGCCTATTTCTTGAAGGATTCTTTGAATTTTATATATCCAAGTTTTCTTTCCCTTTAATTTCCCCTTGGGTTATCAAACTCTGCTTGATAATATTCTCGTCGTCGGCTCCAAATTCTGTACCAGTATTTCAGAACTCTTAATTATATCTCAATCTTTCTAGTTCCATAAGAGCAACTCCATTGGGGGGAAAATTTAGGTAAACCAAGAACTAATCTACAAAATTATCTACTTATCCATCTGTGATTTTCATCCTTCATCTGATCCCCAAATTTCACTTCCATATAAACATTTTACTCTCTCCAATCGAGTCATATATTCGTTTTCCAGTTATAGAAGTTGGGTTTTTTGGCAGTTCGAATATAAAATAATTAAGTTAGTCAAAATGATTCAGTGAGATATGGTTTTAACATATGCCATACAATTATTATATTTTTGTCACTATTACACTAAAAGTAAAACATGGATGGAATATTTGGATAGATTTTTTTCATTTTTCCTGGTTGCAACTATCGGAGAAACTGAATTCTGTCACTACTGTGTTTAATATGTCGTTCAGAATAAAACTGAAAAGAGTTCTGTCTTTACTTGGAACATTAGGTAAACATGGCAACACTGATAATTTCAGCAAAGAGCTGCCCCGTTGTTGCAGAGTGTGCTGAAAAATCATTGAGATACTAGAATGGGACGATACTGTCATAGTTAAAATAACTTGATCCAAAATGATTAATTTTAGGTGCCGTATCATTTCAATCTATATATAACTGAAATTAACATAACTTCAGATGTCACGCATATTTAGAAGCGGGAGCCCCGACGCCGCCTGCCACGTACTTTACAGGTAAGTCTGGAAGTTATATTTGATGCAATGACAGAGCTGGAGAGAAAGTATTTCCGTGCGGTGTGGTAAATGATCGGGGAGTGTGACAGGTGAAACTATTTGTAGGTCATTGTCCGAAAGGTGTTTGTCGGATATGGATTCCTTGCGCAATGAGTAATAGCGCAATGTTGCCAATCCGCGCATTGCCCATAGAAACTCTTGCTGTGGCAATGCTGTCTGTCTCTAGTATTTAGATGGCAGTGGTGCTTGAGTACCTGTGTTCGAAATGTGTAATAGGGCTTCCAATTTGATTGTATTAGTTTCTCTCTCTCTTCCTTTGTTACCAGACCGTAACCCAGGAATATGTACAAAACATTGTAGCTCCACTCTTTAAATGTTTTCACGTAACAATTAAATTAATTAATGTGCAGTGCTTTAAATAGCAAAAGAAATCAACCCATTAATATTTCTTACGTTTATTATGTCACACCGTACAAATTGTGTTTAAAGCCAGAACTAATCCTATAAAACCACGTTTTTAAACAAAAAAAAATGAACAAAAACAGCATAAGCAAGATAAAAATTGGTATAGTATATTGGAAATACGAAAAACGGCCAACTCATGTACATGTTCAGAAGTTATACCTAGTTAATTATATTAATTTCTAATAATAATTCACCAAATTTCATACACATTGATTGGTTTATAATAAACATTTATTAAGTTATTCTAAACATCTATTGCACACATCATATCAATTGTATTTCATTTAGCTTAGGATGATCAGATGTCCTTTTTATCCGACACCGGGCAGATTTTTTAAATGTTTGAAATGTCTTCCTTTTTATAACTTGTATGCCTTAAATTTTGAAAATATTTTGCCTAAGTTGACAGCAGCATCAACGAAATATACTCTTTGCTCACAGATATCTAGTAAATGGAGAGAGCGGAGTGAATCAAGGTGCGAATGTAGGTTCCGTGGCACAAGCTCGTCTGCTTTGTACACACCCTCTTCAGCCGTGTAGTTCAATTCATGCTTTCAAAATACCAAATAACCAACGGCGTTATAGGCAGCAAATATCTTGCATTCAGAAAAAGAACAAATGAATTTGAAGCGGATGTAAAATTTGTGGATCATAATATTCTTAAAGCACATAACGAATCAATTGCTGCCTTTTTGTCTTTTAATAACTAGATATTTAGCACTAGGCTACTCTTGGCTTTTATACGTAGCTAACTGAAAACTATTATTGTTAAGTTTTATTATATCTATTTTGTATAAAATATATAGACAGTTTTAAGTATAATATAACCCAAAACCTAATTGATATTTCGAGTCCTGTTTTTTTTAACAGTGTCCTTATTTTTTTAAGCTTTTTGTCCTTATTGTGTAGATTTCAATCTGGTCACCCTAATTTTACTTATTTCTAGACGTGACTAACAAAACCTTAAATTTCTTTAGCTGTGTACCTCTATGAATATTTCAGTTCTTGGAACTGGGGTACTATAGTTGTTATAGAGATATCTTTATATTTTTTTAGAGTCTTAATTTAATTTACTATTTCATATTGCTCTCTTTTTAGCCATTTTAAATTATCAAAACAAAAGCAAAATCCTCAGCTATTTAAAGTCATCAAATACCAGAAATCTTGTGGTATTGCAGTATGCTTTCTTTCAACTCTAGATGACAGATTCCACTTAAAAACAAATGATCAGATATGAAATAACCGTGTATTGTGAAAATGAAACTTTTTCTTAATGAAAAACATTTTTGCTCATTTTTATAGAAAGATTAACTAGTTCCAGCCGGAAATTATAACGAATGTCAGCGCTACCACAGAAGTAATCACTAAAATAACTAAAAGAACTAATATCATTCCTAAGAAAATGTATTTCTTATATTATTGTTATTTATGTATATTGAGTCAGAGCCCACTATTCCGTTGCATTATTTATTTATTCGTAACATTTCTTTTTAAAGTATTATATGTTGAACTTCCCTATAAAAGAGTTAATAACGATATACTATATTGTAAAAGTCTATTCTATTTTTATTAAAATACACATCAGTTGAAAAAAGGAAAGTTTACGAATATTTTAATCAATAAAGTTTTATTCGATGTACAGAATATTCTCTTAACGTGTTAGGTAACACTGAAGCAGTTTTAACTTTTCGTTTGTGCAAAAAAATCTTCTAAGTATGCCATGGTGTACGCTTGAAATGAAAGATAAAAACGTGTGAAATTTCTAGGTACTGGAACCTTATCTGTATGTCAAATGCTCCAGATGCCATTTTCTTTGCTTCTTGGGCCTAAATGCGTGCTAAAACTGAAGTAGTATTCACGTGGTTCAACTGAACATTACATCATTGCCAGTAGCCTTGTCGAGATAGGCAATATATCAGCCCGTGACTAAGAATTCTGGATGGGTTTTTCCCATTGTAACCATAATAATATTTATCGTTGCCACTTGCTATCTCAAGGTGACTGTTCATCCACATGCCTTATGAGCTTGATCATTCGGTTCTATTTTAATACGCTACCTTAATTTTCTGTAAGCTAAGATAAAGACCTAAAATGTTCATTTATTTTTCGCGTTCTATTGTGTAACGAGCATCTATTATCTTGCCATACAGCAGTAACAAAACAGCCTGTTTTAGTTAAACGCTCTACACGCAGTACAGGTTCAAGTGCCAACTAACTATAGCTGCAACAATTTATCTGCTTAAGTTTTTTAATAGTGCGTAACGCCTACAGCCGAGGCATCACAGGCGGTGGATACTGATGATACATGAGATGAAATGATAAACTAAGGAAGGATTTTTTAAAAGGAAGCAAGCGTTCCAGGCCTAAGTTTAGAGTATTTACCATTTATGAGGACTGGGAGAAAAAAAACCTCAGTCAGGGAGGACGGTTCTAATAGGAATTGAACCCCGAACCCCTCACTAGTCCGCGCCTTAACGACCTCGGCCACCCGTGACGGTTTCCCAAGGATGAAATCCATTACTTCAAATTATGCATAATAAAGATAGAATACTGAATGAATGACGAGCTCCAAATACCACTAAGTCGGAAGAAAACTTCAGTTAGACCTGCTAAAAAATCCCATGAACTGAGGTCTCAAAACATTACTTTAATACCTCTTATTTTTAGATACATTCAATATAATATTAAAAAGCATAATTTTGTGTAAGAATCGATGAAAATCTTATCAAGTAATTAACAACCGAAAAGTATAATTACATATGTAATCAATGTTACGTTCGCTGCAATAAACTATTTACGAGAAGAATAAATTTTGATAAAAGGCATGATGTTAACCAATTTGCTAAAAGGATTATCGAATCATAAGTAAAGGAAAATGCTAATATAAGTATTGCAATAATAAAGACTTTGGGCATGCATTGAATCTGATTAGCAAGCTTGTGGGAAACACATAAAGATTCGGAGAACTGTGTTTAATCTCTATTAAACGTGCACAAAACATTTCTCCATATTACAGTACAATACCGCCAATCCGAGTCCCGCCAGTTTAAAAACCCGGAAAACCCGAACCCAAATTTAGTAAAAGGAGAATTATTACAAGTAATATCACAAGAGAATCTAAGATTTCCGATAAATTCAAGAACGTAGTGAGTGAATTTATCTGGAAAGCTCAGACCCTCCAGTGATATTTATTAGGACTATTTCACGAATAAAATAAGAATTTAAATATAACTCCTGTAAACTTGGCTAATAATACTGTAACAGTTGTATATTTGACTATAAATACTTAACCTTTTCGCGCCATCTAACAACAAACGAATATCAATTGTCAGTAATACCAAATACGGGTTTGGGACTATTTCATGAATAGAATAAGATTAAAAGTAATATATATTTGAAATTCGCGCATGTGTTATTAACAACCGTATAACATTTTATACTTACGAATACCTATCTATTCAGAAACCGTGATAATGAAATTGACGACAGTTAACTATTACAGACGCTACCGTTTGATTTATTAATACCAATTGAGAAAAACAAAACAGAGAAAACGTACCATTCTGAGCAACGCGTTTATTAACATTAATGGTTGCTTAGGTAGATGTTGTTACATAAGTTATAAAATGATTTCAGACTGTTTGGTTGAATACGCAAAAACAATTCCTTGAATTAATATATTCTAAGTTAGTAAAATTTATAATTACTGAAAACACATAAAAGCGGTCAGTGATGTGTTCAGTGGAGGTATAGAGTTGGCTACACTGACCACAAGACGAATGCGCGTCGCGTGTTAAAACGGATTTGATAATTTAATTGGATAATTTCACTGCGATATCCGGTTGTGATTGGTCAAAATTTTTAATTTTGTTTCGTTTCATTGGTTGATTTTAAGATGACATTACATAAGTGAAATAGTCAAAGAAATTTCAGACTAAAATTACTTTGTATTACACATTAGAACATCAAATATACTGTTAAAATAATACAATACGATACATAATTATGCACTTACGGTACAGATCAGGACATTTAACATTCAACAAATTTAACAGTAAAGGCGATAAAACAATACAGTGTCTTACACTCTGTTTACACAAAAGTTCAATCGCACGAAAAGCTTGAGAATGACGCAATCCTCCACCATCGCTTCATACACATTATGTCCACCGCTTATAGTCGCAGTGTTGATCTACATACTGCAGAGATATCTCCAATGCCTTTACTGCGTCTGAATGAGTAACTCCAGTGAGAGAGGCTATATCTGCTTCGTCTGACTGACTTACTAGGGAAACTATTTCCTGATCAGCCATAACTTGAACTTCTGTGTCAGCTGATAACCGCTCCTCCAAGTCTGTTTCCTTTGCTTCTTCACAGCCTGGGATTTCCTTCAAGAAATGTAACATTTCAGGTCTAGTCCTCTCTGATTGGTCATAGTGATAATGATGGAAATTTTTATGGCCAATTCTTATCATTTTTACGCTCCTCACAGTTCCACAAAATTGTTCTATCTTGACTGGATTTTTCTTCCAATCACTTAATCGTTGCTTTTCCCACACCGAATTCTGCTGCCAATTTTGTCTCAATTTCGCCTTTATCTAAGTGTTTTAAAACTTTAAGTTTACCTATTAATTAACAAGAACAATGCTGCCTACCATTTTTAATCAAATAGCAAAAATTAAAACCACTTCATTGAATTAAAAACCACAACTAAGCACGATATAGTACAGTAAATCTACTAAAACATTCACGACGTTTTGCAATTGATAGTATCTGTAACTCAAATGAACTCAGAACGAACGAGTCGAACGCTCAAATCCTAGATCCAGGAAGAAGAACAAAATACCCATGAGCTCACTTGACCAAGTGCGAATGACCTTCACGAGCTGACTTTCAACAATGGCGTTTGCGTCACAAAAATACATTGCACATTACAACAGCCGAGTACAATTAACTTGTAGACATTGTATACTTGCTTTATAGGCCTAATTACATTGATCATAAATTAATCCCGTAAATCCGAATTTTTGCCAATCCGAACAGGTTTCGGTCCCAATTATTTCGCACTGGCGGGGCTATACTATACTCTCATTCCTATACAAAATCAATGAAAGGCAATGAACAGAGACATCAGCAGTATTGTAAATTAATGAGCCATATTCAAATAGAATATCTGTGCTGTAAATGAGAATATATACATTCAAAAATAGAAAAATATCTTCAAAAGTACAAAAAGACTGAGACACGTATTAAAAATAAAGTGTAGAGAATGGTGGACTTCGAATACTGACAACTGGAATAAGCCGAGTATATAGTACTAAATTATAAAGAAAAGTGTAATCATCTGAAGAAATCTTTCAGGTGAAAACCGTCGCAGTGGTGCTACCAGGGACATAGCAGAGCTGGCTTTTATTGCCACTTCGCTAGCTTTGTTCGCCAGCCAGGCAAAAAACCTTGACTTCCGCTGTAGCGGCTATGGCGACAGAGGAAACCGCTGAGCTAGTTTTTGCCAACATTTCCAGCATCAAGTTCCGTGAGAATACATAAAACCGTCTAATCATGTCTGGCACTGCCTCGTGCCTGTGAAGAGGAAGAAAAGGCTAGAAGTAGCGCAGGAGAAAACTTGGGCTGCAAAACGCTACAACAGAACCTAAAACAGTTTCTTTTCAGCATATGCTTTTAAAGACCTTTGTCTATAACATAATAAAACAGTGTACAGTACTCGAGCGGTAATACTTGGTTTTCGCATTCGGGAGGTCCCGGTTTGAGCCCGCTGTCCTGATCTTTTACGTGTGTGCGATTTCCTGGTTTCCCCTGGTCACTCAGGCAAATATTGGATGGATGTTTACTTTTTCGTGAATTTGTCTCTCTCCATTTCATGTAATTTCTTTTACTAGAGTTATTCTAAAATTTCTCGGCCTGACTCAGAGAAACTGTTATATTAGTTGTTAAATATCATCCTTTATATGCTAAGTTTCAGGCGCATAAGTGTAGCAACTTGTTTGTGGCGATCCTGTAACAAACTAGTTTTAACATTTTCTACAAAATGGATAAAACTGAAATAGGAGTTGTGATAAAGTACTTCGTTTTGAAGGATTTAATCCCAACAGGAATACAAAAGGAGTTTCGTTCCACATTAAAGGAGTCTTCCCCTTCGTTTTCTACAGTTATAAAGAGGTCTGCTGAATTTAAGCGTGGTCGTACATTCATTCAAAATGAATAGCGCTTCAGGGAATCCAAAAACTGCTACGATCGACGAGATTGTGACAAAAATTCAGCATATCATACTCATTGATCGCCGATTGAAGGTATCCTAGTTGGCTGACATTCCAAAGACTTCAATAGGACTTGTCCACTATATTTTACATGAAGTTTTGAATATCAGAAAGCTTTTCACTCGAAGGGTGCCGCATTTGTTAACCAAAAACGCATTCGAATGAACATTTTACAAGAGCGTTTCCAGTGAGTTTCTCCGACGTTTCATAACAGTAGATGAAAAATGATTTAATGACTACACGCCAGAGACGAAGGAACAGTCCAAACAGAGGGTGATAACAAGTGAAAGTGCACCAAAGAGAGCAAAAACGTTTCAATTTGCAGGAAAAGTATCATGGCTACGGTTTTCTGGGATTCTCATGATGTGGTGTTCCTTTACTACTACCAGAAGGGTAGAAGGGTAGAACATCACCGGGGAGTGCTACACTGGACCAACTGAAGGATGCCAGGCTAAGAAAATTCTCTTTCATCACAATAATACGCCTTCACATACGTTTGGGATTGTTACTGCAAAACTACATGACTTTCGCTTCCATATATTTCCACTTCCGCCTTATTCGCCGGATTTGGCTCCCAGCGATTACTTTTTGTTCCCAAACCTAAAGAAGTAAAAATCCTAAATATGGCTTCCTTCGGAAGGGAAGTAAAGCCGTGAGTCCCGTGTCGTACATTTACGGCACGATAAAGTACCTCAAGCCTGAAAAAAGAGGCCTCTGAGCAAAATTTGTCGGCCATTTCACGCCCTGAATTGAATGGGACGCTGATGACCTGAAATGTTAAAGAGCGTCCGTAAATAAACCAATTAAAAAAAAAACCTGAAGAAATGTTTGGGCGGATGAAGATTCACATCAAATGATGATGTTGAAGCTGAGACAGACGCTTATTTTTCACATTTTGGACAAATTTTATTTTACTGAGGGTAATAGTCATTAGACTAAATTTATTGATTTACAAGTAATTATGTTCGAAAAAATGGTTTCTCTTAAACCTTGTGCTTTCTTGGTCAGGCCGAAAACTTTTAGATTGTCCCTCGTATAGGGTCAAAAGTGTCAGAGCGAGGAGGGCTGGCGCAGTGACAGTAGCTTGCACTTTCGAAAGGTTTCTGCCCCGGACCTACTGAGAGACTGGAACTTCATGGAGGGAAACCTCCACCGGCATCGGAGTGCTCATTGTGAAAAGATTTTAAGAACCCCGTCTACGTCATGTCTCGCATCCAAGGATTTCGGCCACCCGGCGTCTCCTCCACCGCATCTCATCCTCCCGGAGGATACTTCGAGATTTTAGCCTTGCTCAAGGCTGACCGTTTACACACCTACAATTGGAGCACCTTCTGAAAGAATGAACGAATGAGGGAGACACCGGGCGGAGACTACGTGAGCATAGATAGAGTCCATACGGGCTTCCAGATGGAATACCCCGACGCCAGTGGAGGGCCCCTTCCCGAGGATTCAAAACTTCAGAAGATGTTCTTCCATATCAGAATCAGATGCTGGGGCAAAAACTTTAGTCACCAGTCTACCTCGCCCTGCCACTTTCGGTTCTGTAACGGAGCCGACGGAATAAAATGATATGAAATGGGAGAGAGAAAAATTCGTGAACAGTAAATATGCATATCAGGATTGTCGGCCTAGGAATTTGAACCTGGGACACCCGAATACGATTCCCAAGCATTGCCGCCTAAGCCATTCCGCCCGGTCTTCCAACCGGGTGTACCCTCATAAGCACAAACGGCCAGCAGTTGTGGAAGGCTGAAGTACTCTAATCTAATCCATTACAACAGTGTACAGCGGTAGTCCTTGTATTACATCACAGAAATATTCTTAACATATATTCGTTTCATCAATTGGAATGATCAACAATGGTCATTTCTTTACAAAGTTAATTGATTAGTTATAGGTGGATTTTTCTAATTTTAAATGTAACATAATGATAAATACTCATAGCTTTTTTCTTACTTTCTGTTATCATTTATAACTTTCATCATGTCGGAAAATGCATTGTGGAAGTATTTTCTAAATGTCTACTTAGAGTAGTACTAACCCGAAGTGTAGTAGTTACCACACTTGCCTTCTAAACCCAAGATCGCAGGACCGATGGATTTTTTCGGGGCGTAAAAATCCTAAGTATGGCTTCCTTCGGAAGGGAAGTAAAGCCGTGGGTCCCGTGTCGTACATTTACGGCACGAAAAAGAACCTCAAGCCTGAAAGAGAGGCCTCTGAGCAAAATTTGTCGGCCATTTCACGCCCTGAGTTGAATGGGACGCTGATGACCCGAAATGTTAAAGAGCGTCCATAAATGACTCAATAAAAAAAACTAACCCAAAGCACAAAAGTGATGCATAAAAGTTGTTTGAATTTGTGCCATGCTCCTATAGAAAGCTGCCAAATCATCTCCAATACCGCTTTGTTACGGTAGAGTGCATACACTGAAGCGATCGGTGTCTCTAAGCAACGCGATGCCTTTATATTTCTTGCATACGATACACACGAATAAGTTTCGAAACATAAACATTACCTAACATTGGGGATTTCCGGTGTTTTCTCCGCTTTCAACTTGCATCAGCAATAGCACTACTTGTTCTAATGAGAACCGCTCACAGTATTCCACGTAGAATTTCTAGACGGGACCTTTGCAAATCACAACAATACAAAAGACGGATTCGAACTCCCCTTGAGTCTTAACTTGTGATTGCTATTTGTATCTACATATCGAAGAACGAAAACCATCTTTAAATATTAAAGGTTTCCAGGCACATACATAATAAAGTGGACTTATTACTTATAGACAGCAAAGAAACATGCTAAAGATCTAAGAAACTGGCACAACGAGTTCATTATTTTTGCTCTAAAGTCAATGTCAGATCCAGTTCTACAGAGCTACATTTTCTCTTTTTCTTCGTTACTTCTAATCAGAGTGGGGTCGTTACGCACGCTTTCTCCTTAAATTTGAGCGAGACGTAAGCTTTAATTATTGCTCGAATGTTCTTTAGCATAAAGAACCGTGACTCCGTTACAGGCATTAATCAACTTCAGGATCTCATCATGATGATCACCAAAACAGATTCTGAACAGTTTCACGTAGCTGACTCGAAGAAGAAATTTACGTATTCGAGATATGTTAAATTTTTGGAAGAAATTATAATATAAATTACAGGACGTGAATTTGTCAGAGCAAAAAAAAAAAAAAAAAAAAAAAAAAAGAAAGAAAGAAAAAGAAAAAGGAAAAGAAAAAGAAAAGAAAGAAAGAAAATGGAAAAAACGAAACTGGACTGACAACAGCAAAAAAGCGATATTTTGAGATTTCGCCAAATCTATTTATATAGTAGAAACAGCATTTCAACCTCAAAAATAAAAAAAATACTCAAAGGAATAGTAATACTATACCCCTTTAAACAAATATATGCCCAGGGGCAATTTCGACTCTGTAATCATTTGGATAATTAACTGTCCTTTCATGAAATTGAATAAGACTGGCCATATGTTCCAAAGCTCTGGGCCAGCGCTGTAAGAACACCGTTGTCTGTGCCTGCTTATAAAATCAAGACGTAGGCTATTAGGAATCCGGGTCAGAATGGAAAGTGAAACTTTTCATTTGGTTAGAATAAGGCAGTCTGGTGCTACAAGCAGTGCCCTTCAAGGTCGGATCATCTTTTCTCGTCACAGCGTCTTGCCTCGCCTTCTTTGCGCAAAGTGTATGTACAACTTTCATTAACACCTTCTCTTGCAAAGCGAAAGTATTTCTGTCACACCGTGTTGATCTTTCTCCGGGTTCGAAAAGAGAGAAAAAGAAAGGCATTACGCTAAAATAATTATGGTTAGTAAGTACCGCACCAATAAAATGCCAGTACTATACCAAAGTAGGGAGAACTATTTTAGCTCCCGAAGCGAACAAAATTCACTTACTGAATATGGCAGCCAAGTTCATTAGGATGTAGGCCCTTATACTAACGTAAGTAAGTCAGTTGAAACGTGTTCAAATCACGCTATTCGACTAAGGTTTCATCCTTAGTTTTATGATGCTATTGAGCATACGTGTTATTCATGCGGCACGTATATCTAAACAGCGGACTTTTAGACATTAAGAGCAGTGGAATTTGGCGTCTAAAATAAACTCTAAAAAGTAAGAAATGTGTATTAAAAATATATTTTTAATGTTTAACTCTTATAACCGCTTAATTGCGGTCTTAGTTCGTTAAATTTCATACATATAATCCCTATTTTATTAAAACACCTCTTTCAAGTAAGCACATTTGTAATAGATTTAAAAGTACATAATTTCAACTAATACAACGAATATTCCAGCACAATTTGAATTTGGTGCTGGAAAAAGAAAATTTCAAAATATTAACACAAAAATATAAATATCACAACCTTACTACCTGGCATAGTTTATAGTAAACTACAAAAATAACTTTTCGTTATTGATCAGACTGTTTAACATTGACCCCTTATTTCCAGTTATTTCCCTCACAATAAATAATATTGCAAATGCCATTTCCAAATTTGGCACCAAAATGCTGTATTTTTAGTCTGTAAGTGCAAGTTTGAAGACAAATAGATCATTTCACACATTCAGATGCCACCGGAGCATATTTCATCTTGGGCATATGCACAGCATAGACAAATTTAGTTTTTATTCTGGTTAAAATATTTGCCACTGCACACAAATACTAAAACCCTTTCAATCAGACGAAATTCAGTCATTCCACTTAAAAATTTTGAAAATAAATATAAATGATTTCGTTGTGTTTGTAATTTATATGTAAATGTGCGTAATTTAAGCATGAAAACATGGAATCCTGCTCTAATGCCAAACAGGCATTTATATGCATTATGAAACTACACATTTGAAACATTAAATGCCGTAAAACATAACTATTCTTATTTTCTTCATTATATGTATTACAGAAAAAAAATTCCTCTTGACTGAAGATCCACTTTGTACATATCACTACTGCTACTTCATAATTATTACATCTGTTGAAAAGCATGTAATCGATGACGTTGTTTATGAAGGTAAGGAATATGTTTTTAGTTTGATTTAAGCATGGCTTAATTTTCTGAAGTAGTCTTGGAATTTAAATAACAACATATATACAGATACAGCAGGATGACATAGTTCTTCCTTCCTGGAGGTTCTATCGGTTTTTTTTTTTTTTTTTTTTTTTCCTGCAGCTTGGTGCTTTCTAATCTCCACAGAGCGTGCGCTTGTGTGGGGTGATGCCAATGGGTCACTCCGGTGAATGATTATGGGGCATCGCTCCAAGAACAAAGGGAACTAAATTGCTCCTGCGCATTCTTGCTGCCTGGAAAAAGCACAGTAGGTGGAGAAAAACCTGTCCGGTACAGTTCGGTGCAAATGCTGTAACACGAGACTATCAAAATTATGGAGCAGAGAAGATAGATTAGCTCCTTGTGACATGCATTTTCATATTATTTATTTATTTACCCTGGCAACAGTTAAGGTCGTGGGACCTTCCCTTCCATTCAATCAGGCGAAAAATAAACAGTACAGAGGGCAATATAAAATACACGAAAAGTCAAATTACAAACATATACTGCATGTAAATATTACATATTTTAATACAGTTAGAAAGTTGACATAGTTATTGTTAGAATTTTACTTGTTCTTCAATAATTTTTCTCGAATATAAAAGGGGAGAAAGGAGGATGAGAAGGAGAAAAGGAGCAAGAATAACTGTTGTGATTCCTAGAGTTGAGATAACAATTAATCTATGTTTAAATTGCTACATTATCAGACAATCTCTGATTTCAGGAGGAAGGGAGTTCCACATTCTGGGAACTGACATGCTGAATGGGGTTGAGTAAAAATGTGTTCTGTGACGAGGAATAGACAGTGAGGTCACATTCCGGGTTCGATGCCAGAGGCGATTTATTGAGCCGTGCAGTTATAGAGGATTTCAAAAAGGAGCGTAAGGGCATGGAAAGTCGTACGTTCTTTCAGAGGTAGCCTTGACAATTAATTACGTAGATGATCAAATTATGTAGTGTATTAAATGTAATACGAACAAGAGCAAACACAGAGCTAAAATTCTTCCAAAGAAAATAATTTAAGGACAGAACATGTTGATTCAAAAGAAGAGCAAAAAGAGCTGGGCAATTTCAAAAAGACTTCTCTGGTCTTCAAGGTGTACTCAGTGAGGCACTGATTTTTAATAATGATTTTGATTCTAAGATAAAAATATACACAATCTTTGCGAGAAATTTACCATTTGCAATCTTTCGACTGATATGAACGTAAATATCTTGTCACCTTCGATCACATTGTGAATATTGCAAGTCGTGGATGTGGCAGAATATCATAGTTGATCTGAAAGCAGGGAGAGTTGAAATTGTGTTTTGCATTCAGTTTAGAGTCTGCTACAAATTTCTTTTTGTAAATTATGAAATCGGAAAGTTTGTACAATAATTCCAAATTCTGTGCATTATCAATGTAATTTGAGATATATAAGTATTTGCAGTAATCATAGAATTGTTCATAGTGAGTCATCAATAATGAACGCTGCAATTGAAAGAAATTAAATTACAAGTAAAATAACCTAACCTTAAAACGCACAACATAGCAACGCATCAAGCCGTGATGGCACTTTTATAAAACTTGTGACATATAATTGTAGGAATTACAGGACATTTGTGAAACAGTTTGCCGCTCTACCCCGTATTTCAAAGTGAACAGTCTGAGTAGTGCACGTAGAATTTATAAAAAACAGTTGAAAAGCTAACTACTTAAGAACATATAATCATACAGCCTTGTTCTTGTATCTTATAGTGGCACACTTCGTGCTCCATTTGCACATGCTCCTATCTGTACATTCCTTCACACTCACGTGAGCGTCATAAAAACCTTCTTCTTTCTGTCCAAGGATATTCGCGCTTGTTACGGCACAAACGGCTATACGCAATATCCCTTGTTTACCTTTCACGGCTTAACGTCAACATGTCATTTCTATCAATTGCTAAAGTTCCCACAACTGGAGTTCGTAGAAAGCATTCATAAAACCTAATTGGAATTGGCCTAGCTGCTAGCTACAGTGACGACAGTTCTTCAATATTACAGGTATCTAAAAATATAAAAAAATATTTAAATCTCAGGCGTAATTTATGTCCCTCTTTTATTGCAATGTAGGAAAAATTCGCCAATATTTTCCGTAATTTAAACATTTCTAGTAAAAATGAGACCAAGCTCAACCTCTACCGGTTTAAATGTTTCTATTTTGATCTTGATATTATCGGAAATCTGTCACTGAGAGCTAATAATTATTATTAATATTTAAACTAAAAAGCTGTGCCTTTTCAGATTATCTATACTTAAAAGTTGGATATACATACTTTTAATTGTGTTATTTACTTTCACCTCGTCTCCTGGGATTTTGACACTCGTTTGCTCGTTTTATACTTATATTCCGATGATAGGACTACTAACAATATATAAATATAGCTTTCAGTGCCTTTATAATATATATATTTATATATAAACATTTGTTTACTAACTAATAAGTTAACTTAAATTGTAAATGGGGTAAACCAAAAACTATAGATTTTGTCTGTACAAGAAAAATTATGAGATTTAGCAAAATTCTCCAAATTAAATTAATTTCCTGTTGCTTGTAGTATTAACCATTATTTTCTTTCCTATAATAGTTCATGGTGCTCAGAATCTCCCTATAATTTTCCGAAATTGGTAACCCAAATTAAGCCGTAAGGGTTGGTAAAGCTGGGCTTGATAAACAATCCATGCAAACTGACACTAAGGTCAGCAAGTCAAAACCACTTACAGCTGTTAATACAGATACAAATTTAGAGGAAGAAATTAATGTGTAAAAATGTGCATTAAATAAATACTAACATATTTGCTAATGAAAATATTACAGAAAAAAACAAAGGAAAGAAACGTAAAAATGCAAGCAATGTGTCAGGAAAGTACATGAGAGTATAACTTGAAAAAGTTTACGGCGATTCTGAGACACCGTATATATATGGCAGTTATATTTTTACATAAAGCTCGTATACCACCTGGTTTAAATCTTACGTATTAATTTTTCCCCCACACTCTCATTTCTAGTTTCATCTGTTTCCATGCATAACGTTACCTTCGATACCCAATATTTACTGTTATCACCTTCACTTGTCTTCTTGCCATAGAAGAACTCAACGAGTTCGAAATATAGCGATTTCAAGGGTGACTTTATCTTAAGTGTTTTATCCTTTTAAAGTTTCTATAATTACTGTTAATTTGTTACATTGCTAATTTATTTTTCTTTTTCTTTTATATTATGTGTGTGTGTGTGTGTGAGAGAGAGAGAGAGAGAGAGAGAGAATAGATGATAATGAAAAATCTATTGTGTACTTTTTAATTCATTTTTTCTTGTATTGTTGCAAAAGAGTTACTAACTATAGCAAAAAGAGTAACTATGTTCATTGCGCAAAGTGGTAAATATGTGTCTTTCATGTATAATTATTCAACTACCAGCTCTTTATTTGCTATCTTAATTTTAAAAATATTCACAACTTTTTTATGTAAAGGCACGAGAAAGTCCGGTTACAATTAATTAAGGACTAAAAACTGGTTATAGAAAATGTGCGCAGAATTAAAAAGAAACAATCTCTGTCATGTTTGAAACGCTGTAGACCTGTGAATATGAACGCTTTTATTTTGTATCCGTAGCACGACGCACGTTTTGTATCATGCGATGAAATACCGCCAGTGACGTTAAAAACAGCTTGGAGATTTCAACGAGTGGATCGTGCTGAAGCATGACTGGGGAATTCCAAACGACCTCTGAATCTTTCGTTACCTAGCAACCGCAAGGATTACGTAACTATGGACTTTTGTGCCCCGCTGCTCTGCAGTTAACGCAAACTGACCTGTTACTCAGACCGTTGTACTTTATGTGTTAGAAAATTAGCATTTGCTCACTCAGTTGTTAATAATGCTCAAAATAATGCCTATTATTAATGCTGCCGAAAGAAACACAACTTTCTCTTTCTATGTCGAGCATCCAGGGATATCTTTCAGTATGAGCTGCAATATATGTTGTTCGTCACATTCTCAGTACTATGTTTTGTAGATGTATAAGAGTATATAAAAATAGATTCTTTAATAATAATGATAAACGCAATAATTAATATTGGATGTCCCATTAAGTATATATTTAATATAATATGATACTAAGGATGACACACACGAACAATGTATCAAATATTTGTATTTATTTATTTATTTTTAAGAATGCTCTTACTATAAAACTGGGCAAAATAAATTGTATCTAATGAAAATGTTGATTTCTTTTATGAAAAGTTAATAGGGTTAACTGATCAGCAGTTGTGTTGCATTCCTGTATAATAACTGAAGTACGAGATGAAAATAATACTGATAATTCAAATGCTCTCTAGAACTATGTAGTATAGAAATATTTATAATATATATAATAACTGATAATATATATATTATATATAATAACTGAAGTACGAGGTGAAAATAATACTGATAATTCAAATGCTCTCTAGAACTATGTAGTATAGAAATATACAATGTTGCTTCGTGTTTATATTTTGGTATACAACTTTTAATACCGAAGTAATATTCGTTTTAAATGCAGCACTTTTTGTGTGTAAATGTATTATTAATAAATTAAAGATTTATAAAGTTTTATTCAGTTTTAAAAATTCAATTTTTTAAATAATAAGCAATATATTTTATGTTATAGTTTTAATAAAATATTTATAAATTCAGTGTATAAATTTTATGTTAAACATGCAAAGTTAGGCATGGTTTCGCAGTTTTTCAGAATCATATTTCGTTAATGCATTCTGATAAAATTATGACAAAAATCATATTTTTTGGAGTAAACACGCAAATTAAAGAACGGTAGCCCACATAAAAGTTTACAAATTAAACATCTCTTGAATAAACAATATAACCAAATCCTAATTCTTTTATAAACTATTTCAAAGGAAATCCATTTAGATATTCTAGTTGTCCTCAACAAATTAAGTATTTTTTTTAATTGAATTCTCTAAGAAGTTGTTTAAAACAGTACTATACAGCTTAATTTCAGAAAAAGAAACATTGAAATAAAAATGGACAGGAATAACATTACAAACAGAAACTTCAAAAGTACCTAAAAGTTTTAAAAATTTATTTTACTTTTTAAGGAAGGAAACGTTCCAGGCCTAAGTTTAGGGTACCTCCCCGGTATTTGCCAGTTATGAAGACTGAGGAAAACCTGGAAAAAACCTCAGTCAGGGAGGACGGTCCTGGCGGGATTCGAACCCCAGACCTCCCGCTCATGAGTCCGCGCGTTAACGACCTCGGCCACCCGCGGCGGTAAGTACAAAATATGAAGAGCAGGAATTGCATGAAGATTAAGTCAAAAGTGAAGGATGAGAATGGTATTAGTGTTCTTTCCACGGAAGTCGCAAATCCAGAGATATTGAACAGAGTAAAGCGACACACTCGTCATCAGGAAGATTGCCAGTTCCGCATAGTAAATATGAATGGCTGCATAATGCAATAGTAGATAGTGGTTCACTGTTGAGCAATGTACCGTATTATTTTCTGATGAAGTAACCGTTCCATACACTGGATATGTTTAATAAACATAATGTGCATTATTGGGTATATAAAATTTTCAAAAGAATGACAACTGCGCCTTTTCAGCACCGATGCTCATTAAATGTTTGATGTGGCATTTTATTTTTTTAAGGTACATTTACAATTCAGATATTTGTCAACTATGAATTACCTGCACTCTTGGAAAATGTGCCTTTCAATGTGTGAGCAAAATGGTGGTACCAGCAAGTGCGTGCCATATTGCACACTCACTCTTAAGTTACTGAACAAATTCCGGGATGGATTAGACGTGCTGGACCTGTTACATCGCCACTCCGCTCACCTGACATCACACCTTTGTATTACTTTTATGAGGATAGTTTGTCTAGTGCGTTTCGTTTCAAACACCCTATATGTCGTCTCAAATGTTCATTTTAGCTACTTAATTTGTTGAGGACAGTCATAGTATATGAACATTATATCATTAATTCATTTAAAATTCTGAAGTTACCCCTCCATTCATGATGGGGGCTCCCTGAAGTGTTTTCCATGAATCTATCGCCAGGTTAGCACTTAGTTATATTAATTCATTTAAGAGATAGTTTGTAAAGTTTTGTGTAGATCAAGCTGTATAAGGAATTTAAGAGGTTATTTTAATAAAGAACTTTCGTTAGTGCTATATATTGCAAGGTATCACCAAACGCTAAAATGTTTTATGTAACGGGGTATCTGCAGTGAAGCAAGAACACGTGCGCTATGGCAGATGCTGAAGAAGCACAGGAGTCAAGGTAACGTTTTTAAACTGCAGGACACGTCCAGATAAAACGAAATGGAGCAGAGGAACTTTTTCATGTATTATTCAAGCCAGTTGGTATGTTTCGTGACATTAAAGTCAGATCACGTCATCTCGTCAGAATTTTAACGGCAGAGAATACTCGTTCTAAAATCTATTAACGTCATGCGTTTATAATTGGGACTCTCAACTTCAGCGAACTATAGTTAACAAATAAGAAAATGTAATGAAACAAATTATGGTACCTAGTGGGGAAAAAATATCGATTTTCGTTTTGGATTTCATGCATTCATATCTACCAGAAAGTTGACCACTGATGCCTTAGATATCTAAATAACAAGAGAACAATGGGTTTGTCCCCCTTCCGGGGTAAGTCCCACTTTCTCCAGCCCGTAAAAATCCCATGAAACTTAGAGGGGGGAGGTAAAATCGTAATTATGTATGTGTTTCGCCAAAAATGACAGGGGAAGGAAATAAATATCAAGAACAATAAACTGATCTTGAACACCGGCCTAAGTTTTCAATTAATTGTAAATAAACTGTTATGTCATTAAACGCATGTTTTATGCCCATATTGCTGTTCTCCGTTTACACACTCTTAGAGATATTAAAGAGAAAAAAATAATTATTTACAGACCCCAAGTGGCAGTTAAGTCTGTATACTGTGTATTTGTGCTGCCTCTCTTTATTCTGATTTAAAGCATTAAATCCATAAGCATAAATTACATTCGATAATTTATGCATAGTGTATCTTAGATCTTGCACTATCATAAAAATATGCGGGATGTTTCTAATATATACTCAATATCATTCCTGGTCAAAATAGATAACGATTTGAATTATTTTTGTGTTTCGAGGATTTCAATTGTGAAACAAGAGATAATTAACATACTAATGCGGTGTAGTAATAGTTTTTTTTTAGAAAATGTGGTGTCCCATACGTCTGACGTGTGAACGCGTCGTAGGAAGCAGAAAGTAGATATCCAGGGAGATCTGAATGAAGTCAGCGTTATTCATTTGTTTCTTAAAATCCTTGTAAAACGATATAATTTCATCTCAGGAATAGTCGGTCCTGTTACTTGCCTTCTAAACCCAAGATCTCGGGTTCGATCCCGGCCAGGATAGATGGATTTTTTTCGGGCGTAAAATTCCTAAATATGGCTTCCTTCGGAAGCCGTGGTTCCCGTGTCGTACATTCACGGCACGATAAAGAACCTTAAGCCTGAAAGAAGAGGCCTCTAAGCAAAATTTGTCGGTCGTTTCACGCCCTCAATAGAATGGGACGCTGATGACCTGAGATGTTAAAGGGCGTCCGTAACGCTTCTGTACAAATGAAGCATTAGATGTAATCATTAACTAAATGTCATTCCCACTAATCACACACATTGAGTTACCAATAGTATAAACATTAACTAGCTTATTTCAGTGACTACTCTAAAACTGTATTAATATTGCGCCTCGAGAGGGCAAAATTCTTGAAATAAAAACAATTGTAACCACATAGAGCTGTTATCAATTATGTGTACATTAATTTAATGGAATGACGATTTGTAACGTTATTTTCTTGTCTGACTGACAATAAAGTACTACACGCACCAAAACAGGATAGTTGGGGTGGTAAATTTTTCTATTCGTGCACCTGTCTGAGGATTAAATGACGTTAGAATAATAAAGCTGAGGACAATATTGGGGAACATGCAGCTGAAGTACCTGGAATAAAACCTGTCCAAGCGCTGCTTTGTCTTTAAAGTGTCGCCTATTTAAAGGCAGTAAAGTAGTTAGTTAGGCAGTAACGTTATTTTCTGATGTTAAATTTGATTTAGAGTGAAACATTTAACTCGTTTGCATATACTTTCAGTATCTTACGATAAGTTATTTTTCTATGATTTTTGCTAAAAGAGAAATACATACAAAAAATTGATTATTTAGTACACTTGACATCAAAAAAATATAGTATCACTGTGTTTTGTCAGCAAAAGTAATTACAAGATATTTTTAAAATCCAATATCTTAATATTTTCTATAAAATAAATCGCTGAAAAGTTATCATTTTATATATCTGAAGAGTATAAACACTATCAATTATATGCTTTTGTAAGTCTATTTTGAATGATCGCTTATTGATGCTCTGTATTACGGAAAAAATAGTGAACTTATTATTCCAAGAATAGCTCAGTTTTCTGCATATTCTGAAAAGCTTATTAAAGGGAAAATTCTTCAAATTAAAGATTAAAAATGTTAAGAGGAAAAGTTTAACTGTTCTTTATTATTAAACATTAATGCAAATTTTCTTTGCATTTCTTTTTCTTGATTATATATATATATATATATATATATATATATATATATATATATATTATTTGACATTTCTTTGTCTCTACTCTTGCTAACATGCCTTCTAGAATAAATTATTACTACCAATAATTAATAGTTCGGATTTCATCCCTCCTGCTTTTTTATATATGTATTTTCTCATCCTAAGCTACTCGTGTTTAGGCAGCCTGTTCTTGAATATTTCTGTCTGCGTCTTCAAGTACATGGGAAGAAAATTAGTCTTACGTAATAGTGTCTTTCCTAAGCACGGAGCAAAGGAAACAGCTTGTATATGCTTTGTAGCATAAACACGCATGCTTGAAGTCGGAACACGTAAGAAAACTTCATCAAGTTCTTTCTAGATTTTCTGTTTGATTCGTGACGGTCTCAAATCACGTTTTGTTGACTTTTTAGCATTTGTTTACCTAACCAGGAGTATGTTTAATGAAAAAAATAAGCTTGCGTGCAATATCGAACATGGTTTTATGAATCTCACTTTCAATGCAATATTGTTCTAGTACCTTTTGAAAGATAGTGGGGGAAAAGAAATGACTGAGAAAATAACCAACGATGAAATAAAATGTTCTACTTCTCTCTCTCTCTCTCTCTCTCTCTCTCTCTCTCTCTCTCTATTATGTTTATGTGTATATAATGGGTGTCTCTTTTGACTAAAAGCTGCTAATATCAAGAATTTTGCGGTTCAACATACGCCAGTTCTGTGATTAATTTTCTCTCTGTTTTAACGTCATTTTCTATATGAATTTCTCTTAATTTTTAACCGATTCTGTTGAAAATTACTGCCTTTCTGTGAAAGAAAATACACTGTAAAAGAACTAAACACTCAAAAGATTAAAATCTGCATTTGCAGTGACTGTTCGACTTACAAACACAATACAGGCAGTAATAATAGTGTAATAATAATAATAATAATAATAATAATAATAATAATAATAATAATAATAATAATAATAATAATAATATGAAAGACATACTCCAAATACTAATACAATCACCGTTGGTTTTTCGATTCATTTTGATAAAAAGTACTGAGTGGACTTTGTTAAGTTAAAAAAGTTTAACCAAGCCTGGATAATATAGCTTCTGTTCGGAGCACTTTATTCATAAATGAGTAATATGCTTTCATAATCATAAAAAAGCTTCATAAGTTCCGAAAAATATGTATAGAACTTGAGTTTAGTAAGAACTGTCATATTCGAAGTACAATATGTTATAGCTCTCAGAGCATTTACAGTAATTCCTCAAGGGCGCTTTTGATGCCGTAATATCTTTGATATATCTTAAATAATAGTAGTGATTCCATGTTATATTTACTTGTAATTGATAGTAGAACAAATAGATTTAAAGTTAATAAATTATTACATTTACAACATATAACTCGACAGTAGCAATCAGTAATCAACTATTAGAACAGTTCATAGATGCCAAGTTTCTTCACGTTTATAAGTATACATATGTAAATTGGAAAATACATGGAATATAATTGTTACCCTAATCTAAAAGCTGTTGCCTACACTTTCAGACCTCTATCCCATTTCAGCTCCAGATTTACACTATTTTTTTCATTGTGTTATTTCTATTCAATTATGAAATAACGATTAATATTTTGGGGTAGTTCGGATGTAAGCATTCGAGTTTTTTATACTATACTCTCAAACAATTTCATAACATTAGTAGTATCCAGTTGAGAACAAAAATGTAAATCTACTCTTTCAGCAAAACCTGTTATGAATATTTTTATTTGGCATCTACATTTTGCAACATGCAATATTTTATTAGATATAACTAAAAGTTTCCTAAATATTACCATGTACAACAACATGTACTTTATAACACGTGTATATGTCATTAATTGTATATGCAATGTATATAAGTTTAAACAATTTACACTATGCAATGCAAAACGTGGAGTTCTATCTTCAAAGAACGTCTGTAGTACTTCATTGCAGTCCATGTGTTAAATATTTCCAAATGTTTGACTTATATGCCTAGTATGAAACAATTATTGTTATTTGGATAATTTGTGACCTTGATATTTGTTATCTTTAAGGATTTTTTAGCATAGCTTGTTTTCTTACATGACAAGGAGATGACTGCCAAAGTCACAGTCTGGATCATGGTGTAAGGATAGCAATTGTATTTTTGTAATTTATAAATAAATTATTAATATTATTATAAACTGTTGGTGTTTATAAATCTCACTTTGCGATCATCAATAGTCATATTGGCCATATTATTGAGGAGCTCAGTCACAATGCCTGCTATATTAAGCTCAGTTTATGAAGTATTGTTTGTTATGATGCTTTTAAATGAAAATTCGGTTAATTCAAAGTGTTCTGAGGTTATTTATTACGGCCAGTGGACTTTAAAAAAAATGTTTTTACTGCGCAGGTATGTTTTTCTAGTTTATTTACTTTTATGGGTTATGTAATACACCTTTAAGATAATTTCCTGAGTTGTTATGCTCTAGTAGAAGATAAACTGTAATTAATTCGATATACACAAACATTCGACTCCCGCCTTGAGGATTTCCTTTACGCCGGATAATGTAAATAGGCTTTAGTTGCAGAAAGTGGGCAATGGAATTTTCTGTTACAAACGATATCAGTCACATGTCTTTAGAACCCAGAACAGAAGTTCAGAGGAAAACCGTCTAGCACAGTAATTTATTTTTTACTCTGATGAACTTACTTGTGTGAATTCCAGGAACTCGAACGCGCTATCAATGTGCCAGATGCTGTCCACACGCTACAGTAACTGTCTTGCGCAGAGCTTCCACTCTGACTACCGTAACGTAAGCTTAACTTTCACGTCATAGCATCGTCTGGAGCGCATCCTAACGGCAGCTCCAGCACACCTATCTTCCTTTAATTCCTATTCCATAAATAAGACGGGGTTCAAATGCTCTTATCCTTGGTTGGGACAAGTTATCTAATTGAAGTATTTATTACATGTTTCATTCTGTGGAAAGACAAATACTAAGAAACTTCAATGAGCGATGAAAAATAGTTCGTTTAGATTGTTTTTCTAGAATCCCCTTGAAAGAAGAGACAAGAGAAAAAATTAAATAAATTATTAGAGTGACATTTATTTTAATGACCCCAATGAATAACAGTAAAGAGGAAGTGACAGCACGTTGATGATGAGGATGGTAAAAATTAATTATGACAACAGCAATAAGAAGAAATGAAAAGTGTTTGGAGAAAAAGAATAAACTTTTCTGTGATGCCAACACAAACAAGTTGAATTGAAATATATTTACGGGCAAGGAATTGAAATAAATAAGACTCTTAAGCAAGAAATAAGTAAAATAATGAACCTAAATAAACATCTTAAAATAAAATTAAGAAGAAAGAGAAGGATAACAATAAATTACCATGGTTAGTTATACAAGGAGTTCAATTGTTCCAAAAACTCAGCCCCCAAGTGGAATTACCGTGGGTGTCATGATTCACCGCCATTGTCAGTAAGCAAGCTCTGGGTTTGCCAAAACTTCTTTCTCAACAGCGACACATTTCAATTGCAAATGAGAATTGAATTCAATGAGATATCTTGACAAGTTCCTGCTACTGAATGCGCCCAAACAGGGCCTTCTTCTATGTACTTGACGCTCCCAACCTCAAGTGAATACCTCAAGGTTATAGCGGGGCCATCGGCAAACAAAAGATATTGTGTCAGTGGAGAATAAATCCACGTTTGATGTTTAGCAAGGTCTCCGCCACTGACGAAAGTGCGGCTTTGTTTCTATACAATTACAGGTAGGGGAAATATTCTGAAACTAATAATAATAAACATAACTGACACATTAGCATGAAAACGAAAAATGCTTAAACATCTAACACAATGAGAGAGAGCATTTAGTAACCTGTAGGAACGGGAAGGATGTCACTGTTGTCGCTGATGCCCCAAGTACAGGAATATTTTGAATCTTTTCTCTTCCAGCAGGACGGGCCCCATTCCATTTCCGTAATGACATTCGAGCATATCTGAACACGGAGATGAGTCAGATCTGGATCGGACGTGAGAGCAGTTCTTTGATATAATGACCGTGTGTGACTTCTTCCTGTTGAGATACACCAGCTACATGCAATGTGTCTTTGCCCCGTGATGTGGAGGAACTCAAACGAAGAATTCCGGATGTGACCTCCATGGCAATAGAAGATATATTGAGAAGGGTGTGGCATGAGTTAAGAGCAGCGTGTACATCTATTGAGTCACGCATGATGCCCACATTGAAGCACTGTCATTGGTAACAAACTTAGTGCGTTTCTCTTCAGAATGGTATACTTGTGCGCTCTATGTACTTGCACTTTGAAAGTATTACCTGACCTTATGTAATCCCTGTATGAAGGAGAGAAAGTTTAGTCTATGAAAGTGTAGGTTACTTTTACAGAAATGTCGAAACCAAAAGAAATGTTAGAGGTGATAATTGATAAACACTTTAGAAATTTGGTAAATGCAGACCCACTGAGATGTTAAAAATTAGCTAAAAGTGTAATAAAATCTAAATTATTTTTATAACAGTGTTAATGCGTAATTTGACGCTTTGACTTTTTGAAATGCCAACTTATACTGAAATACTAGAAGAATATAGCGGATGTGAGATACTAACAATCTAAATTTGCAGAAACTCTTGATTGTCTCTCCTATTATTAGAATGTTTTCAAATTAATAATGAAAGAATGGGCTAAGTTTCGAAATTAAAGAGTTTGGACAGCAAGAGTTAAGAAAAACACTATACATTGTAAAAGAATACATGGAAGAGAGGGGAAAAAAACAGTTTTAGAACACCGAAAACAGCGTGTCTCAAACTATAGTCCATGGACCATGAGTAGTTCTGGAGATCTCTCCCCCTTCCCCCTTTTGTATTTAACGTCCGTTTTTACTACTGAGGCACCACAGGTGATGGGCATTGATGATACATGAGATGAAATGATATATTCGGAAAGGAGTTTTTTAAGGAGGGAAACGTTCCAGGCCTAAGTTTAGGATACCTCCCCGGCATTTGCCATTTATGACAACTGAGGAAAACGTGGAAAAAAAACCCAGTCAGGTAGGACGGTCCTGGTGGGGTTCGAACCCCAGACCTCCCTCTCACGACCTTGTTGAATTTAAGTTATATTTAGTGCATTGAGAACTACAAATACTCTGGGTTTGTACTGTAAAATATTTCTTTCATAAAAACGTTTGTTAAATGTAATTGATGCAGTTTGGAAATTCCTTACTAGACCTAATCTTAGCAACATATGAAATTGCTCAAAAATATCCGAACTTTCAAAATACTGCGACAAAACTGTCAGCAGGACAGATTAACTCTAGCTTTGGCGAGACGTTTTCCGATCAGTGTTATTTACGTCGAGTTCTCTGCTTCTTTCCTTGCAACAGTGTTGTGAGGGTTCTATGGTGGGCGCATTAACATTGCATTCGTAAATCCTTTACCAAGGTTCATGAGATGATGAAATAAGATAACTGTTTAAGCCCTACTCAGTGCTATGAGTAACTTAGCGGTTTAGTGGTCGGAAGTTCGTAGTTGAAACTGGTGTCCCGAACTCCTATCGATGTCAACTGAGGACGCCCTCGCCCAGAATTAATAAGATAATTCATAAAAATCGACACTTGTTCTAGATTTTGCCGAAGAGTGGGATCGTGTCATGAAATCCTGACAGAAAAGCTTGGTACGCATTGGGTTTCAGCAAAGTTGGTTCCTCGGCTGTTGACCGAAGAACAGAGAGACAACATCGTCGCTCTTAAAATGCGTTAATGGGGATGTAACTTTTATGAATCGCACAATAGCTGGTAATGCAACAGATCTGTGGTTATGATATTGAGCCGAGAATTCAATCACAGTGGGTTAGAAAATCTTCACCATGACTTCCAGACGCTCGTCAGGTCAGGTGTCAAAGTGCTGTGGTCGGTTTTCTTCTACATTCAGGGTTGTGCTCACCACGAATTTCTGCCGAAGGGTCACGTTGGGAATGTCCTCAGACTCCTCCAGAAAACTGAGAAGGAAGAGGCCTAGATTGTGGAGAAACCATTCATAGACCTTGCAATATGATAACGCACCAGCTCCATTCATCATTGCTGGTTCATAACTTTTTCACAAAAAACAAGATGACTCTTCTTTCTCATCCTCCCTCCATACTTACTTAGTACTTGCGGATCAAAGCTGAAATCCACGGTCAAAGGATTCATTATTCTCATTAATGCAAATATAATTTACTTTATTTGTTTTATTTACATGAAGAGATAATACAAATTCTGTTAAACGTAAATTATCTATAAGTCTATATAATTTTAAAATACATTTGATATCCTTCAATCATTAAAAAGTTGTTTTTTATTAATTCCAACATAAAATGAAGGATGATTGATTGTAATACTGTTTTAAAATATAGCTATGGGCACACACACAAAATAAATGTTCTCGAACAAGGTACTACGCAGAAATTTCAATTTAAAAAATGTTGGAAATAGTTTAATAAACGCTAGCATAACGCATGAAAATAAAACTGTGAGCATCTAAAACATTCAACAAGAATATAAAAATAGTATTACTACTAGCTATTAGGTTCTTCACTAAACTCTAAATGCTTCATCATTCGTTTTTCTCGTTGGCTAATGCAATAATTCAGCGGCGGCTTCTCTAGCAAGTTGCTGGTTTGAGCTACTCCCAAACATTTCAGTGTTTAATTTCCTATAATTGCTAGATACGTTCTTGTGTTAAAATGCCGTTCTGTAGATATATACTATTCTGCGCCTGATATTTGTGTTTGCACTTTTATCTGCAGGGGAATTGACCTACAGTTTGCTGCAAACCTCAGTAATTTTGTGCAGTATTTTGACCGGGAGAGGAAAGAGGAGGCAATGGAGAACGCCCTCTTCCCCATAAGCGTCATTGTGTGCATGCATCATGTGAAATATAAATTCTTGTTGCTAGTGTTCCCAGGAAATTTTGCCCCGAATTTTATATAACTGTTGTTGCGTTACAAGTTAAATAAAGCATTATAAAAGAGTGTTAGATCATTAAAGTGAATAGATAAATTAATTGCAAAGCATTCATATATATTAAATGTGTTTTTTTAAGAATACTCTCATGTGAACATTCACCAGCAGTGACAATAATCATCCGTTCCATTAGTAGCAAGTTATTGAACGGCAGGCTAATGCAGTTTCTTGTGTTAATTTTTTTTTTTTTTCATATTTTTAGCAGTTGCTTTATTTTGTTTTATTTGAATGTAAAGCAAATGAACAATGTGCAAATCTTACATTCTAAGCCTTTTTCTTTGCAGCCATTGGAAGAGAATATTGAAATAGAAAAACTGCGGAAACGAACTCCAAGTATTTGTGATTTCATAATATAGGAAGTACACAATGCTTTCTGTACAGACAGACTTCACCCTAAAAATTTCAGGTATTAATCAAACAGTTATCGACATGTTTGCTGTCATGTATTGTTGTTATTTAAATGGGTAGGTTACTATGATATTTGTACTAAATTATTTCTCTGTTACACATGTTCAGTCATGCATGTATGAGTGTTTATTCTACGAATAGCTATTAAGATTCTAGACACTTGCAAGGTAATAAAGTTGTGCCCCCCGGCTTTATGCTCCGCGCGCTGCCGCTGCAATAATTCCAGTTCTGATGCAATAGTTTGTAGGTATTTACAGCTTTTGTTTTAGAGTTCATCACCGATGGCACATAACAGTTCATTGGACCCGGATGTAACGACCGGAGTTCCGAAAGATCGCTTCCAAACATTGGGAATTCCGCTCAACAGTTCACCCGAAACTTCTATTTTCAGCGTTATTGAAAGTCTCTCTACATACTTTCTCTGGAAATGAGAGTTCTGGCTGACGTAGAAGTGTTCGCTTCGCACCTCTGCGTTTCACGAGAGAAGCAACTTTCCTGATGTCTTGAGTTTCAGCATTGTAACTTGTGGCAACTGAATCTAATGGAAAGGGAATTGGGTGCATGAATGCTATGATTAACACAGAAGGAAAGGCTTCTGATTAGTCAAGCATAGTGGTCTCATAAATTAAAAAGTTAAAGTAATACTATAATAAAAGTTGTGCAAAGCATTTTCCTTTTCAGTAAACTACCCCGAACGTCATATTTCTAACAGAAGATGTATTAAACTTCCGTTCCATCCGTCGCTATGCTGAGTCACACACTTTCTCTCTGTGCCAATTTTTGTGAACGAAAGGCCCACGCTCATCAGATACTTTCTTGCACGCACGCATTCTAACTTGAACTCTCTCCATCACTAATTGAACCACGAGAGTGTGCCAAGCCGATCCTTCTCTCACTTCAAGGGGCAGGCTACTCCAGTTTCAATATCACATCTAACACTCCCTTTTATTCGGTCTGCATGTTTCCCCCCCCCCTTTTTTTCTTTCTTTTGGTTTCTGTTTTTCATATATATATCATTCCATTTAATTCGCACAGTTATAAAATACTTCTTTTTCGTGAATTACAGGCATCAAATAAAGAGATCAGAATTTTTCATTTTACATCAAATAGAATTATTGGTTCGTTTATGCCTATTTGAAATTACACAAGCTATAAGCGTACTGAATATGAAATTGCTTGGTATTTGAACTCTATACGTAGTTGAGGTTTGGATTTTGGTGCACTTAAAAGATTAAATTTATTGCTTTTGCCGCTTTAGGTCTATCAGTAATAAATTTCAAATGTGGCCTGTATTTTCACATATTTTTGAAATCAATATTAAATCGTTGAATTAAAAACCTGAAAAAAATACAGGCATGTTTTCTGGTGCATTTACCACATTCGAAAGTGTGATATTTATATAAATACGTTGACAACAATTTATTTTCTAGAGTCGTGCACGCGCTCGAAATCTCTGGTTAAGGAACCATTTGCATAGTATGGGCAACAAACGAGTCGCTTAATGTTTTAGGGAATCCCATTGCACGTAATATTGATAATTAAATTACAATATAAAATACGGAGTCGTTCAAGAAGTGAGTAATGCTTAAAGAATCAGTAAAATTCCTCTAAATTTATTTCACTAAGTTGCCAACTGAGAGGCGAGCCTTCCATAATGCTGCATGATTGTACTAGTATTTATAACTTCCTGACAATAAGCAGATAAGAATACAAACAAAAGATGCAATACATAAGCAAAATAAGCAGTCAGAATTTGAATTACATGAAGTGAAGATCGCATAATGTGACTTGTACAATATGAGTGACCGGAAAGATCGCGTAGTGTTTAAAAATGTTCATAAATTTCCGGACAGGTTAAGTGAAACATTGTATGAAGTTGGTGGTTGGTTCTTGTGATAGTAAACATAAATCAAATGGAAGCAGTGCAGGCAATGAAAGTGACAATCCCAAAATTACATAGTAGTTCTGTAAATATGCAAGCCATTGGTGATATTCAGAATGTATATAAGAGTTTAATGTCGATAGAAGAGCCTTCTGTCAATAAAAGAATAAGCAATAACCTTGAAAGAATTTAAAAAACTGATATGAATGCAGCAAAGAAAAAATATCATGTTGAAGATAATGCATTCAAGCATAATAATATTAGCAACTTGATTTAATCCTTTCACACAACAGCTGAAAAGACCGCAAAAATTAAAATTTTAACAATTTTTAAAATTGGCCCCTACAATAAATTAAACATGTTGAATAAATTCATAATTTGATGAATATTGAAAAGGAAATGGGCATTCTATCCTCTCCTGAGAATAAAACGAATAACTAGCACGTTATCATTACATTCTTTCATTTCGTTGTCAAAAACTGAAGTTTTATTAAAGCAATTTTCTTTCGACAAAAATGGTGTGCGATTAAAAGTGTCATGTATATGAAAACTGTTGCTTAAAATATAAAAACATGTTGAAGATATAATGTGTGAATATACGTGTAATTTAACATTATTCCCCTTAGTGACTTTCAACTGTGTTTTATCATACCTTCGAAAATCTTACCGGATCCTGAACCAGCAATCGTCGACTATGTGCTGAGACCAACTGTTGCACCAGTCAGCTGTATGTTGTTTTATTAGCGATTTAATTTCCATTTCCGGTTATTATATATCGAATTTTCTGGGGTTATTAAGAACACTTCAATGTACTTAGCAGCCATTTTTTTCATATTTTTAATACATCTATTTCATATTGATATCTAACCTACAAACATCGAACAATAAAAATATTTTAAATGGTTAATTAAGATCGGTTAATAAGTATCTAAAGAAAAAGTGTTTTCAATCTTTAAGATGCTTTTTTAAAAAAAAATGTTAATATGGGTCTAATAAGAAATATTAAACATATTTTACTGTGTGGGCATTTTTTGTGAATTTTAACATGCAATATTTATAAAACTTGCAAGCTTAAGTGAAAATAAACATACTCATATGAAAGACAACACAAATACCATAACTTTAAATTTGACACCAATTTTTAATGCATATTTCTATTTACCTCAATAGAACTGAACCCATAGGACAAGCATGTTGTCACCGACACGGGTAGCCGAGATCGTTAAGGCACGCACTCGTAAGCGGGAGGCATGGGGAATCCCATCCCTGATTGAGGTCTCTTTCCTGATTGAGTTCTTCTCCAGATTTCCTCAGTACTCATAAATGGCAAATACTAGGGTGATACCCTAAATTTGGACCTGGAACACTCCATTAATAATAATAATACTTTCTCAATTTATCATTTCATCTTATGTATCATCAATGCCCACCGCCTGTGGTGCTAAATAAGTGAAAAAGGGCATTTAACATCATTAAAAAGGGGGGGGGGGAGAATGCTACCGGCGATATGAACGAGACTCGAACACAAGTAAACGAGAAGGAAAAGCGCTGGCCTACTGATCCACATATAGTGTCATCATGAAGGGGGCCGATACTTCTCATATAATTGCAGTGCCGGATCAGCGTACGAGTTAAGTTGCATCACTTTGCTTCCTATTGCGTCGCGCAAATCAAACAGTAGAACGACCTATATCCATGTCATACTTAACACCCACCGCACTTCCGATAGAATTCGTGAAAAATGCAAATACTATTTTCAGTAATTAAATCACTAGCTGTGTATTCTCACGATCCTCCCTACGATACTATGGTCCTGCCCTACGATACTATGGTCCTGCAGTTCTCCAGCTTTATCGATACTTTACAGATAGTGTTTAATACAATATATAATACATCAAATCATTACACTTCCAACAATGGTATAAAATTAGAAAGATTCCAAGCCCCTCATTTCCTATAATAGTTTCAATTTAGAGATTTTAGCACTATAGGCCTAGAATCAATTGTTGCACTTATCTGATTAGATTTGTTAGCTGTTGAAATGCTGGTAATTATGAAATCTTGGCAACTAAAATATTAATTATATGGACGCTCAGTTTGCAATTGTTTTTAAAATAAGCAAATAAAGTACGTGGACGCTGCGATATAGCTACTGAGGATGTAAATGAAAGGAATTGTCTGTATTTGTCCTGAAAGAATATTAAATATGTTATAAAATATCTATTTTATCATATATCAAGTATGGCCTAGTTTGCACTCAAAATAGTTTTTTTTTAAAGTAGTTACGCCAATAAAATTGCTTAGCTCAAATTTTTGGTGAATAATTAGCCAATTCTCAAAGTTTACCGGAACAATCTTAATATTGAAAACGGCAAACACTTTCGCTGAGCATAAAGTAACCTTTTTACACTTTAGTTTATTGACTCATGCGCGCAACTTATAAAAAATGGCTAGGTTCATTATTTACAATAATGTATAAGGTACACTATATTTTAATACCACGAGTAATACTAAAGACAAGTAATAAAAAGGAATAACAAATGCATTGCCACTCTTATCTTTATAGTTTCCCGTGCAAAATTATTAAATGAAAGACAAACCATCATTTGTGCTTTTTTGTATTCTCCTCTGACGTTACTTTACAAAAATATAATTGCAAAACTTTAGTTCGTGCTCATCTTACCAACAATTAAAGGTAAGAAAATCATAAGGATTAAAAATAGTACACCTTGAGTGCGTATCGTGGTCCTATATTCCTCGTGCTGCGCGCTATGTACAGACCGTTACGCAACAAAGCATTAGACTCCGGACTTCCGGTACTTTTGGCGGAATAAATGGTTTGTTCCCTGACAGCAGTTAGTACAACAAAAGTTTGCTTCTTCATTTGATCGCGCAAAAATTTTAAGATAACTTAATCTTGTTAAATTTGTTCATAGATTTCTTTTCAGCTATTTTGTGTTATTCCCAATAAATATAAATAGTGACTAACCACCCATTCTTCAAATGGATTTGATGAATAGTTTATATCTAATCCAACATGGATTCGAGTTTCATAAAACAGAAAAACGCCAATCCCTAAGTAATAGATTCAAACTTAACATAATGAGAAGGGATAGAATATTTGAAATAATCGACTCCGGTGCTTAAAAATACATGCGTCTTTTTATACGAAGATGTTTATTTATTTATCCATTTATTATTTATCAATTATTTTGTGATGAATTTGAAAATGATTGGCGAAGAAAATTTTATCAAATAAAAAATTACTTTGATGATTATAACAACATAAAATTTAATAAAATATTAAAAAAGCTTTAGTAGTTATCCTTTTGTGGAAGTATAATACTATGCAAGTATTATAAAATTGCAACTGGCATAACTAAAGATGTATTATTTCTCTTTTTTGGTACTTTCCATAAATAAACGTAATGTCTTATTTCATTACGAGCAATCTGGGTAATTTTTTCCTTACCTTTTGATGCAGGATTTGGCGGTAGTGGGGAGATTGTGGTTTACTTAAGCCCCCAAGTTGGTGCTTACGGGAGATGCGGAAGTTTGATTTTGTTGACTGAAGTTTTTTGCCAAATTATTAAATTATGTTATGTTCTTAAGGACTTTGCTTTGGTAAATAATGATGTTTAGATTCGACTTTTCTTCCCCTATTCGCTTCCTTGATGAAATGTGGAGGTTGATGCTCTCACTGCCTCGGATGAAGACTCGGCTAGTAATTTTGAAGACGGTTAGTGTCTTGAAAGAAAAGAAGCGTCTATAGTGCAAATGAATATGGAGATTGAATTATAAATAGTGAACGCTTGGGCAGAATCGCGCGTCCCGGCCAGGATCGATGGATTTTGGCGTAAAAATCCTAAGTATGGCTTCCTTCGGAAGGGAAGTAAAGCCGTGGGTCCCATGTCGTACATTTACGGCACGATAAAGAACCTCAAGCCTGAAAGAAGAGGCCTCTGAGCAAAATTTGTCGGCCGTTTCACGCCCTGAATAGAATGGGACGCGATGACCTGAGATGTTAAAGAGCGTCCGTAATTAAACAAATAAAAAAAAAAGAATCGCTCGTCAGGCGTAAGGGATTGAAGTCCATATAAATTGCGCATCCGATAGTGCTAGAGTGACCTTAGTAATGCCCAGATGCGTTTCAAGACTTCAGCGTGACCAAGCCAGGTGTTAACGTTATCCACGCTTGTTTCAACTGCTGTTATTCGTATTCTTTGTCTCCTTCCCTCTGACACTTTTACGTGTCATACCAACAGTTGTGCAACGAAGTTAAGACATGAAGAGAGCGACGGCGAGAGGGAAGAAAAACTCACCGGATTCTGCAATACCCTGAGAATTAGATCGCCCACCGTAACTTCCCTCTCACACTAGCTAAGCAATTAATTCACATAGCTAATAAAGTATTCACCAATCCTTTCCTTCGCAGCTTCAATTAACATAAACACTTAATTTCTTTTCTTTCCCTCCGCAAATGGCATCCACAACGTGGGGATATTAAGATAAACAATTAATAATCTGCTCAATTCCTTTCATTTTAATTCCCACTCACACTTTTCTACGTTTTTGCTTCTCACAATGAGGGAAGATGTAACATGTAGAGATGTATCAACATAAAGCATTCCAATATTTAAGACTGTAAGAGGTTTTGACAGCAGGCAGCTCAGATATTGTTAATGCGGACATTAAAATGCATTCTGAGATTAGATAACTGTAATGGATCCGCCTGAAGTGCTGTGTACACAAGGCTACACAGATAAGTTTCCCATTTTCTACGAGATAATATTACAAGCACTTTAGTGTAGAAAATCCCTTGTTGAGGGCTGGATAAATAGTGATTAATGAAGGTAAGAAAGATATAAAATGAAAACAAATAATACTACAGAAAAAGCCATTAGAATAAAATGCTAATGCAAGAAGTTGAGGCTGTATGTTATATTAAATATTTTTAATAAACACTAAGCCTCGATGAATTTCTTAACCTAACCTAACCTTTCTAAACTCCTCTCGCTCTATTGGGAATAATGTTTGCTAGAACTATATGCTTATATGGTAATGTAATTCTTTGTGTTGCTTCTAGAGGTTCGTGAGCTAGAAGTATGACTCGTTGTTCAAAAGAACTTTGTATTTCAAACTTTTCTTTCTGTTTAGACTAAAGGCTTCCGTTTTCATTTGAAATTGCTGTTAGGAAAGACGCCATAGGTCACGTAGCCGACGGCTATTGGTATTTCGTGACACTATTGCATCAATCTTTTCCTCTCGGCATTGACAGAACAGAAACTCCCCAATTTCCCCACGCAATCCTCTACAGGTGTTATTTTCCTTGTTGCTTTCGCCAGATTCTAATTTGCTCGATAAAACAAAATCTTGGGCATGCATGTATCTATCATTCCTGCTGTTCTTTTCACAGAGAAAGCTTCTCGTAACTAAACTGTGTGAACGGATCAAAAGTATTATTAAAAAGTCTTAAAAATACTTCACTACTCATACATTCTTGAATAACAAGACACAATGACCTTGGTTTTTTAATAGTGTTTTACATCCATTTTTTCAGCTGAGCCATCATATGTGGTGGGCATTGGCGATGCATGATTGAAATGATAAATTGGGAAATTGGAGAGTTTCTTTTCCTCTTCTTCCCGGCATTTGCCATTTATGAGGACTGAGGAAACCCTGGAAAAACCCTCAGTCAGGAAGGATGGTTCCGGTTTGAATCGAACCCCACATCTACCGCTCACGAGTACGCGCCTTAAGTCAATGTCACCAATCCAAACTCAAAGTGAAAGATTTTCAGGAAATATGATGCCTCTTTTATAATAGATAAATGTTTGTTAATGTTGTAAAAAAGTGAGTACTCTCTTACATTTAAAAGTATCCTTCATCTACAAGAATTAATAAAATATGTATTTTGCTGACCACAGGCAAAAAAAAAAAAAAATAGCCGTTAAAGACTTATTAAAATAATCGTCTAAATTTCGGGGAGTTCTAAACTTAAGCATGGAACATTTCCTTCCTTTAAAAAAAAATAATAAATCTTTTCCCTGTTTATCTTTCATTTCACATATCGTCAGTAGTCACCGCCTGTGATGCCTCAGTGGTTAAAACGGGCGTTAAACACTATTTAAAAAATAACCAATAGATTGATGTAGATGGTAAGTTACGTTATATTGCGTTCCAATTAGTTAAATTAATGCCCGTGTGAAATTCAACAGTAATTTAAATCGCTAATTTATATGCTAATTTCGAATGGATATTGATTGATAATAAAAGCACAAAACTCTTGATTAATTCTTTGAAAAAAAAAAAAGAAATCTTACGCACTTATTTATGTTATAATAATTATAATTATTATGCACTTATAATTATCAAACGAAATAAATACATTACTGACTTTAGTTACTCTCGGCAAACCTAACTAAGACATCATGAAGTGATGTAAAATTCCATTTAAACCCACAACTTTAAGAATCAGCTTTTCGTTTGTGGGAGGGGGCTCTCAAAAGTTTAAAGTGTGTTTATTTTAACCGACATTAATATGTGTTTAATTTATTCTTTTAATAGTGTTTTACTACCAAGGCACCACAGGCGGGGGACAATGATGATGCATGAAATGATAAATTGGGAAAGGAGTATTTCTTTAAAGGAAAGAAGCATTCCAGGCCTAAGTTTAAGGTACCTTTCTTAAATTTTCCATTTATGAGGATTGAGGAAAACCTGGAAAAAGCCTGTCGGGGAGAATGGTCCTAGTGGTAATTGAACCCCAGACCGCCCACTCACGACTCCGCGCCTTGACGACCTCGGCTATTCAAGGTAATTTTGTTACAAATAACAAATAGTTAATGCTTGTTAAAGTTGTTTTAAGAGCTCGACACAATGAAGACAGTTTTGTTGTTTGAAACGATACTATAAAGTCAAGGCTTGAATTCTTGTGGTGGGCCATTGTACCTAAAAAGCAAAAAACAATGATAATTGACTTTTGTAGGGTAAGATTAAAAAGATATTTTGTATTGCTCCTATGTATTTAGCTCAAAAAGTACCTTTAAACTTTTGATAGAAGAGTGGAGAGTGAAATTGAAAACTTAAAAGGATAAAATGAAAAGAATGGAAAAGATAACGAAGGAGAGGTAGAAATATAGAGAAGAGAGAAGAAAAATTTAAAAGACCGAATCAAGGAGGAAAGAAAAGAATAAAACTGGGAAAATAGCAAGGAACAAAAAAGAGAAGAGAAAATATAATGGAGGATACCAAACATGTGTAGTTCATCTTGACAAAAACTATGCTGCGGGTCATGCAAGCAGAGGTGCAAGCTATTGCGTGCTGCAGTTGGGAAAATCCCCGGCTGTCGTCAGTGTGCGAAGTATGTCAAGTACAGTTTTCCATGTCAAACAAACTTCATCCATGAGTTAAGCTGTTTTTTACCTGCTAGCTGTTATGAAAAGAATAGCATATGCCTGCTGGGAATATTAACCAGAAACAAATAAAATTACCCACATAATCTTAAGATAAAATGTTAACCTCAAACAAAACCTTTCCGTTTATGACGCACATCAGCATTTCTCAAGGCAAGGCAATGGAGATCACATAAAATATTTTAAATAATTAACAAACAATTACAATGTATGCTAATCCTTGACAGCTTGGAAGCCTTCACGTCCTCAACGAAAAGTTCACAAAAAAGAAAAGCCTTTTAAGCAGTTACTAAAATGCAAAATCTACTTTTTAAATAATATATTTATTTGCTCAAGCATGCGAGTCCCAAACGTTACTGCCGGAATCAATGCGCTCCGTATGCACCGTATATACAAATGACCTGTTTTGAAACTCTGGAATAAACCATCCTTACAGATCAACAAGTATGCCGGGCCGTTTCTTTTTATGCCTATGTTAATGGCCTACCAAGGATTTTAAAATGTAAAGCAATGCTATGTTCAACTTCCGATCAGGTCAAGCTGTCTGGGTAAGGGTTTTCTGGAGTTTTTCCTTAACCTGAGAAGATGAATGTCAGCTAGCTTTAAGGTGCCAAGGACTCCCAGTTCATTGCGCCATCCTTAATTCATTTCATTCATAACTGCGGGTTTACACCTACAGGAGACCGTTGCAGTCAAAGCCACAATTTTAAAAACTTTATGCAGATGACACAACATTAATATTAACATACCACGCTGAAGAATAAAAGCAAATTAATGCTAAGAAAGGTAAAGCAGTGATTTACACTTAATAGATTAAAAATAAATGGTGATAAAAGTGAACTTTTCTATTTCCAGCTGATTGAAGCATTTTAAAATGAACTACTTTGTCCAATTCCTAGGAACACACTTGATGAAAATCTAACTGGAATGTTAATATATATTGTCAGCTTACGTGCTTCTTCCTCCTGCAATTGTTAATATAGCTTCTAAAATGCAGAACAGAGCTATAAGATGCATTAAGTATCAATTCTTCAACCGACTTGCACAATTGCAACATAAATGTATGATCTTACCTTCCTTATAGATATATAATTTCTTAGTGAGATAAACACATAATACAAGATATTTAGATAATTTATATGTACCGTACACAAGATTGGCAAAAACATACGAGTATAATGGTTGTAGGAATGTGGGTAATAAACTAGCTAATTAAAATACAGGTGTGTAAAGTTTTATTTTACAAATAAAAAACTGTAAATAGGTAATATTTTATAGCATTGAGGAGTTTGATTAACTTTTAACGGAAATAACAAGATATTCTATAACTTGTTTAGGGTAAAACTGTGTGACAATCTTTACATTGTTGTGTAATTAAAAAGTACATGATACATCACAGCGTATTGAAAGTATTATTATTATTATTATTATTATTATTATTATTATTATAATATTATTGTTGTTGTGTATAATTTGTTGCGATATTTTTATATGTATGTAGGTTATTCCATTCTGAAATATTAATGTCAAAATCAAGGCATTTTTAATATATTATAGTCTGTGTACAAATATATTTAAATTATTGTAATATTAGTTTACCGTGTGATTCTGTGCTTATCTGTTATATATTTGCATTTCGAGCAAATGTAACAATGTGATAGTCTCTTTAAAACCTGACGAAGTATGTTACATTACATTGTTGTTTACTGACGAATAAAGAATTCTAATTCTATGTTAAGTTTTTTTTTTTTCTAAAAACGGTACCAAAACGAAGTTTCAAATATGTTTTATGACATGAGAAATAAGGGCAACTGCGTTATTTATACTAAAAATGCACAATATATTACAGTATTAAAACATACGAATAAGAAATTTATATATGTATATTTTTTCGTACCACTTACATTAGCATATACTGAGCTATTTGTGCTTGAATATGCAACGTTTCTTTATAAATCAGAACAGAATTTCACAAATGAAAAATGGAGGAATATCACAAACTTAATATACCTAGCAGTGATAGATATTTTGCGTATTTTAGGGAGCTTCTTACCCTTAGCTTAAACCACTTTGTGTTATTGCAAATATCTCGAACCAATTTGATAATAAATTTAACCAAAATGATATGTTTTCAAGATCCATCATTTGAAACGACACTAAGTTAATGAACGTTTTAGTTTTTCGGAATTATTTTGGACAATTTTAAGCCCGTGTGAAAAAAAAAACAAACTAAATTGTTTGCGCGGACATCATGCGAGTCATCAGCATCAAATGAATTGCAGGGATGCCAACTTAACTGAGTAATATATCAGCAATAAGTATGACTGTCCTTGATAAAAACATAAGCTAGTAAAAGGATTAAGAAACTAATGTCTACCTTAGACCAAATGAAGGTTTAAGTTCTGAAAATCATGGTCACTAATGTCAGCACTTAAAGCGTTCGAAGGACATCTTAATGTTCATTTGCTATGGCTGGTAATCACGATGACGCAGAAATGGCATTGATGCAAAATATCCATTAGTTAATGGAGCTTATTCTTTCTACAATTTTTCCTTTACAATTACCTTGCAATGTGAAAAAAATAATTAAATTATAATTATTATATTAGATAATACTGTAAGAAATTTTCACATAAACCAAGTACTATATAAGTTTAAAAGGAGTTTAGAGGGTCTACAAAATTTTGTTTTTATAATTTGTTAAATTTATGTATTTGATGAAAAAATGCACACATCATAAATAATTCAGATTTGATTGTAATATTGCTACACTAAAACATAAACAGAAACTTTTAGAAAATGTTTACCGATAACTTTTACAAGCGACAAAATTAAATTTACCTTGTATCTATTATCAATACATACTAATTTTATAACGTAGTAAAACCTGTTCAACAAAGACACAGCTTGAATACCTTGAAGAGAATAGTAGGAAAAAAAAAAAGGTTTACGTTTCAATACATAATTTCCATGTTTTTTTTTCTTTATTTTTATAATCGTAGTATCTAAAAATATTTCTTGGCTTTTTGTGTTTTTAAATGTCATAGCATGCAATACTTGCTTATCCAATTTACTCTGCATTGCAGTTTACAGCATTTCTAGACCTCCATTAGATAATCTCAATTTTCTGTTGTTATATGCAGGAAGCGGTAAGTCTATAAAAGATGTCTACTAAATCGATCATTAATTTATACGAAAAATCTTCATTATTATTCCAACATTACTGTATGTGCAGCATTCATTTTATGTTCAAATGCACGTTATTTATTAGTTAAAATAAATTTAATTTTCCTGCCTGGCTTATTTATTTATTTAATTTGAATAAATAAATAAATAAATGAATGAATAATTAGAAAATCCTATAATACGTACCTAATATTTTCTGTCTAACAGTTAAAGCAAAAACAAAAAATCGTTCCAAACACCTTCAGATTGTTCCCTAAAACTACCCAAATATCACATCTCATTAAGATAGCAGGGCATGGGATTTCCACCTCTGTGGGTGCCTGAAGAAGAATCAGGAGAGAGAATGTATGCCATATAGCTAAAGTATTCACATGCTTCTAATTCTGCAATTTGATTAAGTTTAGAAAACAAAGCTTTGAATTAGAGGGGCTGAAATAAAGCAATACAGTAGTTTGTTCAAAATGTCAAATAACCTATAATTTTCCCCTGATTATGTAAAATATCTGTTCTAAGTTTCGTTCAGTTCGGTCGAAAGATGAGAGATATATACATACGCATCAGAAGTTCTACTTTATATTTATAAACGCGCAGAAAGTACCGTTTGATTTTTGAACGTACAAGCACAATGATTGTGAAGTATGCATTTAAAATCTGTTTACCTTAAAGCGTATGCCGAGATGTTTGCTGGATTCGAACTGATGTAACCTCAACAGTCACAACTTCACTACCTTATTGAGCAAGTTTGCGGCAGAAGCCGGGTTTTATACGTCCGCCACCTGCCGGTTACCATGACAACGCTACTCGCGCAGACGTCGTCATGAATGGGGGCGTTGTGACGTCACTAATTGGGGAATACTCCACAGCTGATCGCTCCTATACTGGGCGGGGACATCCGAAAAGAACAAGAGCAGGAAAGCGTTTTAGGTCAGGCTCTTCTGTCGTCCCCCGAAAGAATACGTAACTATCTTGGACTCTATAAAGGAATTTCCTGAATAAAAATTGAATGTAAATTGAGAACATCATCCATTAGCATCATCCTCCAGGGTCCTGTTTCGCCAAACAACTAGTTTACTAATTACTAGCCGTCATTCCACCAGTTCTAATAAAACCTGTTTCACCAACATTTATTTCATAATGATATAATCGTAAAATGTAGTCATTAGTCACTTGTCAAAATTCTAATGTAGCGACTGTATACGAACATAGAGTTTGGAGTATATGTATTACTCCGTGGACTGTTTTTGATGCGTTTTTGTTTACGCGGCAGACATGTATTTTAAATCGTATATTCAAGCCAAGAAATAGCATTATGCCTATATATCACCATTGTAAAGAATTTCTAGTATTCAAAAACAAAGCAATTAATGGGAACAAAGAAGTACTATTTGGATAATTCTCCGATCAAATTACGAAGAGAGACAAAGCTGAAATGAGGAAAATATTAACGCACACTGTGAAAACGTTGGGTTTATTACGTTGGAGAAAAATTACGCACATGTGAGAGACATATTTTGGCCAAACATACAAAATGCTACAATCGCAAGTGCTCTTATTTTACATTCGCCATTCGCCATTCATATTATTATCTACGAATAATGTTGTAAGTAACTCATTTTCTATTATATTTTTCAGGTGAAAATAGATCATTCAAGTAGTACGGGAATGGGTGGTAGATTTGAGACCGCATATTGCATAAATAATCTTAATGTGCTTTATATTTAAAATGCATTGAGTTTAATTGATAGAATCAATATGTAACCTAAAATACGTACACTAGTATGTATATTCACCATTCGAGATTCACGGATCTTCTTCTTCCCGTTCATACAATTGTTTAAATCACTAAATATTTATCGATAGAATATTTGTGGTAGTTATAATAACTACCTAGACAGCAGACTTTAAGCATTGAAAACAACGATTTTTACATTTAAATAACTTTTAAAAAAGTAAGAACCGTGCCTATCAAATTGAAAATAGTTATTATTATTATTATTATTATTATTATTATTATTATTATTATTATTATTAGTTAGCTTGGGCAACCGATTATTTATGAACTTAAGTTATTATATTTTCTTAGTCTAGGATCCAGAAGGCTGGAACTGTTTTCGGGCTTAGTATAAGAAGGAAATAATAACTTTGAATGTAACCGAGTCCATTTGTGCAGTAAGCTGGACATGTTTGCTTCATTGAGAAATTGTGTTGACTGAGTATTCGGATTTTCTGTAGGCAAAATTGGATGAAGTAAAGATGTCATCGCCAATTGCTTCTTGCTCGCTGCCTTTCACAAATAGAAAAGAAAAACCCAGTTATTGTTAATATTTTAAACAATATTTTGTAATTTTTTGTTTAGTAAAATATGAAATAATTATGTTTTATTGTGAATTTCATTATACTCTGTATAGGTATATGTTGTATACGCTATAGGATTTTTGGAAGTCCAGCCGGCTGCACACTGGGACTTAGTTTAGGTTAGGTTAGGTTAGGTTAGGTTAGGTAGTATCATCCAATTTTAGTAGTTGTATCTCTTGCGTAAAATAAGTTTATTATTATTATTATTATTATTATTATTATTATTATTACAGGTCTGATTAGGTGATTTTTATAAAACATTATCCTTATTTACAAAGGTATTAAGGAACCACTTACTAAGGCTGGGATTGAAGCACAAATGCACTGCAAGTTTTAGACAGAGGGAACGGCATTGATGATGTTCAGATGAAGATGATATGAATGATGAATTAAGTTTATTGTCAATATGATTCAGTAGAGCAGTAACCTAAGTTCAGATAAGGTATTCATAGTATTTCAATCGTTAACTGCTTTTTAAGAATTATCCTAAATGTTATTATGCAGGTTGTATTGTAAATGTGTGGCAACTACGGAAAGTAATGAAACTAATTTATCAATTTAATTATTAGAACCCATTAAAACAAAAAAGCCAAGAGGCAGAGAATCCACTCATCCTCATAATCTAATTCCGAAACTGGGAATCAAACTCTAATGCCTCCGAAAAAAATCTACACCAACGTCAATTCCACTAAGGGATTCCAGGACCACAGAAAGCAAGCACCTCCCGCTCTGTTATATCCCTGATAAGAATAAATGGATGAAACGTACAATAACAGCAAGGCCAATACAAAATTCAAGTAATCGGAATGTTTTTTTTTTTTTTCTTTGCATCACAGCTGAAAGACGATGTTTATTGAATTTCAGAGACAATTTGTGCGTTTGTATACCTATTCTGTTATGAGCTTTATAAGGCAAGTTATGTTTCATAAATGAGTAGTTTATTTTTCAGTTCCCGATGTTCAACCAGCTGGACATGTCACATATAGGTACGGTAAATAAATACACGATTAGCACTTTTTCTTTGTTAAATGTAATCTTTATAAGAAAATTGTAGCATTTTGAAAAAATATATTCTCGAAATTTAAGAACATAATCCCTATTTAATAACACGGGATTTTCAAGTGAAGATCCCTGTATTAATATTTTAAAAGAATATTATTTAAACTAATACAACTAATACAGAATCTAAAAAGCATTTGCATTTAATATCTGAAAAAGGCAACTAGGAATATTCCATATTAAAAGAGTGTTTGCATCATAAGAAAATTCATGATCTCACTGTCCAACTGACACAATTTATAGTTTGTTTCATTTTTTCAAGTAAACTACACCCTATTTTTTCGAAAGTTCGTGATCTGGTTTAGATAACGAGGAAAAATAATAATTACACAGTTTTAATTAGTCACTGATTTACCAAAGTTTGCCTCACAAGTGCCTTTTCCAACAAAAAGTTGTATCTTCAGAAAAAAATATTTGCAATCTACAGATGCCATTGAAATATATTTCATCTTGGACACATACACAAGTCAAGTCTAACTTTGTTTCCTATCAAAATATTTTGTCACTACTACAATAATGTGAACTATGCCTGCAAGAAATTAGCTAGTGGGGTAATAACATCATTGTTTGTTTCTTTCTTCTTCTTCCTTTCTCGTACTATTATCCAGGTTTCAGAAGAGCAGGATAAAGTCTAGATAGTTCACTGAAACTTATGCTCAAGGTGAATATGTGTAGCGTATATGTACGGAATATCTGTTAACTTCGCCCAGTCAATTACTCAGTTGATATTTTGAATGAATTCTCTTAACTCTTGCGCACCACATGCAAGAGGAAAAGCTTTGGAGTAAGTGTGAAGTGGAATGATAATTTTTTGTCTTGCTTGATTTCCTATTTTCACTCAGAGGAAATTCATTCAACATAAAAACTAAGAAAAATTTAAAAAAATTAATGATTCAGATTTGCTTGCACTTTTATGGGTAAATATGCATATTTTAAGCATGAAACTAAGGAATAGGCACTAAAGTCAAAATAGCCATTTATATGCATGTAAAACTATAAAAACTAAGTTTTTAATGCCTCAACATCACACATATTAAGAAAAAATAAACATTTGCATGAAGATGCTCGTTTACTAATAACTTAGAGAAGTAAAACAGGGGAATTATTGAATTACTGGAACTATTTGCTAAGAATTTAAGTTGAAAACAAAGCGAATAATGATGGCGATAATGATCTTCCTCTTTATTTCTAAACAAATCTCGATATTCCCTACTTTTATTCCAATCTAAGTTTCAGTCCATCAATCTCTTTGTCTTATCCAATATTCCCTTTTACCATAGGCTTGTACAGGAATACAGAAGTTGCATAGATTTATAAGTGACCTCTCCATTTCTTCTCCTTACGTTTAACATTTAAAGTAAAGAATATGCTTTGATTTTTTCACTTTTATTTAATGACCTTTCCACATTTTCTTTATCTTTTATGTTTAAATTAGTTTATTTGTTCCTATCACTTCTATTTTCATGGATTAAACCACTTGAGTTATGTGCATAATGTTTTTCGTTTTTTACAATAGACCAAGATAACCAAAACTTTGTTAATATGTTTACTTTTAGTATTTCTTTCTGATCACAATTATTAAATTCTTTTAGGGCCAGTTGTGTAAACATTTAACTTTAGCTTATCAAGCTTATTTAGCATCAAATTAACCATCCGTTATACTTAACTTGGAAATTTTGATTGTAATTTAAAAATATTTCGTCTTAACCTCAAATTAAATCTAACTCCCGAAATTTCATAGATTAAGCACTAACTAGAGTTTAGCAATTGTTAAATACACTCAGAGTACAGAAGCATAAACCTTCATTAATAAATAAAATGGTTAGTTATATTTTTTTATCCAATTCGGGTGGATAAAGTTTCTTCAGTGTTTCACTTTTCATTTCCGCGTAATAACAATAGACAAAGTGGCGTTCATTTGCAGGTTATGTTAAGTTAACCTTACAAGCGGTTTATTGTACAGGTTTATGATTTTCAATATCTCATCCGAAGGTGAATTTCACGTGCTCTTCATGTATTTCAAAAAGAAATAACCCATTCCTAGAACTGACTGACAAAAATGCAAAATGCAATTTCGCTTAGCAAAATATGTCAAAGAAATGGAGCAGATGTTATGTCCCCAATTACAATCACAAACTAAGTGGAATGATACTACTATGTTTAAGGTTTCATGCGACAGAGAGCTTCCAAATAGTTATTGGAAGTATATTCAAAGAGGAGAGGGGAACGGCCAGTACAGCCATCCATAAGGTTATTAGAGCAATTGCAGCTCTGAGACCTTAGTTCGTTAAAAATGCCAGCCGAAGAGGGTGATGTAAACATAGTGATGATAGGCTTCTATTATATTCGTCACTTTCCTGGAATTTTAGGTGCTATAGACTGCACAGACATATGTTCTTTATATCGCCCGGGGGTAATAATGCAGAATTATACTATATTCATAGTATAATTATTAAACTCTTTAGCAATTTCCCCTATGTACGTTCTTTATCCTTATTTGACAACAAATCTATTTTTTTTTCATGTATTCCTTGATATGTTAGCACCAGATCAATAATAATAATAATAATAATAATAATAATAATAATAATAATATCCATCTCACGTTTGCTAACATTTGTCATTAGCTTGACATTCCCTTATCCATGTTTGAAAGCATACTAAGAAAAAGAAACATATGTCTAGGCAGCGCGAAACCGAATAATTATTGATTTTCTCAAGTTGAACAGTTGAACATCAACTCGTTCTATATATGAATTTCCCTATTATTTCCCTATTGTTGCCATAGATTTGACGGTAATTGCTTACGCGAAGTTACGCAGTCTGAGGTTACTTTTATGCAACAGAAATGATGACTAACATCTAGTTACCTTTTAAATTACAGTTAAAAGTAATACCTAGTTGGCAACTTTAAGTTTTCATTTGCATAATTGGAACAAAGAATAAACAACGTCCTCCAGTGTTTATTACAAACATACAAAAAGATTTTTAAAAAACAGGAAATACTTTAAAAATAAGTATATAGCTAACAACCAAAATATTTTCATTCTTATCTTTTTTTCTTTGGGGTGGGGGAGGAGGAGAAGGAAATAAAAATTACTTTAGTCAAAAGGAGGAAGAAAAAACTGCCATTAGAGCATGACAATTCTTTTGTTTCTGTTTCCATGATCCCGTTTGTCATTTTTTCGCATCCTCGGTAAAGTCACTAGGCCATGTATGCATGTACAAACATTTATGTAGGTACATCATGCGAGTCATATTGTCTAATAAGGTCACAACTTCATGAAGAACAAGCATGAACTGAGAATTTCCAAATTTAATAAACAAGGTTATAAAAAAAGTATCCAAAATTGGTAATAATACTTTACTTTTAATATTACTTTCTGATATCAAATTTTAAATTGCATTTAGTTCTTTGAAATCTTTAAATTTATATTTACTTATGTTTGGAACAAGGAAGCAGCATGTACCAAATGATGCCTTCCGTTCTTTTTAAAATTTAGCAATATATTTTTATTGCAAATAAGTAAAAAGCTAACAACTACAGCTTAGCCATCACTATCTTTTGGGGTGCGGAGAAATAAGAAATAAAAAACATGTTAGTTAAAAAGAGGAAGAAAAATATTTCTTATAATATAACTAATATCAACCTTCGGAGAAAAACTGCAAATTAGGAATTTAAAAAATTACGATTCTCATTAATGTATTATGACAATCATTGTCCAGAATCATTAATATGCGTAAGCTGTTAAACACACCGACAAGAGTCGGTCCTGATGGTCTAATGGTAAACATACTTGCCGTGGGTTCAATCCCCGCCAGGGTCGATGGATTTTTCATCTGTAAAAATCGAAAGTATGGCTGCCTTCGGAAAGGATGTAAAGCCGTGGGTCCCATTTCTTACATTTACAGCATGTAAAAGAACCTCAAACCTGAAAGAAGAGGTCTATGAGCACAATTTGTCGGCCTTTTCATTCGCAAAATTGCATGGGAGGCTGATGACACCTGATATGTTAAAAGAACGTCCGTAAATAATAAAACAAAACAAAACTCTTTGAAGCATATAGTATCAACAAGACGGTGCACTTCCTCATTTCTCCATTGCAATTTAATAGCATTTGAGCACTATTCGGTAAGCACTGGGTTGGCTTAGATACATCCATTAAATGGATTACTGGTTCTATAGATCTCGTTTTTTAATGGGGGAAATTTGAGCCTGGTGTACAAGACTCCAATTGAAATAAAAGAGGAACTCGTTGCACGGGTGCATGCATTGCTAATTCAGTATGCTTAATGTCTGGAGTCTTTTAACGTATCAAACAGTTACAATGCAGTGAGTGTATTGAAGCAAGAGGTCGCGTTTTTTGTGCAATTATTTGTGAAAAGCTACACATAATACTGCAGTTATTCTCATTTACATTCAAAAATATTTTCCGTTTCTTATTTTTCTGACAACTCAATTTCAGACCTAACAAAGTATTTTGTTTTGTTATCTTCTATTATTTTTAGAGGTCAAGCATTGAATTCAGGTACACCCGGTATTTACGGCCCTTTTTTTTTATCTATACTTCTTTACCAAACATTTATTCCTTCTTGCTTAACTTTAGTTTATCGTTAAAAATCGCCAACACTAATCGAAGTAATACAATTTAAATATAGTCGATGTTCGACTTGTGCATAGGTTATTACTATGTTTTCTTAAACGGTTTCTACAGATTCATTAGAACTTGCCTAATGAAGTCTGTCTATATATGACATGGCATAAAATAACTTCTAATCGCTTGTTGGTTTCTAATCTTGATGCAATCAGATTTAATATATAATGGAATTGTTTTCAAACGAATTACTTTGCAATAAATGAGTTCACAGTACCTTTGAGAGGTTATCTAGTTTGGGATTTAGAAGCGAGATAAGTGTGTATGAAAAACCCATCGAACAGCTTAAACTCAACCGGTTTTTGAACTAGAGCACCTGCAACTGAGGCATTTCCGTTCCTAGAGAAGATAATCGATACGGACATATGATTTACATGCAAACGCTATAAACCCCAATCATAAGGACTAGTTTACCAAACGTGTAATTTACAAATAGGAACTTCTGAGCTAAACTTTTATTTCAGAGTGGCTAAAAAATAGCGGTAGAAATGGCCCTATTACTGCCATAGCAAATACTGAACTTTTACACAGTATTGTGCTTAAAATATATCATTATTTAAGAATTGGAAAATATTTACATGGTTTTATTATAATCGAACATTGTTTATCATCAATTTCTTTCATAAGTAAACGAAATATAAAATAATATGAATTAAATGAATTACTTCCCCACGGTTAAGCACAACTCTTTATCAAATAACGAACTTCCAAATAACTGGACACCTTAAAACTAATCGACATAGTTGGAACATCATCATATTTATCATTGTCTATTTTAAGCTAAAGGACATAGCCTTCCTTGGTAATGGTTATAAACAGATGTCCTGTCTAACTTCACTTATAAAGATGTCGAAACATAATATTCTGTTCACATCATTCATTAAAACTCTCTTCATCTCGCTCCAAATCCCGATTTATTCATTCTTCCGGATCTTTCCTTCTCATTAACCCTCACTATCACATAAAATAGTAGATTAAGGAACATTGCGCAAAGAAAATATACTTTCTAATCACAAATTTTAGTAAGAAATGTTTCATACACACTACAGGTTCGTCATTAACTTCAAAACTTGCGCAGTGTATACTCTTTATCACCCCTACTTTAATTACTGCTATTTAGGAAATATCTGGAATGGATCTGTGTAATTGAGTGTTTTATTTATACATACTTTCTCATCAATTATGTCTAAGAATTTGCTGCACTATTTATTAACTCACGATTTTGTTTGTTGAAAAGAGAAATTTGCTTCTTGGTTAAAGCTATGAAACTTCATTGGATGTCTTCCAGTGAGCTTTTATTTTACTTCAGTAATTGGTTCTTAGTATTTTCATAAATTTTTAACCGATATTCATTTTTATTTGAACAAAATTGATATGGAAGATTCTTTTAGTTTTCACATAACCTAAAAAGAGTAAGCCGCAGCAGATATTAATTATATATACTACAAAAATGAGTATGATTACATGTTGATGTTTCAGCAATACCAAAACATCTTTACACCAACACAGAAGCAATGCTACTATTGGGATGGAAAGCTGATCCAAACAGAAATATAAAAATTTACCACACTCCTTAGTAAATGCATACACCTGCCAAAAAATGTGAACAATACATGACAAATATCGAAAATATACAATGATTTCTTTCTGTTGCTACATTTACCAAGAAACAGAGTAAATGATTACAATAACCAGTGATTTTGAATATTTATTTTATTTCATATTGTGACTATTACAACATTTATACAGATTATCACTTTATGGAAAGTCTTCAACTCTAGGCATATCAATAGCGCGTGAAAAACAGTTACGTATAATTTTAAATAAAAATGAACAGTTTTCAATTTCAGGCGCAGAGGAGAATCTACAAGAGCCTGCCAGATTTTGACTGACCTAATTGAAATTTTAATATGTAAATATAAACTAGAAAGACTAAAGGTACACGAAGGGTTATTATTGTTAAAAATGATTGCCTTATAGCAAACATACGGAGTTATACATATTTAAGTATCCAATAAGCGATGGGAGAAAAGAGGAAATATAGAAATACAAAATACTATAACATAGCTAATGTTATAATTAACAGAAGTTTTAAAAAGTATTCAAGGGAAAAAGTGCAATAAAATGTGCAATATCATAAGTAAACCAGTTGCATTCTTCGGCAGTGAAACTTGGTTTTATGCAAGAGTGGAAGAGAGACTGCTAAAGGCATTCGAAATGAAATCCCTACGCCCATTGCTGACAAAAACCAAAAGATACTATAAAAATGAGACGACAAGAGAACAATTGGAAGTACGAATATAGTAAATAATGTGCCAATAGAATAGTTTAAAATGGGTGCAATATTTCAATAAAATGCCTTAAACACAACTGCCTAAGTTTGCTCGAAATTACAAATATAAAGGAAAAAGGCTAATAGGGTGACGCAGTAAAAGACCCCTTTGAGCAAGAACAAAGTCAGAACGGGGAAAATGGTGACCATAACCTTGAAAGGAAGAAGGAGAGCAGGTTACAATCTGGGGGTCCAGTTTTCATTCCTGATCAAGAATAGATGCCTAGAATGAGGTTTTTTCCCTGGTGTTTGTGCTTTAGTCTTTGGATTTAATTTTGGTGATCATTTTAGTTTATTTCTAGACCTTCTGTCAGTTTGGGAGAATTATACTTAAGACTATATACATTTTAATTAATCAACATTTCAACAATCATTGTCTCATTTTTAAATGTTTTTTTATCATTTATTGAAAAAAATTAAATATTATCAGGCATATAACATGGTTTCAGGAAAAATAAATCCACTGTAACTGCACTACTTCATTTTGTAGACAAAATATTACATTTATTGGATAGAAAAGGAAACATCACAAGTATATGTTTTGATCTCTCAAAATTTTTCCACTCTTTAAACCATTAAATTCTTTATGATTAAACTAGATAAAACTGGCATAGGGGAACGTGCTCTCAAATGCATAAAATCGAATTTACTGGAGAGATCACATTGGAAAATTAATTGCCATCATACAAACAAGAGGCAAAACTTAAAAGTACCTGAATACTCAATATTATGTTCACTACTGCTTTTGCCATTTGTTAATAATTTGAAAAGAAATCCTTCTTCCCAAACTTCATTAATGCTGATGACAGGAGCATTGCTGTGGAATGTACAGGATGTGATAACCAACCATTTAGAAACAATTTTTATCATAAACATTTTATTGGTTTGCGTATAACCAACAAAGTTAATACAGAAAAGATACTTGCAGTGCATTTTAACTTTCATTAGTGCCAAATTATTTTTTGCTGAATTTTTTACCATCTGTTAGTTTACTTACATGGATTTGTCATATAGTTACTGGAAAAAATAATGGAAATTTTCTATGACCTACTTTCTGGGGAAAAAACCCCTATCCATATAAACATGATGGGATGTAACGTGATATCTACCCAGGGAATATAAAGAAAGCATTGTTCATTCTAAGCAGTGTATTATACAAATTTATTATCAACAAAAATAAATATCAAGCATGTTCCTGATTATAAAAATAAATATAGGATTTGACAATAAGTTACCAAATGACTATCAAATGTTACTTCTGGAAGCATTTAAAACAGAGTCCAATATCACATTTTCGGATGGTTTGCTTTCCTTTGCACTTGTCTCCTTGGCAGCTCCTGTTTGTCTCAATTTTCTTTTGACATATTAGACTCATCATCTGTGAAATATAAGTTCACTTTAAATAATGTTTTCACGCATTAGAACTAAAGAACAATTCTTATAAATTGAACCATCCCATTGTTGAGGAAGTATTGTGAGAGAAGAAGCGATTACTTCATGTACTCAATGTTGTTTCCTGATCTAATCTAAGTCTAAATGAAAATATTTTACGTACCTAGTCTGGACAGGGCGACAAGCGGTTCAGGATTACCCCCTTCATTCTTATCTTCATGTCTATATTTCAGGAACAGAAGAGCTGTAAACATAATTCTACTTCATTAGCCATTTTTCCCTCTCCAAATAGAATGTCTAGAGCTGTGTTTACAGTAATACCTCTGGAAGGAATGATGCCTTGAAATAATATTCGCTTATTTACAGTTTTTGTCTATCTGCGTGAAAATAGACTGGAATATTGTGATACCGTTATCTAGCGATAAAGTGACACGGTAGTTTCTAGCGTGATAGAGTCATAGATCTATGATAACTCGCTTCACAATTGTCCATACATCAGGAAAATCCACATTTATTTGCAAATAAAATTAATACCATTATCTTGAACAATTCAATATATACGCAAACAATATACTTACAATGCAACCTTGCCGTACCACCTGCGTCCGTGATATTCCCAATCAACCATTACGCCACTGGTGGCCGAGGTCGTTAAAAAGCAGACTCGTGAGCGGGATGTCTGGGGTTCGATTCACACCAGGACCGTCCTCCCTGACTGAGTTTTTTTCGAGTTTTCCTCAGTCTCATAAATAACAAATGCCGGGAAGGTACCGTAAACTTAGGCCTGGAACGCTTCCTTCCTTAAAAAAAATATTCCTTCCCCAAAATATTTTCATTTAAAGTATCACCAGTGTCCGTCGCCTGTGGTACCTCTGTAGCAAAAATGAGCGTTAAACACAAATCAAACAAAAAAAACTCAACCATTAAACGTATAGTCTCTTAAATGTCGGAAGCACCAACGTTGTATGTCAACTGCCTTACAAAATATATATTTTAAAGCTGACTAGTACCAGAGATAATGGTTACAATTTTTTTTTTTTTGAGTAGTGTTTAACGCCCGTTTTGCTACTGAGGCACCACAGGCGGTGGAATGAAACGAAATGGTAAATTAGGAAAGGATATTTTTAAGGAATGAAACGTTCTAGGTCCAAGTTTAGGGTACCTCCCCGGCATTCGCCATGTATGACGACTGAGGAAAACCTGGAAAAAAAAACTCTGCCAGAAAGAACGGTCCTGGCGGGATTCGAACCCCACACCTCCCGCTCACGAGTCCGCTCTTTAACGACCTCGGCCACCCGTGGTGGTTTTTGTTACAACATGGAGAAACACCATAACCAATAGTGGTCTGTAATAACAACTACACTACTAAATGCTAGTAATGTTAAATTTCTTAGATTCTTATGGAAGATGGCACAAATGGGATAAACATGCTGAAATATAATCAAAATAGTTCATGTAATTGGGTATTTATTCTTAAATTTAATAAATAATATAAATCTTTATATAGTTAGAAGTGTTTATTTAACTTATGTTTGTGCCAGTCTACAGTATATTCTCCTTTTGGGTAACTTTCCCTCAATCAAGAAAGTGCTTGTAATGTAGGGGGAAAAAATAACCAGAATAATAGTTGGTGCAAATCAGAAGTTTTTCACAAAATAAAGTTTCTTAAAACCAAAAGTCTTCCCATTTCTCTGCATATTTATATGAAATAATTTTATTTATAAGACACAAGCTTATAGTAAAGAACTACACATACCAATTAAAACAATACTTTAACACCAAACAAGAAGAAAAGTAGATTTTCATATAATGAGATACAATGCCAAAACATGCCAATACAGTGAACTCAAATGTCCATATACTTACAACAAATTAAAATCACTGAAAAGTTATATTCATTTGATCGTTGTTTTTACTTATTGTGTTTTTAAGAAGCAGTAACTGTGTTTATACTGAATGAGGTAACGTTTCTGTTATTATATCACCTGATTACCTGTGTAAAATTATTGTAATATTTTTTCGATGAGTCATGCCACCTAGAAAACTCAAACAGTTATCAATATTTATTTTATATTACAATATATCAAATAATAACTATATATATATTAATTAACAACTATGTGATTTGATTTTTATTTTAATTCAAAGATATTTCTGATCTGTCATGTATAACCTAACACATCTCTGCATTGTATGACTTATAAGAATTAATAAATACATGTTCATATATGTGTGGATTATTCAATAAGGAATGATCATATTTTTGACAAAATATATTTACTCACCCTCATGATTTTTATGATATTTATCAAAGAAGTACACGATGGATGCAATGCACCTGTCCCAGTTTTCCTGCCAGTCATCAAAGATTTGCCTCCCATAAAGATGTTTCCTCAATTTAGGAAAAGGAAAGTCACATTGGCCTAATTTGAAATTCAGGGAGAGTGAGGGACAGACACTATGTACATTGATTTTTGTGAGATATTCAGCAACAACATTTGCGATGTACGGCCGTGCATTATCGTTGTGTAGCATCCAACTTGCTGCATGGAAATTTGGCCTTGGGAGTGTGATATATGACCTTATAGAGTTTTCAGGACATCTCTTTAGTATTTCCCAGTTGTAGCTGTATATGCAGGTACGCCATGCTGATATTAACTATTCTTTGAGTATCGAAAAATGAGATGACCATCACTTTCTCAGCAGAGGCAATCACTTTTTTTTCTTTTGCGGTTGGTGACCCCACAGAGCTTTGCTGTTTGCTCTCAGGGTCAAAATTATGTAGCCAAATTTCATCAGCAGTGAATACTTTTGATAAAACTTCATCTTCCTGTAATATCATCTTCAACTGCATGCAAGTCTACATGTGAACGTTCTGTAGTTCGGGAATCATCAGTATTTTCAGTTACCAACGTGTGGGTGGCATCCTGAAGAATTTTCGGCATTCTAAAAGTGTTTTTAATGTGATTCGACGATCCTGTCTCATAGTGACAAAAGGGGTGTTAATATTTTCTTCCGTTAGAACACTAACTGGAGTACCGGGTCAACTTTCCTTTGAAATTTATTACCTTCCCTCTTTAAACATTTTAAACCAACTTCGAGCTGTGCTATAGCGAAGAACAATCTCTCCCTAGGACTCCTGTAACATTCTATAGGCCCCAGCTGAAGATTTGTTGAGAAGAAAGCAGAATTTCATTTCAGCATATTGTTCGTGACATGTCGCCTCCATTTTGCTGTAGACGGAACTGAACATTATTCAACTTGCACATCTCTCACAGGTGGGAACCGGAAGTGACAACATATAAAGTAGTACCAAATGTACAATACATGAACAAAATATTGTAAAGCCAATTTTTAGCACGAGAAATTATGCTTATAACAAAATAATATTATTCATACTTTGCTGAACCATCTGTGATACATCAGCAGTAAAAACACTATAAAAATGCTTTATTGAGCAGCCCTCGTACATACACACATAAAGGGGATTACTAGTTGCATACTCTCAAATACGGAGGGTGCCAAAAAATGTATATACACTTCAAGCAAAGAAAAAACTGTGTTAAAATAGCAAAACTGAATTCACACAAACAGAAAATGATGAGCACTAATCATCTTAGACTTTTACAGTTACAACAGTTGCTCAAAATACCCACCATCGGCGTTGATACACTTCTGAGTAAGTTGAACTACTAATTGAATAACGTTTCGAAAATGTCCTAGCGATTGCAGCATTGCCGTTTCAATTTCTTTCCGAAGTGCTGCCAGTGTAGCTGGTTTTCTATCGTAACATTCTTAAGAATTCTCCATAGGTAGAAGTCCAAAGGAATTAGATCTGGAGAACGTGCTGCAAACTCAATAGAACCTCTTCGTCCTATGCCTTGGATAGTGCCACTTACAGTGCTTTGGAACCAGTGCGCGGGGCTTGCTTGTTACTGTACTAGGTCTCCCTGACCTGCCCTTGTGAACATTACAAGTCTCAAACTTGTCTCGATGCATGCAATGGTTACTCACGTTGGCGGTTCTGTTCTTTACACATATCCATTGCCTTTGAACTTCAACAAAAATCTCGGTTTTTCAATATAATTTCAAAATTGCTTTCCTCTGTTCAAACGATAATCTGTGCTCCATTTTGTTGTAGCAACGCTAGCATAACGTAATGTGAGTCACGTCTGTTTACAGAACATCATACGATAGTCTTAGCTTCATTTGTTCATTGTTGATTTATCTGTCACGTATCAACGCTATCATACTGTATGTGAGTCTCATATCTTTACAGAACATCATACAACACATTACTGTTGTTTTTCGGTTCAACTTTGAAATATATTAAATAGATATCTACTGTGAAAGTGTGTATACATTTTTTGGCACTCTGGATATATGTGGTTGGCAGTAATAAGATCATATATAGTAATTAACAAATTATGGAAATAATAAGGAAACTAGAGGTTAGCAAAGGAAACAAAGAACAAGCAATCATAAAGAATACGTTTTGTTTTCAGACGCTTTTCACTCTCAGTCTTGCGTTTGTTATCATTTTCGTTTGAATCGCGGACTCTCCCAGTGGCATAATTTCCATTCGCTACCTGTTAACCTTGGTTAAAGAAAACAGGTGACCTTCCAGAAAGAGCCATTTAACAGAACAATTTGCAAATGTAAGTGCAAATCAGGCATTTCCATAAACAAGATCTCAAGCCAGGGAACAGAGTGCAGCTTTGTCACTGTGAAGCGTCTTCATTAAAATAGTGGCGCGCATTTGTACACGCGCGCGGCTGGGAAAATCCATGTGCACTATGGTTAGCACTGAACGTGATGAATCATTAAACATGACTTTGTATTTATGTACACATAACTTTATTAAGTGTTAGCGTGATGTAAGCCTCCGGTACTTCAAAAGAAGTTGTAAATTGCGGCGTGGGAAGATAGTTTCGTTATTTCGCTGGAGTTAATCTTTAGGAGCCTGATGCAAATATCTTCTCACCTCAAAGAATGGTACATTACGCAACGTATTAATTTATTTTATTGTACAGATTGATCCCTAAGAGTAGTCAAATGATTCAGCGGCGTTTGTGCTACTGTTCATTGGAAGCTTCTAGGTTCTTAACAACTAGAATTAATGGAAGTATTAAAGGGAGGGGTTCAAAAATTATATTTTTTTTGTTTTTGTACCATTTTAAAATATTTGAAATTTTATGTTTATTTTGATATGATTTGCATTAATATTTCTGGGTTATAAGTATTTTAATAATTTTATTATGTCACTGCAGAAGCTATTTTTCTTGGATTTTGTGAACTCTTGTTCAGTTAAAATTCTATATCTCAGGAACAATTTGCTCTAGAAAGCGGTGGAGGGTTTCATCTGGTGTTTCCCTCAAAAAGTTAGTTTTTGTATAAAAATGTTCTTGGCTGCAATTATTTGATTTTTTTTTTTTTTTTGCTTAAGTTTCTATTCTTTTAGGATCTGTATAAGCTATCACCTTGAAACTTTTGCCATTTATTCACGATATTATTGTGATGATGTAGATATATTATGGTAGAGCTAGGTCAAAATGTGACAATGTAAAAAAATAAAATGTTGGGAAAAATGGAAAAAAAGCAACAATTGAAAATAATTTATAATTTGCTTAGATTCATGGTACAGTAATAAAAATAGATCAGTAAATTTCAATTGTGTATATCTGTATGCTGTAAAAGTTCCATTTTATTAGCTTTGATAGTCCTTGAGAAAATGGGAACTGAAATTGGTAAATTTAACATACAAGAATAGGCCTTTCATACTCCCCTTAAAGTCGGTCCTGGTGGTGTTGTGGTAACCATACTTGCCTACTAAACTCAAGGTCGACTGATGGATTTTTTCGGGCGTAAAAATCCTAAGTATGGCTTCCTTCGGAAGGGAATTAAAGCCGTGGATCCCGTGTCGTACATTTACGGCACGATAAAGAACCTCAAGTCAGAAAAAAGAGGCCTCTGAGCAAAATTTATCCCATCTATGTCAGTGACTCATGCCCTTGGCTGCCCAGTGTTCCTTCCTCCCGAAGAAGACTCCACTGGGATAAGCACAAACAGCCATTCCTTGAGCAAGACAAAATACCAAAATAACATCAAGCGTGCATTTAAGTTGGGAATCGAAATAAGGAGGGCATCCTAAATGTGACCGGGAAAGATATCTTCTTTTACGGTAGAAGAATTGTAAAACACTTGCATATATTGTAACAAAAAAAAAAAAACAAACAAACAACAACAACAACAACAACAACAACCAGACACACATTGCTCACCAAAGTGCATTTAATATTACTTTTCAATGAAGAAATTTAATGGCAGAGTACAATAACCCAAGTGTCGTAAAACATTAATTCTATCAGGTCCTTTCACTCATTGTACACATTAAAAATATCTAACGGCCAGGCACGGTAAGCAAAATAATATAAAGCATTAATATTACAACGCGCTTGCCTTCAATTTATACATATCAAAAAAACTAATGGCAAGTCAAAATAAGCAAAGTAACACAAACATTAATATTATCACGTGCTTGCCTTCATTTACAATTTAAGCCAATCCAATGGCAAAGCACAATAAGCAAAGACACGTAACATTAAAGCAACCCTTGCTTACCTTCAATTTACACAGATCAAAAGCTAAAAGTTCTACAGAATATAATAAAGAAAACCGCCAAAATTACAGAGAGTTACAATAAATAAAATTACAAAGTGCCTTTAACAAGGCGGAGATGCATGGGGAAGAGAACCTACTGGCTGAAAGATGTCTTTACCCCCAAGAAATCGCTACTCCTTCTTGCTCTGAAGTTCGAGGCACTCTCTTAGTAAGCCCAAAGTAAGGGCTTGACGTCAACACTACTAGTCTCGGCTAACTGGGAGAAAGGACACAGGGATATTGTTATCATATGAATTAGATAAGGAAGAAAGGAACACAGGGCTATGACACAGTAACATATAACTTCGTGCAAAGATGGACTATTGGATGCTGCATATGCATCAACGACGGATGCTATAGAACGCTTGGTTTGTTCTATCGAAGAATAGAAAAAAAGCATAAATCCACTTAAACTATTATGTGTGATTTGACTAAAGTGTTTGATATTTCTATTTCTAAATTTAATTATTATAGCTTAAGTAGTATTCAATTAAGTAGTATTCAATTACATTTTATAAATCCATGTTTAACTAATCGATCTCAGAATGTGCGTTAAAATGGTTTGCACCCTAACGCTCTTCCTGTGTGCCCCAAGGTTCTGTCCTGGGATCACTGTTGCTCTTAATTACAATATATGACCTATCTACTAATGTTAGTAGTAAAACCTTTTTTATTTGCTGATGGTGCTACTTTTTAACTTATTTACAATTCCAGTAATAGCAATACTTTATTAGAGATAGTAAAAACTGGTTCCTATCTAATGATATAAAGAATATATCCTAGACTTCGTGTGAAAAATGCTTATTATGTTTTCTGTAACAGTATTTCAGTTTGTGAAAATAGACTGCGGGTTAATGGTAATGGAATTTGGAGAATGTTTATATACAGAAGAAAGATGTACGTACATTGACTATGCTAGCTATGATGAACCTTGTAAGCCTCTTTTTGTAAATGAAGGAATTTTATAACATACGAGCACGTATTTATAACATAAGAAATAATCACCAAGCAATGCTGTACAACTTCGGCTAGCATAACGAAAATGCTGGTATAAATTAATTCCCATTTCGTTCTTTAGTAAACTTCCACTGAGACTTATATGGCCACTTTTACAAAGTTTAAACTGTTCTGCTTGCATTTTTGGTTGTCGCATCTTTTTTATAATGTAACTGAATATTTGGCATCACCTAGGTTGGTCAAGAGTACCAAGAGGGAGAGAAAAATATAAATCTCTGGAGAAGCAATTACTGCATTGAGAAGTGGAGTAACCAAAGAACAAATCAGACAGAATGTCTTAAACAACTAGCGTGGAATAGCTCACCACGTTAGGGAAAAGGGAGTTTTCTCTACTTGCTAGGAGGCCTTTGCCCATAATGAACACAATAGGCTATCTTTATCTTTACTTTGAACATTGTACTTTAAATTTTTATCTGCATTGAAATATAAGGCTATTTGAAGATGTCTATTTTATTGTATTTAAAGTTAAAATTTATTCATTTATTATTATTATTATTATTATTATTATTATTATTATTATTATTATTATTATCGTCATCATCATAACCGTCATCATTACCATTATCATCATCATTATTAAACATCAACAATAACATCACTAGACAAAAGAGATGCCGAACAGACACAGTAACTCAAATGCAAAACTTCGTTCTATAAGCAGTAACTATAATTTTGCAATATTTAGAATGTAATAAGTTTGTAAATATTGAAATGATATTTATGTTAAACATTAACTATTTTAATTTTTCTAGCGGTTTACCTATAGATTTAAAACTCCGGTCCACAAGTCTTTGGATCCTGAGGGTAGGATCGGCATTTTAATGAGAACAGGAAACAAATGAAGTTTTTTTAATGCAAATAACCGCATAAAAGGCAGTACAAATAAAGGCACTCTGCATAGCCTTAAAAGTTGTCATGGTGCATAAAAGAATCCACACAGTGAGCTTTTCTTGTAAACAACCTTATGGTTTCCGTAGATTTATCGACTTTAGGAACAGAATGTTTATCTCTGAAGTGAAATTTATGTGCAAATAAAACGCGAACGTATAAGCTATTTTACTGATGACAGTACCACAAATCAAATACTAGCGCTGACGTGTGAGCAATTTGATAGTGTCACATTCAATTACGATGGGCTATAACTTAGTAAGCGGAATGTTTCTCAGAAGTAGGTAACTACTTTATGAGAACGTGACAGCCTGTGATCTTTGTTAGCGCCACGCAAACATAAATCCCCAACAAAATGACTCATAACTACTTCATCAACTTGTCTTCAGTTCAACAACGTGAGGAGGGTCAGGTTTTAAAAGAGCGAAAAGTACAAAATGCGTGCTTTATCTTAAGAAATTGTGCCCACTCTCTTAAAATTAGTGACGTTATTGAAGCTACTGCCTGCAGGAAACTTGGTAGCGTTTAATAAAAGCTGCGAAACGCAACATATGTTGTTTTTAGGAACTATATTCTAAATTATAACTGACAATAATTTAATACCACCGTTTTTAGTGCAAGCACCATAGACTTCTGAATTTCTATTTTGTTAGGGTCTAACAAACTAACAAATTAAGTGCAATATTATTTTATATAAAAAGTATAATTGTTTAACTATTCATGTAACACATTTACATTGTAACTAAAGTTAACATAATAGTCTGCATGTAAGTTTAATTTTTATTCACCTATGATAATATTACGATACTGTAAAGTATTGTAATTGAAAAGGCTAATAAACAAGTAACTAATAACATTAAATATTATCTTATGTAACTTAATGCATGTCTAATTCCATAACTAAATATAACAGTAGTACATTGTAATCAAATTGGAATAAAACTGGGAGGCTGAAGTTTTTATCTGGGGCTTCCTCGTACTTAAGGGCGAACATACACCTTTCACACTTAAATGCTTATATATTCTTCACATTTTCTTTTTAATTTTCTATAACAGCAATCAAAATTCAATTTTATATGCTTAATGTTTAAATTCTGATTTAATTATAAAATAAAAAGCATTCCCATACTGTATGAATCTTTTAAATAATTAATTCTCAAAATATCCATTGTTAGATTTGCATAAGAATGTATTTAGAAATTATTCCCAAGATTTTAAACTTTTCTGCACAATTTTTTATTATTACAAAAGTAGCATTTACATCTATAAACCTAATCTCAATAGACAAAATGTGTACTGTGCAAAGGTGCAAACAAGTTTTCTAAAATATGAACTTTAAACGCTCTTTTTCCTCGTTCTAACATATAAAATGTTTTGTGATTAACGTAATATAAAAAGTAAGATTCAATTTGTTGACCTTAATAAGAAGTCTATGCAAAGTTTCATGCTATTATCTTGAAAACTGGGAAAGTTATAATGTAAACAGTTTTGAAAAATAAACTTTTGGAAGAATGACAGACAAACTTTCAGATTAATTTATTGACAGTTGCTGTCTTAATGTTGAGTTTTCTGTTTCCTTTTGAGCAGCACATTTTCTGTGTAATTATTTTGAAACTCGCGTTTTTTCTTGCACTATAGCACCTTTCTTTTTTTATCAATTTTTGGTTATACTTCATGAAAATTCAAGAGAGCATATTTCCATCATATGCTTTCACTTTTAGAATAATCAATAGACAACCGAGCAGTTACTTCCAGTTTGACAAACCTGCTGCACTGCTAACAGATTCGCTTCATTATTAGAATTAAACAAATTCAACAACATGAAACTTAAACTGTTAAATTAGGAATAACTTAAAAGCTCCTTAGGTAGGGATGCTGGGTGGCTGCGGTTGTTTAAGATCTGTGACCGCACACTAAAATGCTTTAATTCAGAATTCGGTCATTTTTTGTAAATATTGAAATAATTCTTTCACAGACATGAAGCTGAATGCTGTTTCAAACTAACATGCAAAAAAGATATAAAACTTGTGTTTTATCACTGAAGATGTACATACTTTCTTAAGGGGGAAGTCAAATATCTCCCGAGTTCACCAATTTAAACATCACTCATCCTTTATAACCATCTGCATAAAAGATGCATTAATTGTGGACAACTAAAATGTTTGAATAGGTGAAATTATTCACTCATAAATTAAGATGTGAATATTATTGAGTAGTAAAAAGGGCACCATGATCTTTAATTTCGTTTGCAATGATACATTAGAGCGTATTTTGTGTAAGAAAGGCTCCGTTGAGAAGGTCGACGTGTATTTCTGTTGAAGTTGAAGACATGCTTAACTGCGTTATCAGTTTATTCGTTGAAAGGGTGATCCATTATTGGGCGAAGAAGGAACTTTCAAAATATTCATTGTCATATATAGTATTACGATTGTCGATATGCTTGGCAAAGAAAATTAGAAACTCACGCGACATTTGATAATATTTGTGAATATAGCGGTAATAAGTTAGCAGTTAATGAAGCAAATATTATTTCGCATACTATTATTGAATAAGCTACTCAACTGATGTAAAGAAATTATCTTAGTATTCCCGATCAAAGTCAACTTGAATTATCAAATCTTACGAGGACTTCGATTGGAAAACAAAGATATGCACTGAAGTCACTTGAATCTTACTAATTTGTATAATTATGCAGTTTATAAAATATCATATGTTTGAAGTAACAGCAAGATGTTTGTAATACTTGATTTGTTTTATTTACGGACGCTCTTTAACATCTCAGGTCATCAGTGTCCCACTCTATTCAGGGCGTGAAACGGCCGACAAATTTTTCTCAGAGGCCTCTTCTTTCAGGCTTGAGGTTCTTTATCTTGCCGTAAATGTACGACACGGTCTTCACGGCTTTACTTCCCTCCCGAAGGAAGCCATACTTAGCATTTTTACCCCCGAAAAAAATCCATCGATCCTGGCCGGGTTTGAACCCGCGATCTTGGGTTACCACTATACCACCAGGACCGACAACAGCGAGATGTGATTTAAGTTAACGCTATTCAATTGTTTCCTAAAGACCTCAGAAAACGAGGTGATTTTCTTTCAGGAATACTAATAAACGATTCTGTGCATACATATATAATATATTGCCATGGCCTACTGTATTCCTAAATAAAGCAATACATTTATAAATACAACAAAAGTCATCCTCGCCAACTAACTGCAAATAAATGAAAAAACTGTAAAATAATGGAAATAATATTCACTTTGGTCATAAAAATAATAAAATGTAATGAGATGTAAATGAAATTAATGTAATGACCATGCCCTCTGTATATTTTCAAACGCCATCATACTGTAGTTCTTTCAAGCTTAGAGTCGGTCCTGGTGGTGTAGTGGTTACCATACTTGACTCCTAAACCCAAGACCGCGGGTTCGAACGCGGCCAGGACCGATGGATTTTTTCGGGGCGTAAAAATCCTAAGTATGGCTTCCTTCGGAAGGGAAGTCGTGGGTCCCGTGTCGTACATTTACGGCACGAAAAAGAACCTCAAGCCTGAAAGAAAGGCCTCTGAGCAAAATTTGTCGGCGTCCCTGAGTTGAATGGGACGGGACGCTGATGACCTGAGCTGTTAAAGAGCTTCCATAAATAAATCATTCAAAAAAATTCATTTTCATTCTTAGAATGGGTCCTAAAGTAACATTAACCACGTGGCATTGGCCGTATTATTATTTTTTTTTGAGTAGTGTTTAACGCCCGTTTTCACTACTGAGGCACCACAGGCGGTGGACACTGATGATACATGAAATGAAATGATAAATTGGGAAAGGATATTTTTTTTTAAGGAAGGAAGCGTTCCTGGCCTAAGTTTAGGTACCTCCCCGGCATTTGCCAGTTATGAGGAAAACCTGGAAAAAAACCCAGTCAGGGAGGACGGTTCTGGCGGGATTCGAACCGCAGACCTCCCGCTCACGAGTCCGTGCCTTAACGACCTCGGCCACCCGTGGCGGTAAATTGGCCGTATGATATTATACTTACCAAAATAATGCATAATCTACATACACGTAAAAATGGGAAACAAAATGTATTTATACATATTTTATATCCATGAAAATCCACGGCCTACCAACAGTTATTTCTACTCATTTGTATCAGATTAAAAATATTAATTAAATGAAACAAATGGCACATCATGATGAAAGTTCGATTCAAATAGTTATTAAACACCAAAGAGGTAATGCTTTAAGTAGTTGTGAGAAAACATTAGTTTTAAATGTGTAAATAAATTTGCCGAAAAGTATTCCACATTCACAATTAAGACATTATCAACATTATCTCTGAATTCACAGGCGTTTCTCATAACAGTATTGATTCCGCACGTAAATAAGTCTTAGAAACACTAAAAATACAATTTTTATTTAGTCTCATCGACTTTACCAAGTTCTACATATCTGAACGTACAGGAACTGACTCCTACATGCTAAACCCAGAGATAGTATGGAGTAAAGGGAAAGGTTACGTTGCGAAAATAACAAAACATTCAAACTACAGGATATTTGGCCTCTGGTGAAGAAAGGTTTGAACCTGGCCAGAGCTAAGTGGGGAAAAAATGCACTGAGCATGTGAGTAAAAAATAAATTTTGCAATGACCTTTCCGACAGTATTATTTCGACTAGTGCTCACATAAGAAAATCAACATCAAGTTGCTGAGAGTGATAAATAAGGATTATTAACCAGTTTCCAAAGATAACCTCTTCAACTATTAAATTATTATTATTTTCATTATTTTTATTATTGCCATAGTTTTTTATAGTTTTTTCACCTTATATATCAATGTGTTAAATAGAATACCAGTTCATTGTTTATTTTTGGTCTGGTGTACAGAACTTGTTTTTGGCGAATGGATACGATTTGTTTTGTTTACATTAGAACACATTCTAACAATGAATGGAATGAATCGTGGCCATTACATTGTAAATATTTAGCTTACGAAACAGGAAAATGTTCTGATTTAGTAGATGGCAATAAAAATCGACAATTTCACAGCAATAAATAGTTCAGATTGGTTTAAATTGAATGCACACGTGCACCCAGTATACTTGGCGATATGAAAAGAAAGTTAGGAGCACACTTTTTTGTCCAATGTATTTAAGAGCCCAAAGAAAATTAAGATCTTTGGTGCTATTTAATATCGCAATGTTTTGTTTGCAGACTAAGAAGTGTTAAACGTATTGTGTTGCTAAATACTAATGTTAAAAACGTAATGTAAATAAAGATGAAAATTAACTACTGAAAGGTACTTTATTAAACACACAACTATCAAAAATATTATTTCGCACTGATTTTGTCGCATTTGCCGCCACTTCTTTGTTTATTTTCAGTAAATATGATCGTCAATTGTATTGGAATCGTCTAAACAATCGAATGAGTTGCGATGATAATCTAAGGATTAGCCTAATATGATACATTTGATCTAAAATGGTTGTGATTATTATTTTATTACATTTTCTTAGTCAAAAGTAGAATGACATATTGAAATAATCGTTCGAAGATTACGTGAACAACACACTTGGTTCACAGTTACATGTTGTTAGACTGCAGCAATTTAAAACAAAAGAAGTTCTCCTCTTTGGCTTTTTTTTAAAATTAATTTCAAATTAGTATATAAAGTAGTCTTAAAATGCATTTGAAGATAAAGGTCTCTCAAATAAAAATGTTGTTTAGTATGCAGGATGTTTCTCGTTCTAAATGTCTCGCCTCGCCCTGCCTTCAATTTGCTGTATTAAAGCAATTCACGGGTAGGATTGACACTTCAGTAGAAACAATTTCAATTTTACTGTCAAGAGAAATTAGATCAACACCGAGACCTCTTAACGAGACCGATTACTGGTTGTACATTTTTCCTGGTTGGCCCTGCAGAAAAGATTATGTGTCTTGATCATCTAATCTATCTCGTTTCATCTGGGACTCCCAGTTTACACTGACCTTCCTCAAATTCAGCCAGAAGTATTGCAATGCAACGGTCTTTCCAACATGGTTTTTTTTTCTTTTGAGGAAATTATCTCTAAAAAAGGATATTCACTGCCAATGGTTTTATAAGAAGTACGTAACTAGTAGCATCAGCATCTGTGATAAGTACTTTTAAAAATACATTTTATATACTATTTTTTAATTACGCCTTTTTGTCATTCTATTTTAAGATGTCGCATGAATAGATATTGTGTTAGTACATAAGGTTGATATTCCCGCTTTATACTAACTAAAATGGGGGGAAAACTATTTGCCAACAACAAATTTCCCAGATGCTCTAACTTCAACAAACAGAATATCTTCTGAATAAGGGTCTCTAAGGATTTACTAACAGGTGCGTACATAGCACATTAACTGCTCCTAGTGAGCCCTAAGGATCAGGAATTCCCTTTCTACACTCTACATCCACGTAAAATCCCAAACTGTTGCCGAGAGGGTGTGGTGGTTCCTAATGGGGTGACCCCTAATCTCTTAAGTGCTTTATGTCATCGCCTATTGTTATGTACCCCAGATTGGAATCTGATATTTGGACCCAGCGGTGTCTATGTCATTTATAGAGCAGAAAAAGTATTCCTTGCATCATCGTCATTTAGGTATATATGAGTTTAAAATAATTTGATGTAATATCAGAGCCTCCCAAGCACAATAAGAAAAATATAAACGTTTATTTTTTGGATTAGGAAATACTTCCTGTTTACCTCTGCTGTGTTGATGAGATTACTCTTAAGAGTTTGAAGGACATGAGTGCAACTTTTTTACTACACTCCCTGCCTGTTCTAGTGCTTTATCCACTATCACGCCCGTTTCCATCGCTGTTGACATGACTTTCTGCATTGAGCTTCCCTTAACAAGAAACCAATTTTCAAAGAATCGGTTTAAGCTAAAGGTAAATATGTTTTCTGTTCAGCAATCGACTGAACAAATGCCAGTGTAATTATTGGAACAAAGAACATACTTTTACGAAAACTCCCAATTATTTTCAAGTATGCAACTTTAATGTAAGGGTATTTGCATATAACAACTGAGCTCATATCATATTGACTGTTCTTCTGATTTATATCCATTTTAGAGAAAAGACAAAAGTAACAGGATATATGTAGGTAAGATTTTCAGTGCATCAACATTGAATTAACAATTGCAAGCGAGTTAAATATTGTGTATACATGGTAAAGTTATTATTATGCTCTCTTTATTATAAATGTCAGAATCCGGAATATTTGCCCCCTAAAACATTGTATTATAAAATGTATGTAACACTTGAAGAAAAATGTGAAACATGTAATCAAGCGAGCGAAGTTTCCGTTCGTTTCAATGCAATGTGTGCTAAACGGAAGGTGACTCAAGGTCAAAAAGAGTAAAATGAAATAAAATAATATTAAGAAAGGTTAATAAAATTTAATATCTCAATCCCCTTGATTTCACGTTTAGGATTTTCAAAAGACAAAAAATTCACAAGAACTGGAAGATTTTAATATAATAATATTACTACCAAAAATATACAAAAATTAACCTCAATTTATCATATACATCTGCAAAGAGAAATACACAATGTCTTGGTTCAAACCAAATAATATTTGCAAAGGAACAAATTTTCACTCTTCCTTGATTAGCATATATAATTATGAACATGTAACAACTTTAATTATCAGTTAATAAATGCACTTCTTTTAAAAAATTGTGCAAACAATCTTTTTAATTTCCAACTGAAAGAACTTGACAGTGATAGTGCAGTTTTACGATCATAAATCATTATACGTGTCTTACGGAATTCCGAGAATAGAAAGACAGAGTTTCTACAATAAGACGCGTCATTTTAAATGATACGATCGTGACAAAAGCTGCGATTTGGCAAGCATATGAACAAACTATGAAATACAGTTAATACGACATAAAAAGTACATTCATAGCTATTATAGAACAAAAAGTGTAAATGAAAGGGATTAAAGATGATAAAGTATCGAAATTCACAGTAATGAATAAAGTTCAGCAATATAAACATGTATTAAAGAAAATAAACTATAAATAAAGTGACAGACAAGAGTCTAGCCAACAAATAAAAAAAGCCATCACTCAGGAGCTGCGTAAACTAAGCGAATTCCTCTGCAAGTTGAAATTGTGAAGGTTATTACAGAGCGCTAGAGCAGAGAAGTTCCATATTATGTTGTAAACCCCTACTCCTAATAATATTAACCTTACTCGATTTCTCCTTTCATGCTCCACAAGAGGAAACTGATGTTCTGTAACTTATAGTTTCTTTGAAACTGATGTTCTGTAACTTATAGTTTCTTTGCTGTACACTCTCACAGTCATTCTTGCGTATACAAATTAAAGAAAACCAATCAAATATCATAAACTGTGTATAATTATAATTTATGTGTTACATTTAATTCAAATATTCATTTAATCTCCCCATATTAATATACATTTTGTTAAATTATATTAAAAATTGCTATATACGTTCCAGACATAGATAGCATTGATAATTCGTGGAGACTAGGACGGAAAAAGTTGAACAGAAACGGGTTGGGGATTAATGTTTAATGTTACCTTGAAAGAAAACTATTCCTTTCACATGAAACCAACTAGTTTATCGCTGGCATATACATAGAATGCTAACAATAGCAAGCCTCTCCTGGCCACCTTAATTAACGTCCTAGGCAATTACAAACATCCGGTTTTCAGGTATACATATTCCTAATGATCCGATTTCCCTGATTTTCAGAAACTACTTTTCTTATTTTATTACAGAATTTCGGTGCAAATTTTTTTTTCTATTTCTCTCCCCCCTTTTTTTATTTTGCATTTCAGGTAAACTCCCACTTATAATAATCTGATTTTTCTGATTTTCAGAAACCATTTTTATTATTTTACTTTATTGCATATACCCGGTTTCATTGAGAAAAACAAAAATTGCGGCCGCAAGAACGATTTTTAATTTTTCTCTTTAGGTTAACTCCCTGCTCCCAATACTTCAATTTTGATGGTTAGCTAGCTGGATGAATCGTTTGTTTATTGATAATTATATGTCGAAGTTAGTTGAGAAAAATATATTTTGACCACTAGATCATTAATACATACACACGCGCGTAATATAATATATGTCGGTCCTGGTGGTGTAGTGGTAACCGTACTTGCCTTCTAAATCCCAAGATAACGGGTTCAAATCCGGCCGGGATCGATGGATTTTTTTCGGGCTTAAAAATCCTAAGTATGGCTTCTTTCGGAAGGGAAATAAAGCCGGGGGTCCCGTGTCGCACATTTACGGCACGAAAAAGAACCTTAAGCCTGAAAGAAGAGGCATCTGAGCAAAATTTGTCGGCCGTTTTACGCCCTGAATTGAATGGGACGCTAATGATCTGAGCTGTTAAAGAGCGTCCGTAAATAAACCAAATCAATCAAACACGCCTAGTATATATGCATATACATGATGTATCAGAGTAACTATTCCTAATTTTCTGGTGTGATAGAGGACATGAAAATAAACATTTTCCTTAATAAAGTACTGTCCAAAAATACTTCGTGTTTAAATTATAGTGGTATGAAAGAAAAAATTAATAAATCTCAACCTGGAAAGTACTTTATTTACTTCTATGTTATTTTTTTTTTTTATCTAATACCAGATATTAAGAAAATAGTATTGACAAACTGTAGGAACTGTAGAAATGTAACGTTGTATGATTGAACGACTAATCATTCAAAATATCTGTGGTCGGCTATGAAGATCGTCAAATGCAAGAATTATTCCAGCAATTAAATCTTTTGCTGTGTCAGTGAATTATAAGCAATTGATTTAATATAACTCCAAACACAAAAATAAATTGGATTCACATCTGGGCAACTTGCCGCCGATTAAACACCTGAACCTGCTTTTCCTATCCAACTTTTCAGAAAATGTAATTTTAATAATTTCGACAATTTAAGCTGAAATGTGCGGATGCACCATCGCATTGAAAGAACATGTTTCTTGGAATATTAAGTAGCTCCGGAAGAATTTCCACAAGAAAGATGCCATAAACATGATCATTCAATTGTACAGGCATAGCATATGACTCCCTAAGAAAGATAACGACAAATCTAACCCAAATGTTTACAGTAAACTTCCATTGATGTATACCTTCCATTCCGTATAGCTTTAGGGTTAGCGCCACTCCAAATGTGGCTGTTTTGCATATTAAAAACCCAATTTCTTGAAAAACATGCCATCTGTCCAAAATATGCATCGAGCAAAATCAGGTTCATTGTTAACGGTATGTAAGTGCCATTCAGCAAATTGTTGTCTGTTAGGATAATCATCTGGGATTAACGTTTGTACTTTTTGGATATGAAATTGATGTTTTTCATACTCACTTAATACTCTCCATACAGACTCGTGACGTATTCATCGAAGGGCAACAGCTTGATTACTAGTTCGTGGATTATTTTTAAACCTCTGCAAAACCTCGTCTTCAAAGTATAATGCTCCCACAGTTCGATTTGCTCCTGAATTTACTTTTTTATATGGAACTGGCCACTATCTCGAATATGTTGATCCAGTCTTGAAAATGCTGTATAGCAAGGAACATGGCGCTGAAGGTGTTGCTTCTCATAGATTCGCTTTGCCAAATTAGCATTTCTGAAGCTGCCGAAAATGCCTTATGCATGTCTGTAAATTCACTATTTGTATATCGATGCATTTTAATACCATGTAATTAAATAAATAGAACTCACAGAAGATATTTTATGACGTACAACAAACTTCTGTTGTTTATTATTTTCATGGTTGGATTGGATTGATTCATTTACTTATGGACGCTCTTTAACAGCTCAGGTCATCAGCTCCCATTCAACTCAGGGCGTGAAACGGCCGACAAATTTTGCTCAGAGACCTCTCTTTCAGGCTTGAGGTTCTTTTTCGTGCCGTAAACGTACTACACGGGACCCACGGCTTTATTTCCCTTCCAAAGGAAGTCATACTTAGGATTTTTACGCCCGAAAAAATCCATCGGTCTTGGCCGGGTTCGAATCCGCGATCTTGGGCTTAGGAGGCAAGTATGGTAACTATTTTCATGGTAACAAGAATAACTGAAACACGTTATTTCAATTGTTTTGGTAACAAGAATAGCTGAAACAAATGCAGCCATAAGGTGAGTGATGAGCTCTGTCTTTTATATTGAAAACAAAGCATTTCTGGACACTACTTTATTACGAAAAATTGCTTATTTTCATGTCGTCTATCATATCAGAAAATTCGGAATAGTTAGTCTGATATAGTTATATTATAGGTAAATAATTTTATTTCATCGTCATTTTTGGTGCTAGTAAGTAGGACCGATAGAGGTTTGAAGAAATGTCTCATAAATCTTTTCAGGGGTACAACCGAAATAGTTATATCCCTTCGGATTTCGCTAAAATAGGTTTTAACATTTAGAAAATAATATGTTTGCATCTTATGCCGCGTGAAATCAACACCAACTTTTGCTTTTATTTTAAATTAAAAAGTTGGAATGTATTGCTTAAATTTTCGTATAGTTTTGGATATTTTTTATTGTTATTGCCACGCCAACTGCACGTTGACTAAATCTAGAAAGGCTATGTCTGTGTTTCTAAATGAACGGATTCTGCAAACTACAACCTTACGAAGCAAAGAACCACTGGGGGAAAACTGTATCTCACAAAAGAGATTATACCAAAGATGATGAAATTGAATTTACAAACACACGTAGCTTTTGTAGATTTAGTCAGTGTGCAGTTGGCGTGGTAAAACAAATTCCAAAAATGTACGAGAATGCAAGCAAATGTATTCAAAAAGTCTTAATTTGAAGTAATTCAAAGTAATTATTGTCAGTCAAAGTTAGCATAAAACGTAATAACTATCGAATTCAATTGAAGAAATCAGCTAAAGAGATGTTTCACGGAAAACATTATATCTCAATATTTAATTGAACATAGATGACTAGTAACCACCACAAATGAAAATGGCGTGCAAAAGGTTAAGAGCTCAAATATTAAATTATACAAATAAAAGTGAAAACTTTAAATGGGCAGCATTTGGACTTCAGATACAAAGGTTGTAAAATGAAGCAAAGAACACATATGTACAAGCAGGTAAAAGAACACATATGTATAAGCAGATGAAACACTAAAGAGAAAGTCATCTAATATGTAATAGACTTTGCAATGTTATAGTTACTATCAAGGATGTGCATTGCTTGAGACTCGCATTCCGGAGGCCCCGGGTTCAAACCCCCTTCAGCAGCCATTCTAACCTAGGGAGTTTTCGTTATTTCCCCTGGTAGCTTAGGCGAAAGCTGGGATAGACCATTTCGATAACAGATAAGAAACATTTCCAAAGCACAGGCCACCGCACACAACACCAGCCTACATCGCCTGGCGCTTTCGACTCTGTAACAAACCAACGGAATGAAATGGGAGTGCGGAAAATACGTTAAAAATTTATGTTTCTGCTCTGTTATCGAAGCGGTCTCTTTCATGGAGGAAGGAACACCATCAGCGTTGGGGTTTCCATTGAAAACATTGTTAGGGATTCCGCTTATGTCCTTATCTCATTTCCCCTGGATCCTGACAGCCCCGATGTCATCTCTTCCTCCTTAGGTGACCGATTGGGGCGAAGGCATCAAAGACTTGAAGGAAGGCAAGACTGAAGTACCAAACTGTCCTGCTACATCCTACTAATCAATCCAATGAATGAAAAACTTATTTCTACAAACAACAAATACAGAATGGCGGAAAGAAAGTTAACCAATAGTTGCAAAATAATAGTTGCAAAATAATAATAACACAAAAGAAAATTTTATACATGTATTCCATGAGCTGAAGCAGCCAAACTTCAGAGCATGAGTTCAATATTGTGCATGTGTCATATTCAGTGTACATCCTGAGTATCTCCAAAACGGTGGTTGTCTAACGAATGTGATGTACTACTGGGTGGTCTCAAGTCAATAAGTATAATGCTCATTTTTTTCGGTTGGGAAAAACCGATGACTATGCACAGAGATCATTATGTTCGAAGAAGGTGACACGTATGGGGCGTTGTGTCTTCCCACGTCATCATTGCTCTCTACTTCATTGAGGATGTACATGGAAAAAGAATTAATGTCACTACAAGGAGAAGTTATTGAACGTTTTCAGGTGAATTTCAACACATTTTATACGATGAACAATCTATACATGTACAAGTAAGTGTTTCTACAAGATAGGATGAACTTCCATACTGATCATGGGAATGGGCACCTACTCCAACAGATGCTTCCAGGTTGGCTGATTTCTAAACACTCAGATTTTCTAAATCCTGATTTATCGTTGAGCCATGTGCTTATTAAGGGATTCTGAAAGCACAATGTTTCATACCCATTCGTAGTAACTATACGAACTTCGTGAAAACATCGAAACAGAGGACCAGGGGATATTACAGTCACTGGGATGATAAACCATATGGAAAATGTCGTACACAATGGTGAAAAACACGTAGAACACGTATTTGCACGATAGGTAAGCGTTATGTACAACAAATTACTAAAGTAATGTTGTACATAAAGTAATTAAAATACTAAAGTATCTTGGAATATTTGCTGAATAAGCAAATAAAGTTTCTGAGACCTTAAACATATGAAATAGAAATCAAAATAAACTTAAGACTTAAAAATATTATCTTAAAATATTTTATAAATAAAGTAATTAGCGCGTATAAAATGAATAATGAACAATTCCCTGCTAAAGATTGAATTGCAACTCAATAGGAATTAAAAAAAAAAAAAAAAAAAAAAAGCACTGGATTCTTGAAGCTTGGAATGAACTTTTAGCATAATCAGTACTTACATATGATGAGCATGACGAATTTAGCCTTGGGTTTCGGTGAAGTTGAGTGTAATGCTGTTCCTTAAAACTCTACGTGCACGACTGTTTCCTAGATGTGCTGATTACGGAAAAGAAAAATTGCTATGTGTCTTGTGAATCTTTTTGTTGGTCGGCGCCCTTGTCTAAATGTTACCCAATGTCGTAACTGTATCACAGTTGACTTCTACCAACAGCATGCATTAGTATGACAGACAGGTACACGGAATCTCCATCGGAGTACTGACAGAAAATAAGGCCTCGGCTTACAGATAGCTTCTCAGAATTTTATAAAACAAATAGCATGTAGCCTACTTTTCACTCGAAAAGAAAACATGCAAAATTAGTTGGGGAAACAGAAAACGAGATAAACTGTAAACCAAAATGGAACAAATGTTTATAAAATTTTATTTGCTTAAAATTCAGGAACATGGAAATTGAGATAAACAGTATAATGATTTATGCAATTTAAATGGGGGTCTGCATATTTAAGACATTTCTTTGATATGAGGATATTTGTCTGCCAATCGGAGTACTTTAGAAAGACTATTTCCATGGTCTAGTGGTTAGAGTTCCTAACTATTCCTGGGGTTCTGGGATCGATTCCCAGATCTGCCACGCGAATATTCCTCCAATAGTATGATCCCTTTGGCGATCATGAATTAGATGAAGCCTCCCAGGTGCACCACATTACCCTCACCGCCATCCCTACTGGAACAATATAGAGACGCGCTATGGCGTCCCTGCCTCAGAAGTCCATTACAATATCGCCATGCCAGAGAGGAGAATATTCACAAGTTGATGAAAACAAGGGGCGGCTGACGTCGGAAAAAAATCCTTTTAGAACCATAATTTTTTCATCATGATATGAAGTCACAAGTAATTGTCAGGGCCGGAGGAGATTATTTCCATACTTCAGTCTTATCAACGGCTGGCCGTATGTGGCTACTCCCCCAGTGGGTGCTCCTTAGGCAGATTGGGATGAGATGGAGGGAGCATCGGGTGGCAGGATCCATGGGCAGTGAGGCAGAACCCTAACATGTTTTCAGATAGAACATTCCGACGTCGGCATTGCTCAACCCCTTAAAGGGTCGCTTCCATACCAGACCTTACATCTTAAAGGCTTAAACCTTTCCAAAGCGCAACTACTGTTACAACGCCTTAGCATAAGTTGCCCTGGTATTTTCGACCGTATAACAGAATGAAATGATATGAAATGAGATAACAGAAAGTTCGTGAAAAGGAAAGACCCGTCCCAACATTCGCCTAAGCGACCAGAGGAAACCACGAAAAGCCCCAAGGTCAGGATGATCGGACCTAAGAAATTTGAAGCCGGGTCCTCCCGAATGGAGTCTCAAACGTGAGTCACCCCACTTGGTAGGTATATGTGGTGAGTTATAGAATATTAAAACCTTCATTAATAATCTATAATTTTTCAAATGTTATCTTTATTCTCTCTATTAAAAAGGTGAACTTTCGTTTAGTGGTTTAATTTTGAAGTACAAGGAATGAATTTTCTGCACGTCGTTTATATACACAGGATGAAACAAAACGGTATGTCAAAATTTTGAGGAAACATTCCTCACATATACAGGGGAAAAAATAATATGAACATGGGTTCGGCATTGAATTATTTTCTTGTTAGAGACTATTTGCTACATTTGTACATAGCAGAATATTCCAATCAGAAAAGCATACGAAATGATCAAAATGTCCTCCGTTAGTATGGATACATCCATAAACCAACCGTCGCTAACATGGACTTCCTGATGCATGGTGCATCCCTAGAGTATCTCGTATTTTCTGGCGGCGTTGCAATACGAGCAAAAGCTTCGGCTAATCATATGAGCATTTGCCAACTCCGCATTTGAATATTTCATTTTACGTACTTGGAACGAGATCCGTAAACACACAGAACTGACATTACGTGCTCAGTGCTAGTCGAGCAACGAAGTGAGTGGCATAAAAGCGAACTACATGGTACAGAATGACCACAACAAAGGTGAACCTAGGAACCAAGAGTAATTACAATAACCCCACCATTTAACCAGAGGCAAAAGCGAATGTTTGATTACTGTACCTATTAAGCAACTGCTCTGTTGTGGGGTTATTGCCATAGAACAGCTACACTGGTATTCAGTTTTTCATGTCCATGCCGTGTAAGCAAAGGGCTCTAACAGGAAATAAAACATTTTCGGACCCATGTTCATATAACATATTTGCACCTCTATATAAACCGCCACGGGTGACCGAGGTCGTTAAGGCACGGACTCATGAGTGGAAAGTCTGGGACCATCCTCCCTGTCTGAGGTTTTTTTCAGGTTTTCCTCAGTCCTCATAAATGGAAAATGCCGGGAAAAGGTACCCTAAACTTAGGCCTGGAACGATTCCTTCCTTAAAAATAAATTCTTTCCCAATATATAATTTCATCTCATGTATCATCAGTGTCCATCGCCTGTGGTGCCTCTGTAGCAAAAACTGGCGTTAAACACTATTCATTCATTCACCCCCTAAAAAGAAGAAATGTTTCCCCAAAGCAATGACATACCTTTTGGTTACAGCCTGTATATATACAGAAGCTGATATTTGCGTCTTAATCACATTTATGTTTAAAATAATGGGCCATCCTACATGTTGCTATATAAGAGGTAAGGAAGAAACTGAGCTTTATCTTTAAGCAATACAGAAGTAGCCGAAATCGACATGGGAATAACTGTGATCTAATATACAACTACCATATATACTTTTATGCAACACTCGTATTGTTAACAAACAAAAATATAAATTGTAAATACTTTAATCTATACTGCAAAAATACTAAAAACAAATTACGTTTAAAATCGTGTTCCAAATATTTCTTCTAAACCAGAACAAGACAATCTGAAATTATCCAAAGATCTGTAGCATTTTTTGAAACTGTGCATCTAATTTTTTAAAATCTCTTTTTATTATACATTTCATTTCAGTTTGTGGCAGTTACTGCACATTCTTTTATTATTATTATTATTATTATTATTATTATTATTATTATTATTATTATTATTATTATTATTATTACCAAAGTATCACAACAAGAAAGTTAATATCAGCATTTAAATATCTTGCAAAAGCCTCTTTTTAAATAGGCCCCTATCTCTAAACAATTATATTTTATAAGCTCTTAATGTAAGATACTTTTGTAAGCACTGAAGAAAAAATGAAAATATAAATGTTTTAGATTCTTTAAAAGAAAAATGGTAATCTGTAGATCTAATCGTTTGTGTTAAAAAGAAAGTGGGCTTAAACTCAATATTGTCAGCACGTTCGTGGAACTCAGCATTTGAAGATTAACGATCATACGATAGCTACCTGTTTATGTCTTCTCGAAACATGCTCCTGCTGTTCTTTCAGACCATACGTTTCCCCCTTTTTTTCCACTTAAAGCTGTTAATGTGAAAAAAGTGACTGCCAGTGACAGCATTCATTGAGTCCAACAAGGACTTAACTTGAAATAACATCTCTGGATAGTCCCAGCTCGTAAATGAAAGATGGGAAATTCAACGCACGATTCTAAGCTTTCAGCAGAAACATTGAAATGTCTCTTGTTTTCTTGATCTTACATACATCAAAAACATTTTTGGCGTACAATTTGTTTTGGGAAAAAAAAATCTGAGCAGTAAATAAGACAAATTTCTGTAAATCCACTAATATAACGCTCTGATATTGTATTAAAACATAACGACCGAAAGAAGAAGTAAAGGGCCAAACATGGAAGATAGTAAGTGTTAAATGTATCAATAAATTGATTAGTAAAATATTAAACTATTACAAAATAATTTATCATGTTTTCCATAGTAATTTTACATAAAGATATTAATTTTGAGCCCATAGTCTTACACTCTAAACCAGCGGTTCTCAAACTAAGGTTCGCGAAGCTCTTCTAGGGGTTTCAGAGTACCGTTAACATAATTTATTCTTGAATGTATAGATATAAACAACGAGTTAACGAAAAAGGGAAAAAAGTATACAAATTTGTGGTTTGCATAGGATGTCCCGCTTAGAGGTATCAAGAAAGAAATGCCCACACTTTAAAAACGATGTAAGGATTAGTATGATTTGCATCTTACAAGATACAGAAACTTTCCAGGTTTATACAACAAATAAGTGAAGGATATGTGCATGCATACCCAAGCGCGCCAAAGTTTGGGAACAAGCCTGTCTCTGTATTTAATAGATCAACAGATGCAATGCTGAGCATGTCGACACCACAACAAGTAGTGTGTACTATGTTAGCAGAAATTTGTCACTCCTACACAATGTCGTTTTGTTAATTCTGTATTTACTACTCAGGCACCACACTTGCGATACATGAAATGATATTATAAAATTGGAAACTTTTTCAAGTAAAGAAGCATTCCAGAACTAAGTAATGGGGACATTCCCGGCATTTACTATAACCTCTGCAGGGCGGACGGTCCTGGCGAGAATCGAACAGCAGACCTCCCGCTCAGGAGTTCGTGCCTTAACGATCTCGGCCACTCAAGTCCGTATACAAATGCCCTATTCGCCATGGGTAGAATTTAAATGTCTGTAGGGGAACTGGAGGCGCATTAACCGAGTTGAATTGACCATTCACCTCTTTTGAGAGCTCCTATAACTAGCTATGTAAAAAGATGTGTATATAAACCTTTATTTACACTTCAAATTATCACTTATTTTTCAGAACACCAGAGTTTCTTGAGGTAAGGTAAATTAGAATTGAATTGAAGGCGAACTGTTTGATTCGAAGGGTGCTTTTAAAAAGTAAGCCGAAAATGTGGACAAGCAACAACACTCAAATGTGTCATCATAGTTTCGGTTGCAACAGCACTCATCTTTGAGACCGGCAAGCCCCAGATTTTCTCGAACTATCAAAGACAGGCATGTAAGTATTGAAGTCTTTCGTAACAACTTATTTGTATGGTAAATCATCCTCTGCATCTTTTATCTCAAAAGAGAAAAGCAACTAGAAACCGTTTGGAAATTGTAGAATTATAACTCAAAGTACAACCTTCTCTCATACATGAATTATAATTAAAGAATAGTGTTGTCATCATAAACGATTATTATTAGGATTTATGCGTTTTATATACTTTTTAATATAATATTACTATTAAAATTCCAACTGTTGTGTAAGAATACACACAATAAAAAGGCAAATGTTGAAAAAATGTTCTTTTTTTTTTGTTGTTTATATCTTTAAATGCAAACCAATGACGAACATCTTTATATATAGGATGCAAATTTAGTATATTAATCTTAGAGTTTGCAACAGAGAGAAACCTGTAAAGAGGGTCCATGAGCAAGGAAAGTATGAGAACCGCTGCTCTAGACAGTTAAACGCTATTACTCTTAAGACACTGGAATTTCTCGCAATTTTTATATTAATTTTAATTGGTAATAGTTTGAGTTAAAACGTTTTTGCAGCTTGCTTTGCGAAATGTTGCCATCCGGCACTCGAAATGAGGAACATGTATGTTTATCACCAAAATATAGCTTATCTATTTAAATCCCGTAAAAGCCCTGGGGCTACCTCGTCCTTGACAGCCGCCCCAGCAGAATGTGGCTGCAACTGGCGCTTACCCAATTATTTCGTTACATAATCCGAATAAGCCAAAATGTTTTGGGTGTTACATTTTTTGTATTTTGCAGTTAATGATTTTATGTGAAGTTTTAGAGAGGCGAGTGCTGGGCAACGTCCTAGGAAAGAGTAAAGTGTTTTAACAGAAAAGTTAAAAAGGAAAAACAGGAAAAATTCAAGATAGAAATAAACACATATGCTTACATATTTTGAGCATTTCTGAAGCTTTTCCATATTAATATATTATTATTGATACAAATACTATAAAACTATTCACATTTCGCCCTGATGAGCCTTGTAAAAGGCTTAAATTCTCTTAGTAAATTATGAAAATGTTCGCGAAAAGAAAATAGTTGTGTTTCTAATGTCCGTTGTTTGATAAAGCATGTAGTTTGGGGGCGCGGTTTAACCCGGATTTTATTTATTTTAACCAATTATTTGGAATTAAGGGAACTTTTATTTTGGGTTTAAGTGTTTTAGAATAGCAACATCTCCAATATGATTTAATAGTGCTGTTAATATACCTGCATTACAAGATTTATTATTTTTTATGTTGTGAATCACAAAGCAATAGATCCTGAAGTTTAGAAAAGTAATGTGCCTAAATACGATTCCATACAATTTTTATCATTATGCATTGTTGATTTTCATTCTTCCCATGTACGGAAACTGCCATCTTTTAAACAAAATCTTACCAAGAAGAAATTTATCCTGTTATAGTATTAACTTTTATGATAACATTTAATATTATCTCCACTCAAACGGATTACTCTGTAGTTTTAAAAGAGCCCCTTTGTGACTGTACACACATTTATGTTTGTCAACTTGACAATGTCTTAAAATTTAGCTGAGATATGTCCTTCACTAGTGTCTCTTTTCAAACATCAACATTAATCAGTCATCATTTACAAATCCCAATGACCTTGATAGTGGTTTCCATTGTTTAATGTCTTTATGAAACCGTCACCTTGTTCTCAATCATTGCGCCAAGATTCGCAGGGAAGTACTCAATATGTCTCTTGAGAAAATGCACTTTAACATTCATTCTCCACCCTAGATTTCTAAAATGTTTTAACATTTGCTCCACAATTTCTTTGTAGTCCACAGATTTCTTGTTCCCAAACTTCTCTAACTCGGACATCTCATCCTGCATTATCTCACGAATCTGAGGTCTGTCGAAAATACCTGCTGCTATCTTAGCTTCAGTTTTCTGTGGGAACTTTGTAACAAGAAAGTTGAAACAATTACTAATCTTATTCAGAGCAGTTACAAATTGCTTCATCAGGCCTAACTAAATATACAGCGGGAAAAGAAGTACTTTAGAAGGAGAAACCAACTATTCATACTTAACATTTTTTCTGGTAAAATGCTCTGATTTACCCCTACTGTCCCATTCACAAAGTGAGCCATTTATTATCTTGTTTAAATCTTTGAGAATATATATTTTATGTATCTGCTCAATGAACAACTTATAAAAACTGTTATTTTCTATAATACTGATTTCTGAAAAATGTAGCCCGGTGAGATAAAACTAAGGCTAGTTTGAGACATTTTATGTGGTAAGGAATCAGAAAATATTAACAGTTTTCATTCAGCAAAAATTGTGCAGACCAGTGATTATTATTTGCTTTCAAGATACCTTCTCTATTTTTGAATTTTTATTGGATTGCAATTAGATAGCAGTACCAGTCCGCGAGGTATTTATTACATATCACATGATATTGAAATAGCTTGTGCGATATCTCTCTTTCTCTCTCTCTCTCTCTCTCTCTCTCTCTCTCTCTTGCCATATGCGTGCGCATACTGATAGAGACGACAAAGAGGTAACAGCTGCAACATTACGTACGAAACTTCTTACCATCATGTTGCTCGTAATTTCTTTCTAAACCCAAGCACAATTTCAGTAAATAGCAGATTGGGACCAATTAATTACTCACATGAAAAACAAAAATGTGCTTTAAATAAATAATCCCTTTTGAGCTTACACAGTGATTTGCTGGCCGTTTCCATAGTGTTGTTTTCAGGTGTCTGCCTGCATAAAGTGACATAACCTCAATATGTTTTTGTTTGTTTGCCCCCCCCCTCTCTTTCTCCCTCCCTTGCCCTGAAAAGGTAACTTTAATAAGTGTGGTGGACTCCGGGCAGATTTGCGCACTCCTTTCATAAAACATTCATTAATCGTTTCTTTAGATTTTCGCTGTTATGAGGTAAGTTAAACCGCAACAAACAAAAACAGTACTTAGTTTCTTACAGTTGTAAATACAAGGGAAGTTGACAAATGTAAATCTGTATGTACTAAGTATGTATTTGGATACATTTTAAAAAAGTTGTGGAGAGGCGTCCAAGTAGTGTGTGTAAAAGCATTTTAATTGGGTATAAAATGATGTAATGAATAAGATATTTTATTACTTTCTATATATTCCAAAGCATCTAACCTCTATGTAACTTTCGTTAGCTTTAATATTATTTAAGAAGATGTGAAGCAGTTCCAATTGTAGGATTTACGAACGTGATTTATCAAAAAGAAATTTGCTTCTCAGTTCGTATTATCTAAACTGACTGTAATTAAATGTGTGGAAAATGTTGCTTTCAAAATTTCTGTTAAAGCAACGATTTTATTATTTGTTGAGATTCAAAAATCGAGAAGCTATTCAGCAAGGAAAAAATTGTAAAGCATTTAAATGTTAACATTGGAGGGTAAAAAGAATGAGCATACAGAGGGGAAAAAACAATAAAAATTATAGAACATTTCAAAATTCGGAATATTAAAATTGTTTTTAAAAGATATGCACTATCTTTCATATTTTTAGTTCCTCTATCTTTTCAATGATAATGTTTTTCCCTTTCTTCTGCCAGTTCTCGAAAATGCATAGTTTTCTTTCGTGCATGTATGTGAGATTTTGTAAGATTCAACAGATGATTAGATAAATATATTCTGATCAATACAATTTCCTAATATAACAATAGTCATCAAATCACAAAAATTAGGCTTAAAAACTATTCCTTATAATCCATTCTAATTTAGTTAATTAGCACCTACAGATGTCAAGATAATAATTATCGATATAATCTCCTTAAGATCTTTAAAGAGTTCCACCAATTTTTTTCTTAATTGATAGTATCTAAAGAATAAAAATGCCAATATATAGCTAGTTGAAAAGTATAGCACCATTACGAACTTGAATTTATCAGTGAAAGAGTCGGGACAAAATAGTGCTACCCTCAGTTTTATTTACTTTGAGGGTGAAGTGCGAATAGAATATAACACACTGGTTCTAGAGGATAATATTAATAAGGTATTAATAAATCCATCAGAATGTAGAGCAATGCTCTTATATTGTTTTGTGTTCCTTGGCAAACGGAAAATTCTAGAAATAAAAACCCTCGTTGTAAAATTAACAAGACAGTTTATTTCCAGTGGTTCTAGTGGCATCAAGCAACCTTTTCTTGAAAGTGGTGTTACTATGGACTTTCCAGATGATAATACTGAGAAAGATCCTGACTTTGTTAAGCAGGCTGACAGATAAGATGATGAAGCAGTATTTGTTAGCATTGTTTTGACCCTTATATAACCTCAAAATCTGAGAGTTGTTTTTCTTTTATACGGGGCCAGTCGAAAAAGACTGAGAGTTGCATATTTTTTATCGCACACAGCAAAGAAATATTGTTGAAACAATGTCGCATGATGAAAACATCAGCCTAGATTAGAAGACAAAAGGAAGTTCGCTCGCGCATGCGTCTGTACAGAGGAGACGAGCAAACAACGCCAGTTTTCCATTCGTGAAGTTGATTCTTGAAGAGCAATATGCTGTGTTGAAGTTTTGCTTTCGTTTGCAGAAATCCGGCATGGAAGCTTACAGGCTGTTGCAGCAGGCATATGGTAATGATGTTCTGTCACAATCCACGGTATTTTGATGGTTCAAGGAATTTAAGGAGAGCCGTCTTTAACAACAAATCAAGGCAGTCCAGGTGCTCCAACAACAAGTAAACAAAACCATGATTAACACAGCTGGCGTCATTGTTCGTGAAGACCGGCGAATAACAATTGACACACTTGCAGACATGTTACACATGGCAGTATATGTTCGATTCTGCATGGTCACTTGAACACGAGGCGCGTTTGTACAACGTGGGTACCAAGATTCCTGACTCCTGGACAGAAGATGGTGCGAGTGGAACTGCGAATGTGTCCCCCCATCCTCCATACTCCCCAGACTTAGTTCCCTGTAGCTTTTATCTCTTTCCCTGTCTGAAAAAGAAGCTAAGGGAGAACGTTTTGGTACTTCTGAGGCTGTCGTGAAAAAGCTGAGGCGGTTTTGAAGAAGAGGTCAATATATGACTTCCAGCACATATTCCAGCACTGGCAGACGCGTTGTGCAAAGTGCATGCAACTCAACGGAGCATATTAAGACTTCACCAGTCTGGACCGAGCCTAGTGTATTCTATACGTAAAAAAAATTCTCTGTTTATTTATTTATTTATTTTTTGACTTGCCCTCCTAATATTCTTTAGTATAAATGTTATTACATGTTTTCAATGTTGTAGTTAATAACAAAGAATGCTTCAACCGTGAGACTAAAGAAACTTTCAGTAACAAGACAGGAAGAAAAGTAGATTTTTCACCTGTGGATAGCATTATTTTGCCCCTCAGACATGTTCAATCAGTGAATCCATAACTATAATGTGTTAAATTAATTAATATTATAAAAAGTTTAGCTCAAGAAAAATTGGATCATCGTAGTTATAATTTTCATTCAGATTAAAAAAGAAGACAGAGCTACCCTCTCCGTCTCATGAGTTCATCATCTCAAGGAACACGACCGCCATGGGTAACCGAGGTCTTAAGGCGCGGATTCGTGAGCGGGAGGTCTGGGGTTCGAATCCCGCCAGTATCGTCCCCCCTGACTGAGGTTTTTTCCAGGTTTTTCTCGGTCCTCATAACTGGGAAATGCCGGGGAGGTACCCTAAACTTAGGCCTGGAACGTTTCCTTCCTTAAAAAAAAAATCCTTTCTCAATATATCATTTCATCTCATGTATCATCAGTGTCTACCGCCTGTGGTGCCTCAGTAGTAAAAACGGGCGTTAAACACCATTAAAAAATCTCAAAGAACATGATTTGTGAAGACAGATAGAGGCGAATCTTCTATGAGAAACACAATTTCAGTTACCTAAATCCGATACTTGGAATACATGTGACAGACTGGTAAATGTATTAAATGATCCAAACTCAGAAGAATGCACTAAAAGCAAAATAAAAGTTAAACTGATCTGCATTTAAAGCGGGCAGATGCTATGAGGAGCAAGCTAAAGGAAGTGACAGCTTAAGAGGTTCATGTTATAACAACGGACGTGCAACAAATTCTTCCTACACCCATACTTCAAACAAGACCTGGTCTTTTATCTTCGAAAATAATGGATTAACAATATAGGAATCTGTGATTGTTGTACAAATATATGTTAATATGGAATGGGTCGGTTGGAGCTCCAGGGAGTGATGAAATAGGTAGAAGCATTTTGAATTACTTGAAATCACGCAAATTAAAAGCAATAAATCTTCTAATTTTCACTGACAACTGCCCAGACCAGAATAAGAACTGAAACATCGCGTCATGTCGGTTATACGTGACAGCTAAAAGTTATTTTGATGATAAGAATACTACTTTTTAAATACAGGAATCACATACGTACCATCAGATAGGGCTTTTGCAAAGACAGAAAAGTTCCATAAAGAAAGATTAAATGCAGTAGAAGGAAACCTTTCATTGTATGTCAATTAACATTGTAAGATATTTGAAAATTTGCCTCAATAAAGAGGAAGCCATTCTTTGTAGAAGTCAATGTTCATATGGCATCTGCTTCAGGTTCGAAAAAATTCTGCTTTCCAAATGTAGATTAGGTGCCAAAATTATAATACAGGACTTTTCTTCTGTTTCTCTGAAGATAAGGGGCAAAGTAATTGTCAAGAAGAATCTTGTGCACAAATATGCAAAACCCTATGGATCAAAATGACATTGAAGTATTGAAAGTTATGTTGAGACACACTAATATTAATAATCATAAAATAATCATATTAAGTTAACAGATTTCAACATTTTTTCATTTCTAGCTAAAGCAATAATTCAAATTAAGTATATAAATGTTTGCATATTTAATTAGTTATTTTTAAGAGCTTTTAACTTTTAACTCAAAATCAATTTTTAGTTTTTCTATCCCTATTTTAACTGAGACGAAAAAAGCAAGGACTTCTTATTGTTATGAGCTCCAAAAATGACTACTAAATTTCACATCCTGTCAAATAAAAGTGTTTATAGTATGTAAAACTTTTTCAGAAAAAAGAAAGAAAACACATATATATTAAGGTTAGCCCTCAACTAAAAACCGTAAGAATAATTATGACAGGCTAGTGCTAACTTACATAGTTAAAGTAATAATTGTATTTTTCAAAACTATAGCAATGTAGTATGAAAATATGCCCTGATGATTGTTAGGAAACAATATTTAACCAAAAACGCAAGTCTAAATATATATACAATATAATTACAGTTTTATGGAATGAAGCAATCATTCTTTTTGCTCTAGATATAAATATTGAAATTCAGGGTAAATACTATTTTGTCCCGATTCCTTCAAGTGTAGTTCATTTGTCACCTGGAGTCGCTCTCGTTGCATTGTTTCCGCTAGCTGGCAAGTCACTCGAAACAGAGAGCTGTTAAGGGGGGTTTTCCCCAAACCGAAAAACAAACACTTCGATCGCAACCAAAATGCGACTGTTTACAAACACATTAAAGACATATTGGAAACTGGAATTACTGGCAACTGTTACTTTTGTTTTTCGAGCCCAAATCGAAGTGTTTTGCATTTGTTTAGAAATTGTTATTGTAGTGGAAATGTTGTATGAATATGACAGCGTATGTAAAATGACAGAAAAAGAAAACGCTAGACGACAAAATAATATTTTTTTTCCCCCCGAGAGCATAATGCATTGTGGAATGTAAAAGATATTAGTTATAAAATCATTTTTTTAATCAGTCTTTTACAAAGAAAGAGCCGCCATGTTTGACATAACTTCAAATGAAAGTGACAGAAAAATAAAAACACAATACCAGTCATAATACCTAATACCAGCGAGAAAGATGAAATTATAGGTAAGTGAAAACGTCTCGCCAATTGAACAACAGAAGTTAAAGAAGTGTTAATTATGTAGTGGTAATAGACACTTTAACCTTAAAACGTTTCTCCAAATGGAAACAACTGACATTAAACAAAATTAAGTCTAGTTTTCTAGTTGAAATAGTTTTGATGTTTTTATGTTTTGTCACGCTTTAACTTACTTTGTGGGTGTTTCAAAATTCGGAATCAAAAGCAGTTCAACTGCAATAGTCAGTTTGATAGAAACACCCCCCTCCCCTTTCAAAGAACATGAAAGCGCCGCCCGGTAGAAAGTGCAAGCCTGGAAGTCTACGTCATCGTGAGCTTGTGACGTAGCAAAAATGCCCCTCAGGTTATTCAATTTACTTCGTTCGGTTACTATGAGGCAGTCGGAAAATTTACTGTCGTCAATAGCAAGTTATGAACCCGTTACAGGATACTAGGGAGCATGATAATGCATTTCAGAAGATGATTGCCTCATTTAATGCAGCAATTATCATATACTTATAAGAGTTGTACATCAGGTCAAACCGTAGAAATATTTGGTTAACTTTCATATAACATGATTTTTATTCTTTGCTAATTTTTTTTTTTTTTTTTTTTTTTTTTTTTTTTTCCCCATATTGAAGCTGCAGCAAGCCTGTAAAGTGATCAGACAAAACTTGGATAAAGTAAAAGAGGGAGTGTCATGGAACTATTAGAAATATGAAACAATAGATCAGTTCCTTGTACATTAACTTTTTTTCAATAAATGTGATAAGAGAAACATACAACTGAAAAGTCGTTATTTGTTTCCATATGGCATGGTTTTAGTAGCTGAATATCGCTTATCATCCAGAACGCTTCGCTTTGATGGCCTTGAAACAAGGAAGATTGGAGGTCCCCCATTCCTCTTGGAAAGATGAACGTAAAATAATTTCAGAAGCTTGCGAACTCGGAGCGTTTTTATTTTCATTAGTGCATTTCATTCTTCTTTCGTGGGATAATTGCTTGAGAGCTTAGAAAAATTGAAATAAAATCCGTGGGCTAGCCCAAATCGTAGAAGTTAGCTTGTTGTGAAGTATTTGCTTGAACATACAGGAGAAAATTTTTAAGAAAAACCACATAGATCATAAAAGAGTATTTACTGGCTTAAAGAATGCAATGAGTTTGATAGATATCACTCTTTAAATAGACCTAGTTCATATTTGTTCAATTTAACTTATGTTCATTTACATTTTAAATACCCGAAAAAGCTATACGAGTTATTGTAATAATTAATTGCAATTAATTCATGGAATATTATTAATCGCTGACTTTTGATAAGCAGTCGGTGTACAGTATACTATATTTTGAAAAGTATTCATTGCTATTATAATTGCATCTTTAAAATGCTTTTTCTTTATTTGCTGCTCATACGTGACTTAACATTGTACTTCTTTGTGATTGCCTTTTAGAAAAAGTTTGACAAAGGAGCTCAGTTTGAATAAAGAATTGAACAGCATGTGTGAAGAAAGACACAAATAGTTTAATGTTAGTATTTTATATTACATAAATGTTTCTTAGTACATACAAATTGACACAACACGCCAGTTAACTCTGACACTTTATTTATTTCAGTTTATTTCGTAAATAATGAGACATGAAACATAATATAATAGCAATAATAATAATAATAATAATAATAATAATAATAATAATAATAATAATAATAAAGTCGTCTAAATACTCTGCATTTCTGATCATTTTGGGCAAATCATAAAATTAGTACTAAAACATTCAAGAGAACTTTGCAAGACATTTCTCTACTTCCTAGTAAACATTATAGACTAGAATTGTTTTTATACTTGGTTGCTGTTTTTGTTGTCCTCCCCTCCCTTTTTTTCCTCCTCCCCCTCTTCCTTTTCTCTATTTTCTGCTGCTGATATTGGACAAGTATTACATTATATTTATGCTTGAAATTAATTATACTATTTTTTTGTTGTTTGAAAATTACCCATGCGTCAGACTTTATACCCTGATCGCTGAAACTTTGCACTTGACAGTTCATGTAATGTTGGCTATGCTGCGGTTGCGACGTTGTAACTTAACTACTGATATTGCAGAGTTTTCAACTTTGCCTAGGTAATGCACACTAGGCGTACTTAATAATGAATTGCTTTGCTACAATTTATTTATAGCCGCAAAGAATTTGGTATCCTTCGTCAGTCATTCTACAAATGATCTCTTTGGGGCATTTTCTAACTATGCACAAAGGAACCAGCAATAGAAATCAGCTGCACTCACAATATGAAAACCCGGCAACAGGGCAGCTTCCACGCCACGACTGACTGAGCGATAAAACTACTTTGTAATTGGTTCAGAAGGTGTAAGAATAGCATTTCTCATTTGTTAATCTGTAGTATTGCCAACTGAAAAGGTAGCTGTCAAGTGCAAAGTTTCAGCGGCCCGAGTATAGCAGCAAAATTGCATTTTAAACAAAGCCGATCTACCATAGGTATTAGAACTTCAAGTGATCTGCGCAATCAAATGTTTGATGGACTTTAAAGGTCAGTGGTTTTGCGCCATAAAACTTTTAATTAAATTGTGTTTATTCTGCTTCAGATCGGATATGATTTTGCAAAATCAAGGCAGCACATTTCCGTAATGGAGCAGCAAAGCCTCCCTGTTGAGTGTGTGTGCTTAGAAAAGCACATAAAGAATTGAATAAAGACTGTCATAGGTAAAATAAATATTTCTGTAATAATCCCGTGATAAAATTACATATAAAGAAATGAACGAAGGTCAGGGAAAAAGTAAAATAAACAAATATTGCTACTCTGTCGTGTACAACGTAGTTAATACATGGCGTTAAAAAGAAAGTATTTAATAAAACTCTTTTCCTAAACATGTAAGTTACATTTTACATTAATATTTGCTCCTTTTGAACATCCATGTTATTGCAGCCCCAATATATTTCTTTAGGAGACCACCATGGTAGAGCAGGAACTCTTATTTTGAAATTTACCAATTGGAGCTATAGGAAAGATAATATTGAAATATAGTACACAAGGTGCGGTCAGTAAGGTTCTGCCTGGCCACGTTAGGTAGGTAATAGAATAAAACTACAGATATTATTTTCCAACGTTATGTCCCTTTACTTCGGTGTATTTCTTACACTTCAACATTTCAGCCCCCTAAAAAAATATTTCGAAGCTTTTCTGCAAAATGCTGGAAATCAACGTCCTTCGACGCATCGTTCTGAAACTCCGCCCTCGAACATCTGAATTCAGATTTCAAAACAGGTAATAGTCGCCGTGGGCTAGGTCTCGATTGCACGGTGGATGATTTCGGCTCCTGGAAGCCACATATGTTCACAGTAGCCGTGTGGGCTGGTGCATTGTTTGGCAGCAGACGAACTCCTCGTTTCGGTACTCCACGCCTCTTTACCTTTATGGGACTGCATAATGATGCAGTGTTGAGCATAGTACTTCCTAGTCACCGCTGTATTCCTTTCTTTAAAATCGGGATTCCCCTGCACACCCAAAAAATTGTAATCGTGGTCTTATTTGTGCACTGTGTGATCTTGGTCTTTCTAGGGGGTTGTTTGCCCTTTTTCCGCCACTCCATTGATTTCCTTTTGGAAAGAATGGCATAGTGACGATGGATTTCAAACTGTCCTTTCGTTACCATGGCACAGGTTCAAAAACTTCTGACAACATTCCACGCGCACTTGCATTTAAAGTGGTGAATGAATTTGGGGCACTTGTTTTTTTTTTTAATAGTGTTTAGCGCCAGTTTTATCTGCCGAGGCACACAGGCGGTGGGCCATGATAATATATGAGATGATATGATACATTGAAAAATCAAAGGAAGGAAGTATTCCAGGCCTAAGTTTGGGGTACTGGGTACCTCCAGGGCATTTGTATTTATGAGGACAGAGGAAAATCTGGGGAAAAACCCTACCTACCTCCCGCTAACGAGTCCTCGCCTTAACGACCTCGGCCACCCGTAGCGATGGCGCCGATCTTGCATTGACTTTGTGTATATATGCAAATGTTGATGAAGGATGCAAAGCACAAATATTTTATAAAGCCCCAACCTTATAGCTATGTCTTCAGGCGCCTGCCACTCAGAACTTCTGCATTCTTGTGTCAACACATTCACCGGCCCACTCTCAATTGAAGACGACGGTCTTCAAGTCTCTCTCTGCCACCTCCCAAATATTTTAATCACTCCTTCACAGTGAAATATGATGGGAAGTACCGAACGCTTCGATTAATATCACTGAAACTGAAATCCCTTTCAGTTAAAAATGAAATCACTGTATTGTATTCCTTTTTGAACACCACGTTGTATTATACAAGTCTGGACTAAAATGTGTTTCTTCAAGCAAATGAATGACGTGGCCGTAAAGGAAAGGCGGTGTTTACACTATTGAAACATGTGAATATCAGATAACAAGAACGTTGCAACAATGAACCATGGTCTTCTATGTCAGGACGAAAACTTATGGACCGCATCTCGGTTTATACTTATCTACAGTTAACCTTTGGGTTGAAGAAAGTTTCTGCATAAAAGAATAATATTAGTGAGAGAATTTGAACCAATCAAAATGTGTGCTTTCGTTCAATTGGCACTACCTGATGTCCTATGCACGTATGCAACAGTGATCATGTTTTTACTATTATCAGCACCTAAGATAGATCATAGTTATTTAGACTACTAGTTACTAAAGCTAATTTTCCAACATGTTATCTACAATATTTTATCTACGTTTGGTACATTTTTTCTGTTTAGAAATTGTTATAATTTGGTTAAATCATGTACTTCCCATAAACATTCAGAATTACAGTTAAATGTATTTATTCATCGTTTCCAGGGTACAAAAGCTAATGGTTATATTCTTATAAAATGCAAAACACGCATAAAACTCTTATGGTCAGTCCTGCTTTTCTAGTGGTGACCACACTTGCCTGAAAAACCCAAGATCGCCGGTTCAATCCTGGCCAGGGTGGATGGGGTTTTTCGGGCGTAAAAATCCTAAGTATGGCTTCCTTCGGAAAGGAAGTAAAGCCGTGGGTCCCGTGTCGTTCATTTACGGCATGTAAAAGAACCTCAAGCCTGAAAGAAGAGGCCTCCGTGCAAAATTTATCGGCCATTTCACGCTCTGATTAAATAGGATGCTGAAGACCTGAGATGTTAAAAAGCGTCCGTAAATAAATACCGTGTACCTAATGTATATGTAATAAATTCCGCCCTCTTTTGGCCGAAAAGTAGATAGATAGATGACGGGGGGGGGAGGGTTAAATGGAATTTGAACAACCTCCGTCACATCAGCCTATAAAGCTATTGTGCTACCCCATTGAAAGAGACGCCTTCATTGATTCCCAAAATCTGTTCCTCGAACAAGTTGCAGTTTTTTGGTTCCAATGTTGGCATCCGTTCCCAGAGGCCGAAGAGTAAAATTGATTGTACCTTTTTAATTTAATGGTTTCAATGTTGATAATTATCAAAAACGTCACATGCATATTTACAGGTATTGTGTATAACGTGTGCACTACATTTTGCTTTTTTGCTCATCTTGCAAATGTTTATAAACAATTTTTATTTCGCGAAAATTTACATTAGCATTGTCAGCATAACAGGCCACAATATTTTCTAAAGACACTTCAAACCGAGTCGTGCATTCCTTCAGGTTTTAAAAAAGGATGGATGCCAACTCATCACTTTCTTCTGAAATCTCAAGGATCTACGAAAATAAAATACGAACAAACAGGTGTGTGAAGAGGGTATGTAAGCATTGCTTTGTGATAGTACTTAATTTACGGTGTAACGTCCATCTATGTAGATTTGGTTTATTAATGGACGCGCTTTAACATCTCAGGTCATCAGCATCTCATTCAATTCAAAGCGTGAAACGACCATTCAATTTTGCTCAGAGGCCTCTTCTTTCAGGCTTGAGGTTCTTTTTTGTGCCTTAAATCTAAGACACACCAGAAAAATCCATCGACCCTGTTGGGATTGAACACGCGATTTTGGGGTCTACAAGGCAAGTATGGTTTACTACTTGAACTGACGTTCATCCAGTGCCTATTTAAATTTTAATTTTAGTAGATAATTCCACTGATGGGTCAAAAAGCGCACACAAAGTGGAAACGTTTTTCCGTTGGAAGCACCCATGGCTAAGGAGCAATGCTACTTACTCTTGTTCGGATTCTTAAAATCACGTCGTAATAACAAAAAGCTAACTCAGCAGCAGTACTGCATATATCTTCAGTTGTACATGTAGATATACTTTCTTTAAGAAGAACTTCGTTTGTTGTCGTTGTTAATCTGTCTGACATAGTTTTTAGGTAGAGCTGTTGACAGACTCTGTTTCGCATCACTCACACATAAATTCCCAGTTACAAATCATAACATTTAGCTTTAAAAGATCCCCCCCCCCCAGGAGCAAGCCAAGAGTAGTTTTCCTCCATTTCTTTTAATACACAGAAAAAGTTTTCTTTTGCGCGGCGGATAGTTAAACATCATGATCTGAATAAATTCGCGTCTCTTCATATATCAAACAGATTGAACCCAACTGGGAGTAAGCGAAGGAAGTTCGAAACATTGTCACGATATATGAAAATTCATAACGTTTCGATCATCTTAAAATACAGTATATTTTCTTATCATATACACTCATACACTCATTTTAATATATTTGTTTGAATTAGGAATGTTGAGAAATATACATATATTTGTTTGTTTTTCAATGTAATACTATTTTCATTGATACGTCACTTATTCCTCTGAATGTGCAGTGTAAAGTCACAAGAAAATTATTAATAACAGTAAAAGCACGCAAAAACGCTTACGCATTGTTTGGCAAGTTTTCACTTCCGATAATTTGACATATGACCTAATACCCGTACAGAAAAGACTTGGAATATTAAAAAGAAATGATAAAAATGATCATTCTTTTACTAGTTTGTAAATACGGGATTTTGGGTGTCCCATATGAGGTCAATAAGGAACAGGTTTCACAGTCTCAAATATGGGATGTCCCGTACAGTGCGGGACATCTGGCAACCATGACGAGGGAGGGACATGCTGATACAGTTACGAATACCTTATCGAGCAGGACGGCTCAGGGGTAACGCTTGGGACATGCATTCAGAAGGTCCCCAGTTCAAATTCATTACTGCCGGCCATGCTCACCTTGGGTTATTTTTGTCGCTTAGGGGAATGCTAGAATGGATCTTTCTTTTTCCACCATTTTTCCTTCTCCCATTTAATAGCTTTCATTCAGTTGTTCTGTTACAAGGTCGGAAGTACAATCAAGGTGAGCTGGTGATGTACGATAATGGCTTGCGCTTTGGAAAGGTTTCTGCCCGGCGTTTGGTATGGAAGCGGCCCTGAGCTCTGCAGACCTCATAGTGTTCTATCCGAGAACATTGTTAGAGACCCTGTCTATGTCCGTACCTCGCCGTTCGTGGATCCTAACTGCCCGGTGTCTCTCTTATCTCATCCCTTCCTCCCGGAGGTGCCTACTAGGAGCATAGACACAAACGGCCAGTCGCTGAACAAGGCTGAAGCACCAAAGTATCCTCCTCCTTTCCTAACAACCCAATCCAATCCAATGGCTTCCAGAGACAGCTAAGGAATTACGAAATGAAAAAAAGAATATATCCTGGGGATTATTTTTTTTAAAAAAATATTTGTCGGTACTTAAAATTTGCACAGTATGTACATTGTTAGTAAAAAAAAAAAAAAGAGCAGATACCTAGGTATGTTGTTATTTTTGTACCATTCTGTATTTAGACAGACTGGTTTGTGACTAATATATAGATTAAACTTCATAGATTCCAATTAATGTGTGTTAGAACATAAAATGCATCAGGCTACACAATAACTGATAAATTTAAGATCGAAGAAAATTCGAAGGTTAAATGCCAGCCTACTAGAAGAGCTAGAAAGAAGAGCAAGAATGCGGAAGATTCCTTCTCAGAAGAAACTGGCTGAGAATCTGAAACCGGATAAAGCAAAGTGACCTAATTCTGTAAGTCAAACGAAAAAGCAGAAAAATGTCTTCCCTTTAAGAAAAAACATGCAGAAATATCCGAATCGAAAGAAATTTGAATTCAGAACGAAGAGGCGCCAGTTGTGTGGTCGTGACTGTACCAAAACATCCTGGAGGAGGGCATGGAGAGTTAACCATTTGCTCATCATACAATAGCATTGAGCTGCCTGCGGTTTTCTTGATGATGACCTTTCCTGAATAGTATACAAACAATGGCATCAATGGAAGACCGACACAAGCATCCAGGATGTAACCAAGGAAACCCTTGCATAATAACATAGCAAGTGGAGGAAAAGGCGCGAAGACGGGCGATGGCCTCAGAAGGAATATTTATCGTGTGGAAACCCAGCGAGAATAATTATTATTAAGAAACCCCATTTTCTTCAATCTTGAACATTTTATCATAGTGTAAGTAACTTGCTCTACTTAGAATTCTGGGACTATATCAGGTCCAATTACTCCTAAAGTTTGACGTTCATTCTTTGTTTTCTTTAAGCAGAAATCCAATAGAATCCTAAACCTCAGATTGAAATAATGTACGAGCACATTCGAAGATTTGCTAACATCAGCTTATTGGCTTGGATTGTTAGGAACAGAGAAGGATATTTCGGTACTTCAGTCTTACTCAAGGGCTCGCCGTTATGCCTAGGCCCCCGGTAGGAGCACCTCCGGGAGAAGTGGATGAATTCAAGGAGTCAACGGGTGGTCAGAATCCATGGGCAGTATAGCATAGACATAGACGGATACCGTAACTTGCGCAAGCCACCTCCACGCCGCACCAGCCTCAATGCCTGGTACTTTCGGTCCTGTAAACAACCAACGTAATAAAATGATATGAAATAGGAGAGTGGAAAATTTATGGAGCGGAAAGGTACACCCCTGCATTCGCCTAAGCGACCAAGGGAAACCGAAGGTCAAGATGGCCTTGAACTCAGGAATCCCAAAATATAAGTCCCAAGAGTTACCGCCTGAGCTAGCCCTCTCAGTAACATCAACGAGTCGTGAATCTTCTACTTGAGGTAATCTGGCAGTTTCTTCTCCGAGTTTTCTCTCGCCCTGAAAAGTTGATTGTTGATAAATTCGTTACTCGTTTGCATTATTAATTATTTATTAATTCCTTCATCGCCTCGAAGAGCTTAACAGTTGACAAGGAACAACAGAACGATGTAAAACTGAATCGCCACACTAACATAGCAGTGACCAAAAAAAATCCTAAATTAGGAATATTTGCAAATTACTATGAGCATCGCAATAAGAGATAGTTAAATATTAGAATATTTAATATGCATTATTTCTATCAATATTAATATAAAATATATACTACCTATTACTACAAACATGGCAACAACTGAATAACCATTTGTTACGCCTTAAAAAGCTAAAATGTTTGACATTCGATATAAGACAAAGATCCTTTATTTACGAGCGGTGGAACATTACGCGTGGGCTAATGAATAGAGTGGTTTTTGCATTAACGGAATTGTTAGCATTTGTGTGCAACAAACATTTACAAAGAAAGAAAGAGAAAACAATAGAGCGTATTCATAAAATTCAAACATAGATTTGCAGTGCTGTGTGAGTTACAATGCATAAAAAATACGGAAATTCGCAATAAAGTACTTTCTTCTTCTCAACGAACTTAAAGGTACACAAGCAGAGGCCTTATTAATTCATGTCTGTAGTCCAAGCAGTGAGTGTCTTTTATTATCATTTCAGCTGGGACTGGTGTGGATGACGACAACGTTTGGTTCGATGATACGGGTGTCGCTATTAGTAGATTAGTTTTTAACCTGGCTTTTTACAAAATGAAGAGCTTCACAGGAGAAACATAGGAGAAATCTATCATCAGACTTAAACATTTTTAAATGCTGAATTATCAACATAAAATATTATTAAAGGTTTCATTTAATATAAGCAGCACTTTCTGATCCCAATTAGCCTTGCTGCACCAAGTTATAAATGTTTGTCTTTTACTCTTCTTCTTCTTCTTTTTCTTCTTCTTCTTTATTTGCTATTTGACTACATTGCCTTGTGTTATTTTTAGAAAGAAAGTTCATCTCAAAATATAAAAATTACTTCATAATTAAACCAGCATTAGAACTATTTTTTAAGAGTTTAACGCCCATTTTATTGCTGACGTGTCACAGCTGGTAGACACTGATGAATGATGGATGATACATAATATGAAATAATAAATTGAGAATGGATTTTTTTAAGGAAGGAAGAGTTCCAATTCTAATTTTAAGGTACTTCCCCGGCATTTGCCATTTATGAGGTCTAAGGGAAACCTGGAAAAACCCTCGATCAGGAAGGACTAATGTCCTGGCAGAATCGACCGTGTCACTTTTAGCGCACGGAAGCAATATATATATATATATACGATGGATATTTGGATTTATTTTTGGATGCATTCATGACTGTTGCGAAATAGTCTTTAAGTCCAATGGCATTCCATTAACTATCAAGAATGAGGCAAATATTAAAAAATATAGATAAAAGCATTATTTTTACTAAATCGTCAGTTATCAAACGCTGGAATTAAAAAAAAAAAGTCAAGTATGACCAGAATTCTATCACACGGACGCCATAATGGATTGAAGCAATTGATGCTAGACGCTACCCAATCAAGAACTCAAGGGCGACTCCTCTGGAAGGTTGTTGGTTTGCACTATCCAAAAATGTCAACATTTAGTTTCCAACAATATTGCTTAATGCGTTGTTCCCCCCCCCCCTTTAAAGAGAAGAAAAACGACAGCAATGTCTGTAGGGAGCTTCGTTTGCGGTTATTATCTGCAGAGGACTAGGTTGTAGACCCTATATAGGCGCTAACCCTAAGTATATATCAGCGATGCTCAAAAAATTGCCAGGAGAGAGGAAGGTATGACGTGCTCATCCACCCTTAATGTTCCCGTCATTACTTTGTTCAAATGGCGGCTTAGAAGGTTACAATACCATTCTTGATTTATGAAAAGAGAGAGCTCACAAGTAAATTTTTTCATGTTCAGATTTTGTCTGTAAGAATGTCTTCTTTGGCATATTTGCTTTTATCTATCATCAGTATTTGTTAGGGAAAGAAGTAGCACATAGTGCTAGCAGCGAAATGCCACGGGTGGCCGAGGTCGTTAAGGCGCGGATTTGTGAGCGGCAGGTCTGGGTTCGAATACCGCGAGGACCGTCCTCCCTGACTGAGGTTTTTTTTTTTCAGGTTTTCCTCAGTCCCATAAATGGCAAATACCGAGGAGGTACCCTAAACTTAGGCCTGGAACGATTCCTTGCTTAAAATAAAAATAAATCCTTTCCCAATTTATCATTTCAGCTCATGCATCACCAGTGTCCATCGCCTGTGGTGCCTCTGAAGCAAAAACGGGCGTTAAACACCATTCATTCATTCATTCTCTGGAGGGAAACCAAGAATTTGTCACTGATGATGTTGCACATTATAAATGCATAAGATAAATGAAAAATAAAGTAACTCTTGGAATAATGTAGCTAAAGTAACAAGAACTAGGGAAATAGAAATAGACAAAACACTTAAACAGTAACACAAGTATCGCAATATCTCTCCCCAGAAAAAGCTATGAACACGACATAATGATGTTTAGTGTGCAGTGAAAAACCTACCCTAGGGCAAAACGTTGAATAAATATGTATATAGCATATGATTATTTTAGTTAGCAGAAATTTTCTTGGGGGAGTTCTTGTGTGATGATATAAATGATTTTAATAACTGCAAGAAAAAACTTAGATTTTAAATACCAAGTCCAAGGTAGCTTACATTTGCTTTTATTAAGCTGAAACCTCTAATTAAGGTACATACAGAAGGTATCCGTGACTGCATTACAAGATTTTAGTAATGGTACACTTGATAAATAAGAGCAAAGTTTCGTATGTCCGTAAATGTTACTTTTGATTAGTAGCCTTGATGTGGGTACCAACCGGTCTAAGTTATATTGAAGAATGGCAATAGAAATCTGTGATGATTTCAATTTAACTCTTTAACTTAAGTATTTCACTTAATTTCCATTTTAGTGTGTGCTAAAAATGTATTCCGTTTTTTATTACAACAACATTAATTGTTTCACCATTCGAACATTCTTAGCGTGCCAGAGGCATTTATGATCCTTGTTACAAAGCTCTGTTTCCTTGCGATATCAAAGCAGTCAACACAACCTCAGAAAAAAAAAAGTCCAATCTTAATATCTCAGATGAAGAAGCCATTCAACTCACCGGTCCTCAGCTTCCCACCTCGCCGAAGAACGATCATCGAAGAAATAGCAGACAAATGGAGAGAAGTGCGCTGGTGTGCCGTCATGCTGCCGCCACATGCGCGGGCAAACATCCTCCTACACCTCGGGTATGAAAATTATCACTGTGTAAAAAAAATAAGACTGAGGTTTATTAATATGTAGTACACTGTTCAAAAATTTAGAAAAATATATGTTTAAATCAAAGCCCAGAAATAAATATTGATACAATGTAATTTTTGACAGTCACATGTTAGAATTTAAAGTATTGTTTAAAAATAGAATAAAAATCTTCTAGCATATGTTACTTTTTCTCTGAATAAATTAGTGAAGGTTTAAGAACTGCTGAAGCCAAAATGAGTCTCTTTGATATTTTTAAACAGGTTTTAACAGTAATCAGTGGTAGTAAATTGTTATTTTGTGTTCTCTGAGGACAATACAGAACAATGAGACTTCTGACTGAAACTTCAGTCGCACAAACAGTTTAGTGAATTGAAGATGGCCATTTCATTCGCTTTGTTTCCAGAATTCTTCATGTCAGTCCTTCGGTCATCCATAGGGTTTGGAGGCGATCTATAGGGACAGATGGATACAAGAGACGGCCCGGGTAAGGGCGTAAAAAGAACATAACAGAGGTACAGGATAGATATCTTGTCCTATCAGCTTTGCGCAGATGTAAATCTACAGCTAGAGATCTACCAAAGGAAGTATGAACAACAACTGGGGTGGTGATTTCTCCACAGACTGAGAAATGCAAGGTTGAGATCTAGAATCCCCTTTCAAGTCCTTTGTTTGACACGCCAGCACAAAATAGCCCGGATAAGGTTTGCTCAGGATCATCTCAACTGGCAGCTCCACCAATGGAAGGTTGTTCTCTTCACAGATGAGTCAAGGTTTCATTTGACGGGTTGTGATGGTCGTACACGTGTATGGGGACGTCCTGATGAACTGCTTTCTCCAGTCACCATTACTGAACATGACAATTTGAAGGCGGCTCGATTATGGGTTGGACTGGTATTACTATTGAGCTTCTTGTTGCCCCATGAATGCTGATGTTTATATTAATGACATTATCCTTCAATATCGTACCCTTTGCTTATGATATGGACCCTAATTTTCTTCTAATGAATGATGATGCTAAATGTTACACAGCACGGAATACCAAAGATGCCCTGCAAGAATACCAAATTCAGGCGATGAATTGGCGTGCATGCAGTCCTTACTTCAATCCCATTGAGCATTGGGATAAACTGAAAACTTGTTCGCGAGTGTCCTGTTGTGTCACAGTACTTGGGAGAACTCGCAAATGCACTCACTGAAGAATGAGAGAGTCTCAAAAAATTTATTAGGAGGCTGGTGCGAAGCCATGCTATGTGGGTGTTATGAAATCATCGCAGTTCATGCAGGACACAGTAGGTACTAAGTGTTGAAATAGCCATGGAAACATTGATTACAAAGCAATGTAATCTTGTATTTCTACTCTGTTTTCTATATCAATCAATAATTTGTTCGTGTTTCTAATCCTGTGAAACAAGAGTTTGTTAGAATGCCTATTCTAAGTTTACATAATTCTTCAATCTATAATAATAAACTGTAAAAAATTTAATTGTATCAATATTTATTTTTGCACTTTGATTTCAACATGTGCTTCTCTAATTTTCATGAGTAGTGTATTTGCAACATGGCCAAACGAAACACTTCCGGATATGAAAGTTGTTCATATTGATCACCTTGACCACGTCTAAAAATATGTAGCAGAGTTCAACTGTATTCTGTTGCTATGGGTATTTAAAGAAGAATGTATGCGCATTTATTTTTCCTGTACAACCCCAACCTTTTGCGCACCAGAACCTTTTAGATGCAGACCAAAAATATAATCTACATGAAACTTGGTATAAAAACTCAAAAGTTGTACTTTTGGATGTTTAAGTAAATTTAGAACCATGCGAGAGCATTAGTTTCATGGCATATCTCCTACCATCTGATTTCATCCCTTGAGGAGATGAGGAAGTACCAAAATCGGCAGAAAATCCCACTTTTCTCTATCTTAATGTATTTTTTTTTCATGGAAAATGAATATGGCATTATAATAATAAAAAGGAGTACAATGAATGCGTGAAGGTTTTTGAGCTGTTTTTGTTTTAATGGTTAAGTTAGCATTAACTATAAGTATTTATTATGTAAGACATAAACAATCCAACAGTATATTATAAAAAAGAAAAGAAAGAAACATTTCAGTACTGTTCTAGCTCCTCTAAAGGCAATATGTGACAGTAAAATACGAAACATACAGCCCTGATTACAAAATTTAACTGTCATTCGTGGCGAGATTATGTCTCATTTCCATTGTTCACGCTTGTAAAATATGGAAGAGTCCATAGTTAGAGTAAATGAGAAAGAGGGGGGGGGGAGAGCATACTCAGATCTTCGTGACTAACTTGCACGGCTGTTGCTATAGAAGCCACAAGTCACGGTCATCTGAAGTTAGGCTTGTGAAACCTCTTGCATTGATTCATTATAAAGAGCAGAGTGATTAAGATTCCGAAGGCAGGTCCGCTCTGAGTGGTCGACTAGAATTGTAATGAATCTGATAAGTAGCTCCAACTTTATCATTTTTCTTCCCTCTATAGAAATATATCGCTGCGAGGATGGGGTTGGATTGGATTGGATTGAACTATTAGGGATGAAGGGGGATATTTCACTTTATTTTACAGATCGAGGCTCTTGGGCTGCAGTCACGCCTCCTTTCACGAACGGCAACGGAGAAAACCGAGCCCAATTCCAGGTAGTGTGACTTCAATATATGTAGGAGGATAATTACCTCGATGCTTATGTAGGCATGATATCTCAGTCGGTTAGAGTGACGGGTTCATATAATGGAGATAGTTGATTCCATCCGCAAATGCAAGTGTTTGGTTTTTCCTTTCTTTCATTTTTAATATTCACAATTTGTTTTTTCTGTTCCTAATATTATAAATGTTACCTTTTAATGTTACTTATTTGAGAGGATAACGCATAGGTTGCAATTTTATTTTTATTTCGTGTACTGTAAATACTCAAATAAAAAAATACGCTGTTGCTTTATGACTACATAAACTGCACGTCATTGTTTTCTTTGCACCATAGGTTGCAAATTTAGCTTAGCTTAGGTTAAGTTATAAAATATGTAAAACTTATAGGGTTAAATCAATGCATAGGTAGCAAATTTAGGTTAAATTAGCTTAGCTTAGCAAGTTAAAAAAACACAATTTATACTGTTAAAAGAAGCATATGCAATTTCCCGTTTAAATTATTTAATTTGAGTTACATAGCTACATTCTAGTTTCCTAATTAATTTCGTCCGTTGTATATTAAATGTGGTTAGGTATTAAAATGCATCAAAAAGTTAATTTTTGACTTACATTGTTTGTTTCCGTGCGTTACGACTGTTCTACCCACCTGCATTTGTCGCACGCTACCATTACTTGGGCTTGGCTCTCTCCGTTGCCGTAACTGAACCTCGGTCTGTAGCAGCAAGTGATATTTCGGTATTTTAGCCTTGATCAAGGACTAGCCTTTTACGTCTACGCTCCCAATCGGGACATCTCCAGGAGAAGGGAATGCGGTAAGGGAGACAGCGGACAGCAGGATCCGCGAGCGGTGGGGCACTAAAGTAGACAGGGTTCCAATCAATGTTTCCAGATATTTCGACGCCAGCGAAGGCCCCCCACCAAGGAGTTCCAGCTTCTCGAAGAACCACTTCCGTACCAGAATTTGGGGCAGAAAACTTTCCAAATCACAAGCCACCATCATACCGCACCAGCCCAACTCGCTCTGGCACTTTCGACCCTGTAACGGAACTAACGTAATGAAATGATATGAAATGGGAGAGCAGAAAATTCTTGGAAAGTAAAGATTCGGGGGAAATCAGAAAAAAACCAAAATCAGGAAGGCCGGCCCCGGGACCTCCCGCATACAAATCCCAAGCGTTAGCACATGAGCCCCTCGCGGTGAGAGAGAGGGTAACAATAATTTCCAAGGTCAGCTGCGTGAAAATATTTTTATCCGAGGATGGGGGTGTTGAAAGTCGTAGCATATCAAGTCCTGATACTCACATATTCAAAACAATCCACTCTTCACAATCATTATAACCTTAATTAAAGTTTGTGGAAATAAAAATTTATAATATTCGAAAAGAACTGGTAAAACATTTTGATCTTTGTTTATATACATTGGTTCAGAATAAAGGGAAGTTATAAGATTCAATGTTGAAGAGTTGTATTTTAGGTAAGTATATGTTGCATACGACCCTTTTTTTTTTTTCCTTTCTTTCCTCTCTTTTTCAAGAAGGAAGAGGCATAACAAAGACATTTTTTCAATTTCACTATTTATCTACGGCGCTAATTAAGTGCTGTGTAACCTATGGAACACAAATTAATCACCTATGAAATTTCTATCGCGAGAAAACGTTTCAAAAGTGTCCATACGTCTACGACATGCATTGTAATAAAGTGAGATTATTTGAGTTACGGGCTACTTAGCACTACGGAAGTGCAGTAGCTGTAACCGGAAAAAGAGTCGCCGCGAATAAAGTTAGTGTTTTTTATTTTACAATTTATATTTTTACTCAAAGCATAAAGTTATACTGCATTTAAAACGGATGATAATATTAAGCACTAACCTGTGTTTTAAGAGATGTTGAAAATTATGTACCTCGTTGCCGGCATCTAAGTGGGAAATTCTTGTACTTCATCTAACTTTTATTCCATAAGAACACAGCAGTTCGTAACAAGTTTCTCGTCATTGAGAGAACCTCTCTCGTTAACTTTTAGCAAATTTCTCTAACTCTCTACCTAGTACACGATGGCAGAATGTTTTCTTGCGAATCGCCTAATCACTTCTCGCAAGAATTCGTTTTCACATATGTATCGTACATGAAAACTTTTCTTTTGTGTATTGGCATATCTAGAGAAGGACAATTTATTAGCCCACAGTTTATATAGCACCGAGTAACATATGAACCCACAACGCTGCTGACAAAGCCTCCTCAAACTAACTAAAAGCTGCTATCTACATATTTATGGGGCCTTGACGACTGGCTTCTCCCAGTATGCAACCGAGATGTGTGTGCATATAATTCAAATAACCTCATTGTAAAATGTTGAAGCGGAAATGTAATGTAAAAGCATTACTAGCTAACGCCAATTAGACCTATATAGCATAGCTGAACAATTTCTAGGAATCTTCAATAGATAATAATTATCACCTGTAAAAAGCATATATTAATAGCAACTTTGACAAGAGTTCATTTTTTAATAAATATGACTGCTAGGATAGCAATGATAAAGGTCAAAACCCCGAATATTTTTTATATCTGGCATTTTGTATTATAAGAAACAATTTTAATACTTTACATTCATTTTAATCGGTAACAAAATAGTTTATATTTCCTCTTTTCTGAATAATTATTTAATTATAAAAGCATCGTACTCAAGGATGATTTGCTTTCTTTGGTCCTCAACACAAATGACCACTTCTTAATTCCTATTTAAATAACAATGTGTAAACAAGGTTTCGGAATATAACAATTTTGCCTGAGTACTTTATTGTGTGGAGTAAAATTTGAACCAGTTTAGGTTTTCCTTTTCGCACTTCCTCACTACTGGTGCACGAGACAAAAGGCATTAATTTTATACTAACTAAAATCATAAGCAGGCATAAAAATTGAACCATTTCTCAAATAGGTAGGCAGAAAACTCGGCTTGCTCCTGGATGGAATAAATGAATTATAAATGTAATCATAAATTAAAACAATCACATTATTCTATTATTTATTGTGTTATGTAGTGTGGTACAAACGAACGCGAAATACATTTTATGCTTTAAAAAATCGGCCATGTTTGATGCTGTTATTTGAATATTTGTGTTAACGTAGCATTTGGTATCAATTTTTTATAATAGATTATGAACCATGATGACTTATGTATAACTATAATTGTACAAATCGTTTTATGAAAAGTTTGGAGTTTCCTTTCAAAAGCAGCAAAAATGTATTGAATTGTTAAAGTGTATTGAAAATATGGAAGCAGTAATGTACCCAACAAAGACCCCTTGGTCAATTGGCAGAAAAAAAAGGTTGATCAATTTACAAAAGAATGACATTGTTTTTCAATCTCTCATACTAATGTCACATATGTCTATGTTGAGCTAAGCCTTTAGTAAGATGAAGCAAATAAATATTTTGATCCGATATAATATACGCAAATTATACGTTTGCACGTCGTCGTCAAATTTGCAATACATTAACATATGGTCATACATTTATGCAACTTACAAACCCGCCTGTGTTGCCTCAATACAAAAACGGGCCTTAAACATCATTAAAAAAACTTACAAACAGAATTTAAATGAACATGTGTTTTAACACTGTAGAATAAGAAAGTAAAGGGAAAAGGGATGCGAACATAAAGAAAGGAAAGAAGTGGGAGGAAATTTGGCGATAATGGATATTCGTCTATTCTTATATGCTTTCTCTACCGGAGAGTTAGCAAGTTTAGAAGTTTAATTTTACATTTCTTTGAGCCTCACTTGTTCTCAATATGTCGGACAACCATTGCTATACTTTTTAATTTAGACGGCATGGGTGGCCGAGTTCGTTAAGGCACGGACTCATTAGCGGGAGGTTTAGAGATCGATTCGCGCCAGAGCTGTCCTTCCTAAACGAGACTTCTTCCAGGATTTACTCAGTATTCATTAATAGTAAATGCCGGGAAAGTACCATAAACTTAGGCCTGTCGATCCTGGTGGTGTATTGGTAACCATACTTGCCTCATTAACCCAAGATCGCGGGTGCAATCCTGGCTAAGATCGATGGATTTTTTGGGCATAAAAATCCTAAGTTTGGCTTCTTTCGGAAGGGAAGTAAAGCCGTGGTTCCAGCGTCGTAGATTTACGGCACGAAAATGAATCTCGAGCCTGAAAGTAGCGGCCGTTTCTCGCATCCTGAATTGAATGGGACGCTTATGACCTGAGATGTTGAAGTGCATCCGTAGGGAAAAAAGAAGAGGGGGAAAAAAAACTCGGACTTACAATATTTTCTTCCTTAAAAAAATCTTTTCCCAATGTATCATTTCATTTCATATCAAGTGCTCTTTGCCTATTGCCTCTAGCAGTAAAATAGGGCGTTAAACATTTAATATATTCTGCAGTTGAAAGTAATTGAAGATAATTTGTTATTAAAGAAACGAGCTAACATGTCACAGTCTACCACCGGACTACCAATGACAGGAAAATGCGACGTTGCTTTCCCGACTAGGTGTATCAAAGGCCGCGACGTACATATTGTAGAGAAAGGCAATTTTACAATATTGGTAGAGCACATAAACATTGCAATGACGTCAATGATCACGTGACTAAACAAGATGGCGTGAACTGAGCTAAAGCAGTAAAACAGTGGTTAAAAATGACATAACATTTTGCTTTCTGATTAGCAATATTATCAAATTTAGAAAAACAATGAGTGAAGGTGATATGCTCTATGGTACGTCATTGTCCCTAGAGTCGATAAAAGTGATAGCTGAAAGTGTAGGCGTGGGTAACCTCCCTGATGAAGCGGCGAAACAGTTGGCGGATGACGTTTCTTACAGATTAAAACAAATTGTGCAGGTGTGTACATCCTCTATTAATTCTAAAGAAGTACAAGAATAGTATATTTCGTGTTAATGCGTTGGAAGCACTAGTATATATTTATATTTCTTATAAGTTGTAGTGAAAATGCCGGTAAGTGAATTCTCCTCCGCCAGTCAATGAACAAGGAAAATTTGTAAATAGTGAACTGCAAGAAATGTCGCATATATTCATTCTGTTTTTTTTCTAAAGACCCACAAAATGTTCTCATATTGTTAATAGTGCTCATTATGAAATTTGCATAATGGTTAATTTATTATTATTTTAGGCAATGCAACTGCATGTAAACCTCCCCAAACTAATGTAATAATGTAGTAATTAATACAAATAGAAAATCGTGTGTTCTATCTTTTGCTTTCACTTAGCATAATTAATTACTTTTTAGGTACCATTGCATTAAAAGCTCACCATAACTGCTTTATTGTTAATCCCTTTTTTTTTTCCTACTCCGCTAACTGCTATTTTTCTTGAAGGGCATAATGTCAATAAATTTTCTTCTCATTCTTTCAAGGGATAACTTATACATCCGTTCTGGGTTAAACAATTCATATTCTTCTAAAGTACATGTTCAAGATATCTCAAAACCAAATGTAAGCAAAATCTGTGTAAACTTTGATAGTGTTTCATCTTCCTGTTGGTAGACAATGTGAAAACAAAGCACATATGATAGTGTTTTAGCTAACAGTTAACTAGGTGTTAGTGTGTGTATATAGTCTGAAAAAAATTAGAAATAAGTAACTGACAAGTATAGGATGATAGTTGGATGAAGTGTTTAGAATTAAAATATTGTAAAAGAGCCATAATGATATGTATTAATTATATATTGTTAGTTAGTATTATGGAATTGATGAAGACACTGATCTTCATAATATTTAAAACTGTATTTGATGTAAAGAGAAATAAATTCAAAGCAAACAGTTGCATCAATATTTGCATCAAGTGCAAATAAAGTATAAAGTCATTTTTAATGTGAACTACTGCTTTAATACGTAATTTATACTTCACTATTTCTAAAATCCTGAAGCACAAAGCACTAATCAGTTATCACCCATAAAAAAATAAAAGACATCTTGTGTAGTATATTTTTTTAACCTGATTTTGTGTCTGTTATAGCCAGGACTCAAGACCTTTTGAGGATAAATAGCAACATTTTTACCTTTAAAACTAATGCAGAGCATATTTTTTATTGTTCATAATAATATGTTATGTTAAGTTGTTCTTTTGTTCCAGGATGCTACAAAATTTATGCATCATGCCAAGAGACTGAAATTGGCTGCTTCAGACATTGACAATGCGCTTAAAGTTAAAAATGTTGAAGTGAGTAAACATAACATTCACACCTACATTCTTTATTATGTGTGAAAAGATTAGCTGTCAATCATTGTTTGTTCATTCAAATTACAGTTATCTCAAAAAAAAATTATGCCACTGTCTTCGTTTTGCAGCCTCTCTATGGATTTTTTGCACCAGATAGCATTCCATTTCGTTTTGCATCAGGAGGTGGGAGAGAACTTCATTTTATAGAAGAAAAGGAGCTTGACCTGAATGAAATAGTTAGCAGCACCTTACCTAAACTACCTCTAGATGTCACTATGAGAGGTAAATATCTTATTCAGTCATTCACTTGCTAACTAATGCTCGTACAGGGCTTTAGAATGTTGGGTAAGTGTTAATGATCACTGAACATTTTCTTATCAAGCAATTGAGCAGATACATAATTGCCAGTTCCAGCAATTATGGTAATTTACTCGTAATGTATTGCTGCTGATAAGGCCAGTTAGTGCATGTTTAAGTTTGGAACATTGAAGCATTGTTACATTTATTGTTGTTACTATTATTGTTTCTATTTCTTCTGCTCCTCCTCCATCACCATTTGCCATGGATCAAAGATTTAATATGGAACAATAAATCTTCATTTGCTGTAACTTTTTAGAACTGAATCATCTGCACAGTTTTGCGCAAAATTTCAAGAATGATTTCATTTACCTGATAGATCTCCAGTTCATAAAATAGTGCTTTAAAACAACAGGATCAATTGTAACTGCAAGACATTTCCAGCTGAATAGCTGTGGTCTGATGTTCTCTTGTTCAAATGTTTTATTCACATCTGTGGTGAACATCTTCAATGTGGTTGTAGTCTTCTCGGTGAAGGTTCAGCTGCAGCTGATCCATTGGCTGGAGGTGCTGTCATTTATATGTGGAGAACTGCTCCTTCCCCTAGTATGTGATTGGATTCCAGAAGATCAGAGCCTGTCAATCCAGAAATTTCTTGCAGTTAAGATTGTGACTGCTGCTGTGAAACATGTGCTCTTGGTGTTGAACAAGAAAATAAGTCACAGGAATCATGTGTTAGCAGACAAAAACTGGATGATATTGCTGCTCGATTAGAACAATTTTGGCAAAAATGTCTTGCAAAGTTAGCACAAGTGGAGATCAGCCATACATCAGCACATTCTGCTTTAAAATTGCTAAAATGTTACAAAGTTACTGAAGTGTGCACCTTACAGCCTACTGACTCGGACAGGAGATGTTGCATCTTCAGTGTAAAAGTTATCTTTTCAGTACTTTGCCAATCACATGGTGGGCAGGATGTGAGCAGCTGTCCTGTGTACTCCCAACTACAGGCCAGATCTGCATGCAGGAAAAAACAAAACACTCAGATGATGTAATATATAATAAATGACAAAAATTTCATCAGAAGCCCACGTAGTGCTGCCACACATATAGTATGATGCAAGATACTTAGATTTCAAGTCATTTAATTATGCTTTATGCACATATATTTTGCTTTAGCCAAGCTTTAATTTCATAGTTAATTGTTTGTAGTTTATTTTATAAGGCTACAAAAATATTTTAGCTTAAGTCCATGTTCAATTTTGTTGTTCTTGTTAATTGTAATATTCATTTAACCATAATATAACCATATTTTTCTATCAACATAGCACATGAAAGATATAATGGATCTGTTAACAAGTTGTTTTGGTGTCTTCAGTAATATAATTCTATATGTCACAGCCCACAGCTCTTTTCATCATACTGCTTAAAAGGTAGCCTGCAAGTTGGTTTGAACCATTAAAGTAATACTTTTCCATCCCAAGCCATAGACTGCCTTTATGAAAAGATGGCTAACTTTATGGCTATAAAATTCCACAATGCTCTTCCTAAAGAAATCAAATCCTGTAACAACCACATTAAATTCAAGAAAGTTTTGGATCATTATTTAATTGATAAAGCCTACCATAGCACTGACAAATACACCACCACAGGTGGCTGAGGTCGTTAAGGCGCAGACTCGTGAGCAGGAGATCTGGTGTTCACATCCTGCCAGGACCGTCCTCCCTGACTCAGGTTTGTTCCAGGTTTTCCTCAGTCTTCATAAGGCAAATGCTGGGGAGGTACCCTAAACTTAGGCCTGGAACGTTTCCTTCCTTAAAAAAAATCCTTTCCCAATATATCATTTCATTTCATGTATCACCAGTATTCACCGCCTGTGGTGCCTCAGTAGTAAAAATGGGCATTAAACACCATTAAAAAAAACTGACAAATATTTATTGAAAAATTAGATATCTAATTTTGTTGCATATGTCTATAAATGAATACTCATTGTAACCTAGAGATTATCCTTATTGTTCTTATCCATTTTTATGTCTGATTATTGCAATCTGTATTTGTATTTTTTATCATACAACCCTAATGTAATGTATATCATATTAATTATTGTACATATTTACTGATGGATCTATTTTTACTAAAATTATCCTTAATGGTAGCTTCATACTGAAACGATTCAATTGTGTACCATGCCATACTGAACAGCAATAAATTGAAAGTGAAATTGAAAATAGACATAACATCACAACAATGACATCACAACTATGGCAGAATTTTTGCAAGTACATCTTCCATTTGGCATGTTAACAAAAAATGCATATAACAAATTATTATTCAGGGAATCACTCAAATTTCACAAATTTTGTTCCACTTACTTGGACATGTTTCAAAGGCTGTTGCCCTTGTCTTCAGCAAAGTTCCACTCCAAACATGATGAAGGCAACAGCCTTTGAAACATGCCCAAGTAAGTGGAACAAAATTAGTGAAATTTGAGTGATTTTCTAAATAATAATTTGTTATATTATACTATATTTCACTGTGAAAATTCCTGCTATTCAAAACTGCATATAAGCAGTTTAAGTAAGGTTTATGTTTTCCATTTTGTGCCACATTATTGGATTCACACGGCTGATATTTCATACAAACTGTCAAATGTTTTCTCAAACCATAATAATGACACCAACTGCAGAAGTCTGAAACAATATTTAACCATTTTAAGTATTATCAGAATAAAACTTAGAGCCACTTATAGAGCTCATTTGGCTTGGGCATCCATGTATAACTGAAAGCAAAAAGCATTATACACAGATTCAAATATTTATCTATTTATTTGTTTTGTTTATTTCTTGCTCTCTCTTACTCTCTGCTTTTCTACCTTTTTCTTTTTGCATCTCTCTCCTTCAGAGTTCATTCTTATCCTCCTATATGTTGAAAATTAATTTTTGTACCAAACACACATCATATTCTGCGTGAGATTATGAATCAAAATGTTAACATGTCAGAAATTTCAAAAGAGAATTATAGTGTCTTCAAAACAAAAAATTTAATAATAAAAAGTAACAATAAAATTCTATTATATACATCCCACAAGTAAAACTTTTTAAACTTATGTTGAATAATAGCTCACCTAATAAAAACCAAATAAATACAATAGTTGGCAAAAATGAAATTCCTAATCATTTCATATATACATATGCACACTAACCTAAACCTAACCTTGAGTAAATTCTAGAAACCCAATAGTTTACTTTTGTAATAATATCTCTACCTTCTCTCCTGTTATATTAAGTTTGGAACTGACATATGTATGGAAAGGAAGTTTGAAATGAGAGGCATATATTTAAATTTTGATACAATAAAAAATGGTAAACCTTCATGTGATGAAAGATTGAAAACCAATAATAAGTTATTATTAAAGCACTGTTATAAGGATAATTTAAAACTGCTTTTGATATAATAAGTTGTCTCTTCAGTTCCCTTCTAGATAATTATGCAGTAATATAACTGTGTCCATCTTATGCTGTTTTACGTGTTTTTTTGATCTTTTTATAACTTGAGTTTATCTCCTTACCATAGCTCACTGGCTCTGTATTGATGGAGTTCAGCCAACAGTTCCTGAGAACCCTCCACCAGTATCCAAAGAAGCACAAAAATTGGAAAGCATAGATCCTGTGAGCAAACTAAATAAAACTGCTAAAGAAAAAGAAGCTGCAGGCAAACCTACTACAGGGTAAGTTGCTTTGAATCTGGCAGATCTTGCTCATGTATTCTGATGAGTATGGATGGACTCAAGTCAACCTGGCCAAAGATATATCTGAACCTGTTTCCTAGTGGGAGTGTTTTGGAAAAAATCTATTATTGAAAGGAAATCAGGTATGTTTGTTTATTCCACTTAGCAAAGCAAACTCTATCAGATTCAGGGGGGGGGAACCCTTTCGAAAACATAATTAAGGGGAAATATAGTGCTCACTAAGTGCTGAAAAAAATCCTGTAAGCACTTCTAAAATCTGAGTTATATAGTTCAGATCAGCGAGAGATCATGGTTGTCTTCCAGGTCATCTGTATCAAATATTTACTACTTGTTCCTGGTTCTTTACAATATCAATGAAGAAATAAATATGGAACACACTCTCTAATAAGATAAGTTAACCTTAGTGCAATAAAGTTTTAATGTAAAAAGATTTATGGTATTGTTATCAAATGAATTAGAGAGTAAAAAGGGGACACAATAGTTTGAGTTATGTAAGTGTACTGAATTAATTAGCCAATTTATCAATATTAGCTCATCCCAACATAAAGTCAAAACAAAATGCTCAACTTTACTACTATTGCTGCTGCTTCTGCAAGAATGCAAGCTTCTAGAATCTTAATAACTAGAATGAACATTCATATGTACTGGCTGACCATATATAGCAGAGAGAGAGAGGAAAAATTTAATAAAAATATCACAATAATGCATCTATTTAAACAAAAACATCCATTCTCTTGGTTTTCATAGCAAACTTGTTGATGATCCTTTAATTAAAGTCTAGAATCTGCAGAATGAAGTTTGTTGCTACCAAAAAAAAAAAAAAAAAAAAAATACTGGGAATATAAACTTTGTAAAGTGGTATTTTCTTTACATTCAATAAACACAAATTAAATAAATTGATTACTTCATCAATTGAAACAAAACATAACTAGTCTGCAATTCAGAAACAGCTTACCGCTAACAAAAAGACTTGACTATTGTTGCTAAAGAATGTCTGCATGAGAACATTTATTACTTCATATGCAATATACTGTTTCTTTGTAATAGTCAAATTATAATGTTTTAAAATATTTTTTAACTTTGTTTTCGAACAACAATCAGTCTGTATAATACTTGAGGCATATTTTTTTGGGAATGAGCATGAGAAGAGGTTATGTTCCAGGTGGTGCATGCACATTCTGACTCTTATAAGCAAGAGTCTCCTCCTATCACTTCCTTTCACTTATTCAATATATTCCACAAATTTACCAAGACATTAGGTTGCATACAACTCAAACAAAGTCCCTTAAAATAATATTCACAAATAAAAATATAGAAGACTCCTACAAACATTGATGTTTTATACATAAAAATTAATTAAGCAATTGTTATTGGAAATTAAAAATTGTAACTTTGGTGGTAGCATAAATTATAACCTTCTAGAGAAACCACTCCTACAATTTGAGAGTGAAGTATATAAAAACAAACTAGCACTCTACATCATTTAACACTTTAAATACTGGCATTAAAACTGAAAGAAATGAGTAATTCATAATATGGCATAGATCAGTTACCAGAGCACGTTATTTAGAATAGCAACAGTGTAGCAAAAAGGATCAGGTGTGCATTATTCCAAAATGAAATAATGTTCTATTCTTCATGTTTACACTTTGTCTTACAGAAATTGTTCTCCATTGTTATCTTTACAGCTTTAACTGTGTTAGTCACTGATTAGTCAATTCTGTCAGACAGGTTATATTTGCTACCAAAATATTTTCTGTTGGTCCTGAGTCAATTCACATAAATGTTGTAGGTAACCTGGTTTTGTAGCAAATACTGTATCCTTCATTATTTTCCATGTTGAGAAATCATGCATGATCTTGGCATTTACATAGTTTTTTGTTTCTGTTCTGTGTTAGAAATTGCCATTCAAAAATGTTTCCACATCTAATCCATACTGCATTGGTGCTTGCTTTTTGCTAGAACAAGGATAATCATAAAAAAAAAAAAATTATTTATGAGGAAGTCATTCAAATTTCACTAGTTTTATAATCAATAGCCTCACATTCAGATTAACAAACTTACCAATAAATGAGACAGAATACAAATTGGAGTACCAAAAAATCATGGATATAGCACAGAAAAATGGTTACAGAACAGATATGGTCAAGAAAAAGATAGCAAAATTCAAAAAAACAAAAAGAAATCACCACACAAAGGTTACAAAGGAGAGCAGATATAAAAAAAAATTTAAAAGATGGCAAATTATTTTGGCTCCAGTGAATAAATGCAAAACCTGAAAAACCTCCTAAATACCAGCACAAAGGAGAAAATCCTGCCAGGAAAACAATTGGGCATTTATGAAATCAGTTGCAAAGACTGCAATAATAAATATGTAGGTAAAATAAAAAGGAACATTACCATATGGTTTAAGGAACACATGAGAAAAATCAGCAGTAGCATACCATTTCTGACAAAATATAAATAATTTTAATAATAACATTAAATAATTCTCTAAAAAAAAAGAAAGGAAAGAAAAAGAAAAAGAACATGAGTTCCAAAATGAACCAAAACTCTTACAAGCTCTTCAAAAATCCATAGAATTGTCAGTGTGGGAAAATACATTCTTGAACAAAAACAAAGAAAAGTATATAATTTTGATCTTCCAAACAACAGCAACCTCATCAAAAAGTTTATAAAATCCAAAGAGTGACATCTTAATACCATGCTGGAAAACTGACAGTGGAACTGTGCTGACGATGAAGGAAATTTGCCTTTGAAACATGTCCAAGTAAGTGGAATAAAACTAGTGAAATTTGAATGACTTCCTCATAAGTAATTTGTTATTTGATACTACATTTCACCGTGAAAATCCCAAATAATTCAAATTTATATGAACGATAATCATATTACTGCTTCTTTCAACATTCAACAATACTTCTTTGGTTAACTAATTAAATCATCCTGGAAAGGGCATTTAAGCAATGTCTTAAATATATAGTTAAATGTTTGATGACTGTGAACTAATGTAATTATTAAGTTTAAAGGTCAATAATTTATAACATAATAGATAGCATTTTTTCATGGAACAAGTTTTGAGAGACCTTATACTCATCTTCAGCTAGTAATTGAGGTGGATGAGATGATGGCATTCAATGATTGCAATATGTGTTTAAAAGTTGTTCAGTAGTGGAATTTCAAGTTGATGCTATGCTCCTTATTCTTAAATACGAATATTTTCTCCCATTTTCCAATAGATTCTTGATAGATTTAAGTACAGAAATTGTTATGAAATTGCAGGTTTTTTTAAACAGCTGTTGCCAATTTACCAATATTTTATGTGTTTGAAGTGTTCTTTTGTTCTTACTTCTAAGTTCATTTTTGTTTTGCCTATATATGAAGAGCATTCTAAAACATAATCACTTAATAAATACATACATTCAGTCCAATGCCTTTCCAACTTTTTAATATCTTCAGTAAAATAAGATTTCTGCAACTATAAGCATCAATCTCAGCTTCAACCTCATCATTTGATGAGAATCTTCATCCACTCAACCATTTCTTTAGGTTTGGGAACAAAAAGTAATTGCTAGAACCAAATCTGTCAAATATGATGGATCTGGAAGCACACAAAGATCATCCAATTTTGCAGCAACAATCCCAGATGTATGTGAAGGCACATTATCTTGATGAAAGAGAACTTTTTTTTCTCAAGGTGTGGATGTTTAGTTGAATAGCATCCTTCACTTGTCCATTAATGAACCATAATACTCCCTGGTGGTGGTTCTGCCCTTCTGGAGTTAATCTATGAACACCATACCATGAGAATCCCAGGAAACCTTAGCCATGACTTTTTCTGCAGCTGAAACATTTTTTTTTTGTGCTCTTTCACCTGTTGCCACCCACTGTTTAGATTGCTCCTTCCACCTCTCTGGTGTGCAATAATAAATCCATGTTTTTTCACCTACTGTTTTGAAAAGTTGGAGAAACTTACTGGAATAGTGTTTAAACAAGTCTTAACACTCTTGCAAAATATTCATTCAAGTGCATTTTTGGTCCATTGTTAACAAATGCAGCAGCCATCAAGCAGAAGGCTTTCTCATACCCAAAACTTTGTGTAAAATGTAGTGGACAAAGCTTATCAAAGTCTTTGCAATGTCAGTCAACTCACATACCGTCAATTGGCAATTATTCAGTACAGCATTCTGAATTTTTGTAACAATCTCATCAGTCTTAGCAGTTTTGGGTTACCCTGAGTGCTCATCATCTTGAATGGATGTACGAACACGTTTAAAGTCAGCAGCCTACTTTTTAACAATTAAAAAGGGAAGAATCCTTTAATGTGGAATCTAATTCCTTTTATATTTCTGTTGGGGTTAAACCCTACTAAACAAAGTACTTTATCATAGTTCACATGGTTTCCCCCCCATTTTGTAGAAAATTTTAACTCTAGCTGGTTGAACATCATAACAAGTGACTATACTTACATGTCTAAAACTCTACAGTGCACCATCTAAAAGATGATATTTAACAACTATCATAGTAATTTGGTCATCTTGAGTCAAGCCAAGTACTTTTATAACATCCCTCATATATTTGCTCACAGTCTCAAGAAATGATTGATGATTCCTGATTTCTTGTTGGATGGAATGATATTCTTCAATGAAGTTCTTAGCAATTTTGTATAATGTGATTGGTCTGTAGGGCCAAAATTATATTATCCTTATAATCTGTTAAGCATTGCAGTGATATACACAATTTCTACCCCCCCCCCCTTCTCTCTCACACATACACCAATCCAAATAGATACTCACCCTTGTAAACATGCATGTGTATAGCAGAAATTAGAAAGACTAACTGAATCATAATCTTAATATGTATCAGTTAAAGCTGAAAATGTTAGCTGGCAGCTGGCTTATTGCTATGTGATAATATGTTCAGAACTCAGAAAATAATTGTTTCAATAAGAATTGCTATTATTTGTGGCTTATGGTCTGCATTACTGTGTCAAATTATGCATGTGTATCTAGTAGTTTGATAGTGTAAGTCAACACATGTCAGTCAGTGGTTAAATGCATGCTTCTGAAGAATACCTTTACATCTATAACTACCTGATATTCATACCTTTCCTCCTGCTAGGGAAGTAGGGCTTTCTGCTGTGAGCTAGCTCCATCATAAAATTTTCTTCCTCCACACAAAGTATTGCTTTTGGAATTGTAAGCTTAAATGGTTTGAACATGAATGCAGTCAAACTCAAAATTGTAATTGAGTCTTAGAGCATTTTGCCTTAAACTTTTCCTATTCATCATGTTGATATTTTACAATTACTGTGTTCCTGGAGTAAAATAATCTAATGTAATTTAACCGTAATTTTAATAGTTAAAGCATTGGTATGTTAAAAGTTACGTAAGCTAATATAGCATGTTGAAGAAAAAGAAATGTAATATTATTAAATAATCAAATTTTAAGATGGCAAAACATTTTATTTCAGCAAAGTACACAAGCTGCGCAATGTGGAGACTGTGCATGTAAAGCAACTTGCAACCCATGAGCTATCAGTGGAGCAGCAGTTGTACTATAAGGAAATAACAGAGGCCTGCGTTGGTTCAGACGAAGCACGGAGAGCAGTAAGTATAAACTTAAATTGGGGTGTCTGAAAAGTGGTCAGTTTAGTTTGCAAATGGCTAAAAAGTAAGGCTAAGAGAAAAACTTTAAAAAAAAGGGGGTCAACACATTGGTTTTATATGCCTTTTGGGGGAGGAGAGGGTAGTTTTATGTTGTAAAAATTTTAATCTTTTTTTTTTAGGCATTATCAATAGATTATTTAAAATTCTAAGCAAGTTCTCTAATTAAAAATTTCATGAGCAATAACTAATAAATGAAGTATTTTTATGTTGACAGTTTCTAATGTATTACAGTACTTTGAACAGATGATTACATTGTTACCTTTGAAGTTGTAAGGCTTTATGTTTCACTCTAGTATGGAACCTGACATCATACACTGCAACATTCACCCTGCTGCATCCTGTCCCAAGCAAGTCAAAATATAATAAACCTTTGTGATTATAAAAATACTGGGTGATCAAATTTGGACATTACCACAAATCATTTTGAAATTAATGACATCAATTATGGAGCAAGTTTCTGTAAGTATCTAGTTCTGAGAATTTGCCATGGACGGTGGAAGTGGATCTCAGGGAAGGAAAGAGAGAGAGACTATTGTCACATCATAGTTCTAAGTCAGTTTGTTAGTTCTTTAACCACTCACTAGGTTGCAGAGTGTTGTGCTCTCAAAGCTAACACACTTCAAGACAAGGTGCACTGTCTTGAAGTATGTCACATCAACTTTCAAAATGTCACAGTAGAATCCAAAAAAATTTGATCATTCCGTATATAATATACAGGTTCTTGATTCATTCTATGCTTAATACTATACTCATGGAATTTTTAGCCTTCTGGCTTTTAATCTCTGTAGTTATTTATTAATATATATTTGTAAAGAATATGACTATTTAAATGGTTGATATAAAATATTATTCCTTATTTTTTTAGGGAAGGTGGTTAACCCTAAACCACCCACCCTGCCTTAATCAAGTATGTCACTTATTGTACTACAACATTATATTAATGAAATATAAATTTTACTCAGTTGACCTTTATCAGCAGGTTTTTAAAGTAGAATATTGACTAAACTCAAATGCCATTTTTTTCTTTTTCTTATCTCCATCCCCATTTTTGTTAGGGTTAGAGTTATCAGATATGAGGGTTAATTGATGTTGTCAGATACCAAGTTAATGCAATAACATTCAAATCAATAAATTGCATAAAATATGCCAAATTTTATGTATTTATTATCATATTTCAAAAAATAAAATAAAACACTATCTAATTAATAGCATATTGTTATCAGTGCATTGTTTATATTTTGTGAAATAAATGTAATTTAAAATTGTGACTCTTTAACACCTACTACATTGCTTAATTATACCAAAAAATAAAGTATGAAAGTGAATTAAAAATATTTTAATTAGAACCTGTTAAGCACTGCTGTTATCCTTGTGGGTTTATCCTTTCAGGAAGCATTACAGAGTTTGGCCTCAGATCCTGGACTGCATGAGATGCTTCCACGAATGTGTACCTTCATTGCAGAGGGTGTTAAAGTTAATGTGGTTCAGAATAACTTGGCATTGCTCATTTATTTGATGCGCATGGTAAAGGCTCTTCTTGATAACCAATCTTTGTATCTGGAGAAATACGTAAGTTTTTATGAAATAATTTAATTGTTTTAATAATGTCCTAATTCATTATTAAGATATTCCTAATGTCTTTCTTTATCAAGATTTTTTTGCATTGCTTTTCTCGGTGACAGTTCATTAAGGTGTATCATATATTTCTTCTGCAAATATGTGTAATAGATGTCATGTGGTTACCCAAAATTCAAAAGAAATTGTATCAAAACTCTCTGTAAATAAATGGCAATTCCAACATGGTCCTTACATATAAAATCAAGCATTCTCTGAGTGCCCTTATAACAGCAATTAAAAATCAAAGTTAAGGCAAAATTATAACTAAATAAAAATTGGGCATGAAATTTGAAACCTTATTAATAAGTTTATGAGCTAAAGCTATTTGTAAAATAGCAGAAATAAAAATTAATTTATTAAAAAACACTATGATGCTATTATACTACTCCCCCTTTCTTTTGTTCATGATAAGATTTTGTACCCAGTGAAGCCTTAATACCACACACACTATTTTGTAATAAGTTAAATATTGTTTGAAATCTTTAAATTTCCTTTTATATATTTCACTTATATGGCACCAATCAGATTTCATTGTTCACTTTACCTGTACACAGGAATGAAGTTTCTCAGGCTAGTCATCTACTGCATCACAGATGGTCTCAATAGGACAATCAGCCTCTACTGCTATAAAGGGGCATTTTAACTTTCAATTGCAGGGTTTCTGCAATCCCCTCTAACACTAATCACAGTTTATAGTCCAGGGGATTGAGATCAGAGCTAGGAGACAGTCAATCAGCAGTGAAAATGCAATAGGTGCCTCCAGTCACTGTTGTGTCATCCTTTCCTTATGAGCTGAGGCATAAGCTCCATAGTTCATTGTTAAACATTGTTTGGTTCAATGTCATCACAAGATTTTTTTCTTGAACGATCTTTAACATCTCAGATCATCAGTGTTCCATTTAATTCAGGACATGAAACAGCAAATAAATTTTGCTCAGAAGCCTCCAGACTTGAGGTTCTTTTACGTGCCATAAATCTACAACACAGGACCAATGGCTTCCCTTCTGAAGGAAGCCATACTTAGGATTGTTATGCCCCAAAAAATCCATTTAAAGTTGTCTTCTTGTTTATTTATTTATTTGTTTATTTATTGCCAGATGCAATATAACATTATGGTCTGGTTCAAACCAAGTTGTATGCTAGGCCCATATTGAATCTTATACAAACATACTAGTAAATAATAATAATAATAATAATAATAATAATAATAATAATAATAATATTTTTGAACAGCATTTAAACACATCTAATAAACTTATAGTCTGTCCCTCCTTGTGTAACTCCATATATCAATTAATTCCATAGGGAATTTATAATTAAACAAAACCTGGATCTGACTCCACTATATCTGTCCACTTTCTTACCCACTTCCTCCTTGATTGACCTTACTAGATTCATCACTTTTAGGTTTGCCACTAAGTCTAAAGACTCCCAATCACAAAATCTACAACACTTTGAGCACTTGCACTAATAAACAAGGACTTATCTACCTGCTCATCCCCAAGGAGCCACTTAAAATCACCAAAACCATTTTTATCACAAAACTAAACAAATTTCAAACCTTCTTCATTTATTATTTTATTCTTACTACTCCCAGTAAAGTTACCCTTATCTTGCTTTATAACTAAATCATCTAATATACTCAAATCCTCTACTTATAGATTCCCTATCTTCCATTAAAGTCACCCAATAATGAAACTTTTACCATAAGAAATTCCTCTCTGATTTCTTCCATCTCATTTCCTAGGTAGTGGAAGAGGTCAGAGCTAAGAAACCAAGAGAACTACTAATTTATGTAGACACAACTTTACTACTTTACATAATTTCATATTTTGTGTTAAGAAACACTGAAATACTATTTGCAGCCATATTAGTATTAAGTAATTGAATTTGTTTGATAATGTTAACTCAAGAACCTATCCTCTTTAAGATTTCATTCTCTCAGTGTTCAGGTTGATATAACAACTTGAAATGTCTGCAGCTATCTACTAAGTACTCATATGTATTGTATCTGAAAATCAAAATTATTGCTAACAATTTATGACACTGTTTTCAGATGTATTTTTTAGTTTATATTTTATCACTTTGTAGTTACAATTGTTTAGAACCAAACTAATAAATGTGCATTAACTCTTTAACTGCTAAAGCTGATCCAGCAACCAACTGAAATACTATAACAATTAAAGGAGGTCTTTTGTAAAAGAATTACATGTGTAACGTATTTAAAATGTTTTGCAGCTCTGTATTGTTTAAATGAAATATTAAAAATACATTTTCATTTAAAAAATCTTGGCATTTTATAATATTACTGCTTAGGTAAACATCTAGCTTCTACCAGCTGATCAGCTTCAATAAAACTTTCTGAGTATAAAATACCAGTTAATGTGCCTCTGAAAAGTATGAGAAAATGCACACTGGGAGAGCATAAAAGAAAGAAAAAGATTCAGTCTAAGGTGTATCTTTCTGCTGTAATTTTAAATAAAAGGTAACAGTGCATGGAGAACAGCTAACATATGGGTGCATGTATAAGTCACAGTGGATTAAGCTGGTGGAAGAATTTGATATGAGTCTTACCTTTAGTTCTAAGTACCTTGGGTCATACCAATATGTTTTGCAACATGGCTTGTAACTATACTGTTCAATGCATTTCCCATTAAGTGTGGTGTTAATTAAACACAATTCTTGTTTACATTAAATCCTATTTACAGTGTACTTGCATTTAGCTGTATTCAAGTTCCTTTTAAATAAGGCAGGCCAATTACTATTTAAAAGTCAAACCATTCCTCTAACTGTTGCAAGAAAGGTAATGAACAATTCATGGGATACCAGTTTCTTTCTACTTAAGTTGGGCTAAGTTGCAACAGGTTATGCACCATGCTCTAGCTTATGTTTAGCTGATTAATGTTACATTTACAAAAAACATACAAACCATTTAAAGAACAAATACCTTTCAGATATATACATACACTTTATGCTTGGTATCAGTAATGTAAATAAATTATGTGTGTATGTATGTGTATAGATATCTATTTAATATATTTCACAGTTGAACAGAAAAACAACAGTAATGTATAGTATGATGTTCTGTAAACAATGTGACTCATATACTCTGTAATAGCATTGCTACATGACAGGTAAATCAACAATGAACAAATGAGGCCAAGAGTATCATATGATGTTCTGAAAAAAGGATGTGACTCGCATTACATTATGCTAGCATTGATACAAAAAATATGCAACCAAGATTATCATTTGAAAAGCAGAAAGCAATTTTGAAATGGTATTGGAAAACTGAGATTATTATTGAAAAACAAAGCAATGGAGACATATGTACAGAACAGAACCATCATTGGACTTTTACCTATAGGGAACTCTTAAGGATGTTGTATACTGTAGAAAACCAGCTACACCGGCAGCACTTCAGGAAGAAATTGAAACTGCACGTGCACCAATCGCTGAGGACACTTGCAAATGTTGCTGAATCAATAGTTCAACATACTCAGAAGTGTATCCATTTCGATGGTGAGCATTTTGAACAATTGTTGTGACTGTAAAAGTCTAAAATGATTAATGCTCATCATTTTCTCTTTGTGTGAAGTTTTGTTTGTTAACACAGTTTTTTCTTTGCTTGAAGTTTGTATACATTTTTTTGGCACCTTCTGTATTTAATGCAGAACTGGCAGTATATACGAGGGTAGGTCCATAAGTTTCCAGCCTCGCCGATAAGAATTATCGCCTTCACAAAATTCTTTTCTGGTGTCGTACCTTATCTGTTAATCAAATAATGCAGCTGAAACTTCTGATCTGCTGTTTCAGTTTTTCAGATGTAGCAGCATAAAGAAGGCTATGTGTAGAAGACTGTGACATGTTCAAAATGGAGTATCAAGATTTTATTAAGTTCTTCACAAAAGAAGGACTTGCTCTAAATGAAATTAAACAGCAGTTGGATAGTGTATATGGGGAAGCATTTCTTTCATATTCTACCATAAAAGATTGGGCCAAACTTTTTTGCATAGGTTGAGAAAGCATTAAAGACGAAGAGCATACAGCTCGGCCCTTGGATGTGCTCACTCCTGAAAACATCGCTCTTGTGGAAGAAGAAATTATGGAAGACTGGTATTTCAAAGTTACAGAAATAGCAGCAAGATTGGGTCTTTCTAAAACAACAGTCCTTCGAACATAAACATTTAAACATGAATAAGATGGGTGCTTAGACTTCGTTCCTCAGTCCAAAAGCAGCAACGAGTCGTTTGTTGTCAGACATTTTTGAAGCTCTGCCTTGGCAATGCGAGAGACATTCTGCAAATCATTGTTACAGAAGATGAAACTTTGATCCTCTACTATGATCCCTTGTCTAAAAGAGAATCAATGGAGCGGTGTAAACCTGGCGAAGCACCACCTCTAAAGGCCAAGGTCACTCAGTCAACCAAGAAGATCATGGTCACAATCTTTTGGGACTGTGAAGGAATACTCTTCATTAACTTCAAGAAGAGGAACACCACAGTAAATGGGGAGTACTATGCTGGCCTACTGAACAGACTACATGCTTCCATCAAAGAGAAAAGGCAAGGAAAGCTGAGTGGTGATGTGCACTTTTACGACAACATGCCTGTGCATACAGCTCTTGCTGCAAAGGAAACTGTGAAGAAATGTGACTTTAAGGAGATCAACCATCCACCCTACAGCCTAGATCTAGCTCCAAGTGACTATTTTCTCTTCTCAAAACTCAAGAAGGACCTTCAAGAAAGAAAATTTAAATGTGATGAAGAAGTGATGGATGCTGTTTATGCCCATTTTGCAGACAAGGCTTCTATTTTTTTTGGGGGGGGGTAGAAATGTTAATTCAAAAATGTGAGAAATCTATTGCAATAAAGGGTAACTATATTCAAAATATAGTTTTTGTCTTTATCATACCTAGAAAATGGTTAGGCTGGAAACTTATGCACCTACACTAGTACATGGACTTTAGCTAGAAAATATTGCAGCAAAATTGATCTGTATTGTTTTCTCTCAAGTGTTAAATGAACTTTAAATATCTCTGAATGACGATAATAAATCATGAAGTTAGATTTTCAGCATATATAAATGAGAAAGGTATAAAGCCCTAAAGCAGACTGCCATAGGTTAAATTTTATATCTTATCAACTTGTCATCACTGTTTTAATAGAACAGTATATTATTATTATTATTATTATTATTATTATTATTATTATTATTATTATTATTGCTACATTTATTTTTGGCAGCTTCATGAGCTCATCCCATCTGTTGCAACGTGTATTGTCAGCAAGCAGTTGTGTATGAGGCCTGAGCTAGATAATCATTGGGCTTTACGAGACTTTGCCTCACGTCTCATGGCCCAAATATGCAAGAATTTCAATACCTCAACCAATAATGTCCAGACAAGGGTGACACGTATGTTCAGTCAGGCTCTCCTGGATGAGAAGATGCAGCTTGCTTCTCTATATGGAGCAATAGAAGGTAGTAAAACCCTTTTTTTTCTTTTTTATCTAATTAAGGCACATGCATAATGCCATCCAGAGATGTTCATTGAACCAAATACAAAAGTCATTTGATATAAACAAATGTACATGGTGTTGATAAATATGCTTGGCTGCTAAACAAAGCACAATAATCATGCAATGACCACTGGGAAAAATATAATTTCATTAGAAATAAAATCAATTCTTTCATTTTATAGTTACTTTTAAAGCAAAAATTAATGTTAATATGTTTGTCCATGGAAATAATTGATTTTCATTTACATGCTAAGATGTAAATGGTTTTGGGGAAGTTTTTTTAAACTGTATTTGTTTTCTGGAGCCAATATAATGTTTACATTTTTAAAAATCTTCTGCAATTTTTGGTGTGCTCATGGATAGAATGTGAATTCATTATACTTATGAGCTCCTTTGTAGCCTTTTAGTGTGGTGATGCCTTTTATTTGTTTTGATTTTTGAATTTTTCTATTTTCTTGTTGACCAGATTTGTTATGTAGTCATGTTTCTGTGCTATATCATATTTGTATTCTGTCTTGCTTATTGGTAGATTTGTCAATCTGAATGTGAGGCTGTTGATTATTGCAAGTTTGTGCTATTTTGTATTGTGAATGTTATTTTTTATATAATTATCTGCATGACTATCTTTTCTGAATATGCCAAATTCGATTATGTTGCCATTTTTTATAATTTTTATATCCGGGAAGGACAGAACGCTGTTGTTTTCTTTTTCTACTGTGCAAATCTCAGCAAAATTTGGCCCATTTTCAGAGAGATCCCGCTGACTTTATGCATTTATTTATGACCAATAGAATATTATTTTATTTTGCAGGATTATCAGAACTAGGCACAGAAGTTATAAAAGTTTTCATATTGCCAAGGGTAAAAAATGTTTCTGATCGCATTGAGAGTGCCATTGAAGGTCCTGTTCTTAGCAATATAGACAAAATTGCCGCTGGCCATATCAAGCATCTTCTGGTGGTAAGATATGTTTTACAGTCTACTTTAATGCATGCATACTTTTTTAATGTTAAAGTTTAATGTTTCTTTCAGCTGAAATGCTGCAAATGCATGAATAATAAATTTGTTCAAATGTTGAAAAATCAAAGAGACAGCACCACTGTAGCAAAAATTAAAGGTTATCATTGTGTTTAATAAATTGTAATGGGTTCTTTTACAATGTGAAGATTAGTTCACAACAAGCATAATATATTCTAGAACAAAATGACAGTTAAAAGCAAAAGCAAATAACAAAATTTTGCTCTTTTAATGTTGTTTCACTCAGTAAGATAGATATGATTTTTTGAATTATCAGCAATAAAGCATAAGGACTGAAAAAACACTCTCAAATCACTGATTAGAAGTTAGGCTAGACAGGAAAATGTTTCTGATACTTAGGATTGTATGATGTATCATCTGTGCTAATGCTCTTTGAACACTTGGTGCAACACTTCTTCCTCATCATAATTATGACTCCTGTTGATTCAAAGAGTGTCATTCCTACAACTTTTTAAATGAAGTAAGGATACCAATAAAGATCCTTTAGTAAACTGAGAAATGGACAAGGTCTAATTTCACAATTTTGGTATAATGTATTAATTTTGTTCATTACAATCAGAAATAAAAATTCAGTGCTCAAAGTAGTTTAATAAAATTTTTCATCACAGTTTTAGTGACTGCATTTTATCCAGAACTCCCAAATTTAAAATTCTACCAAATAAAAAAATAATTAAAAGAGATTTAAAGAAGATGTGTATTACCAGTGATAATAGAAAAAGAAAGGGTTTGGAAGGAATAAGATTGACATTGTTGAACTTCATGGAACTTATAGTGTCGAATTAAATTGAATTTACTTAAATGTAAAATTGGAACTTAAACACAGTGAAGCCAATCATATTAATGGATATCATTGTATGATTAGTTGAACTACACACTCTTAAAGCTTCACTTACTTTTTATAAATGTATGGAACCGGTTTCGAGAACATTTGTTCCCATCTTCAGCCATGCTAAGGTTCAACTGTCGGATCATTCGTTGAGCTGTGGGAATGTAAATTCTGCTCTGGTGGCGGTGTGATAAACTTGTAGTTTATGTTTTCATCCCCGACAATGTCGAAGTTCATTATGCTGTTTTTGTATTTGTAGATGTAGATTTTCTCCCAGGTTGCTAATTCCGTAGGTCCTTGTACTGATTTTAATAATTTTGTTTTATTTATCTCTGAATCTAGGAATCTAGATCTAGGAATCTCTGTTTCCTAGCATACCAAAAGAAAAACTCCTGATTTATCTACATGATTGGCTAAAAACAAGTGGAATTAATGATATACACATTAAAGAATACATCAAACTGACAGAAATTTGCATAAACCAAGCCTTTTTCACTTTCAAAGGAAAATTTTATAAACAAGAAGCAGGACTTACAATGGGCAGCCCCTTATCTCCATTTCTAGCTAACCTCTTCATGAGTAGATTTGAAACACACATCAACACAGCGTTTCCATTCATATTTAAGGTATGGTACAGATATGTGGATGATATATTTGCCATAGTTGACAGAAAACTCATTGACGATGCCTTAAAACTTTTAAATATTCAAGATAAAAACATTTCATTTACATACGAAATAGAAACAGATAACATGCTGCCATTCCTGGATATTAAAATAATGAAATGCCAAGAAAAACTTAAATTTGGAATATACAGAAAGAATACACATGCAGATAATCACATCAAAGCTGACAGTTTAAACCCTACAGCACACAAACATGCAGTAATTAACAGTTTAACACACCGGCTAGTTAACCTACAAATTAGCAAAGAAGAATATTTTAAAGAATACAAACAAATAGAAGAAACAGCAGTTAAAAATGGTTTTAAAAAAGAACTAGTACATAAAAAGGTGCAGAAATTCAAGAGACAAAAACATATCAAAGAAACCACAACACTTTCAGCAAAAAAAGATAAACTTATTTTTAAAAAATTCACATATCATCCATGAGCCACAAAAAAATTTCAGAATATTCTCAAAGATTTTAATATCAGGTTGGCACCGATTAATAGATTTAATGTTCAAAATTTGCTGATAGATAATGTTAATGACAGTATTCCACAAGAAGAAAAATCAGGTATTTACAAAATAAACTGTGCAGAATGTGAAAAAATCTACATAGGGAAAATAAAGAGAAACATTGGCACACGGTTAAAGGAACATTTCAGGAACATAAAGTACAAGCAAATAGAGAAATCAGCAGTAGCATATCATTTTTGGACACAAAATCACGACATAATAAATAAAACAAAATTATTAAAATCAGTACAAGGACCTACGGAATTAGCAACCTGGGAGAAAATCTACATCTACAAATACAAAAACAGCATAATGAACTTCGACATTGTCGGGGATGAAAACATAAACTATAAGTTTATCACACCGCCACCAGAGCAGAATTTACATTCCCACAGCTCAACGAATGATCCGACAGTTGAACCTTAGCATGGCTGAAGATGGGAACAAATGTTCTCGAAACCGGTTCCATACATTTATAAAAAGTAAGTGAAGCTTTAAGAGTGTGTAGTTCAACTAATCATACAATGATATCCATTAATAAATTGAATTTATTAATCATTGACTTGTTTATATAATCAACATTATAAACTTATTAATTGATATCATTGTATGATTCAGTTGAACTACACACTCTTAAAGCTTCACTTACTTTTTTAAAAAATTATAAACTTAGTTTATTTTAACAGTACACATTTACAGAATTTCAACCAACTTGACATTAATCTACTTCCTAAATAGTCTGACAAAATTCTATCCCAAGATTTGTGATACCCAATGCTTCAGTTTATTGGTATGTTTAGACCCCCATATCTACACTAACCTTACAACTCTTTGTAAATTTTAAATTTTCTTCCTTCTCCTTTTCTTAACCTTCCAAATCCTTTTCCTCAGAATGCTTCTAAATACATTCCAATTCTTTTACTTTGTTCTACTCCACAGTCTAATAACATTTTTATTAATTTTTTTTTATTATTTTTTTTATTATTATTATATAGTTCCCAAGTTTTCCCTGTCCACCTTTATCCGCCACGGGTGGCCGAGGTCGTTAAGGCACAGACTCATGAGCGGGAGGTCGGGGGTTCAAATCCCACCAGGACTGTCCTCCCTGACTGGGGTTTTTTTGCAGGTTTTCCTCAGTCCTCATTGTTGGCAAATGCCGGGGAGGTACCCTAAACTTATGCCTGGAACACTTTCTTCCTTAAAAAATATCCTTTCCCAGTTTATCATTTCATCTGATGTATCATCAGTGTCCACCGCCTGTGGTGCCTCAGTAGTAAAAACGGGCATTAAAGACTACTCAAGAAAAAAAAAACATTCTCTCCATCTTTCATTTTCCTTGTATTCCATTAAACAATGAAGCATTCCTTCCTTTACACCACATATAACACATTCTTCTGCATTGTTACCATTATAGTCTTTCAGAAACATCTCACCTGGTCTCATCCAAATAAATCTTCTCTTCCTCACCTATGACATCAGAGCACATATTCTGCCTACCCAGTTCTTTTTTATCACCACGTACAATGTCAAAGGCTTTTTGTGCTGAAAACTATTCCATGTTTCCTATATCTTTCATATTTTTCACTTCCTCCCATAATTATACCATATTCCTTTCTGATTGCTGTCATATATCCCCCATTCCAATCTCTTCTAGCCTTTAATTACTCTCAAGGCTGCTTTTTCTTTTATCATCATATGCTTACTATGTGCTTCTTAATTTTCACAAGCACTTTATATTCTAAATAATTATATTCCTTCACCACCTCTACTTGCACTGCATTTAGAAATCATGTTTTTCCACTTCTTCAATTTTCTACGGTTTTGAATAACACTACTTTTGACTATCTTGCATTAGCCTTTATATCCCATTCATAATTTGACTGCCTTGTGGTCTAGTGGTAGCATTGTGACTACTAATTCAGAGGACTAGGTTTGATTTCCAATCAGATCAATTTTTTGTTCCTCCCTCCCCTAAGAAGATGAATGCCAAGTAGCTTTTAGGCTCCAAGGACTCCAAGTACATTTGCACCATCATTTATTCATTTCATTCATCCCCAAAGATACGGATGAATGAAGTTATAATCATTTAAGTTCATAATCTACAGATGTTACTACACCTACAGTATTTAAGTTTATAATCTATTGAGGTCACTTTTTTCATTTTATTGCAGTTCAATATGGTGTGATATGTGGTTGAACCATATCAGTATGAAGCTACAATATAGAATAATGTATACAGTTAAAACAGATTAATCAATAAATATATACAATAATTAATAAGATATATATTACATTAGGATTATAGGATAAAAAATACAAATACAGATTTAAGATATAAGATCAATACAGAAGGCAACAATGAATAAAAAGTAAAATAAAACTTACAATGATCTTAGTTACATGATTATCTTCACTGTACAAGTTCCAATTAGCATCTCTAGTTAAAATAAAATTAATGGCATGAACTTATAGCAAGAGATCTCTATTTTTTGACTAAGCATGTGAGAGAGGCAGAATCAAATACAGAACAATTAAAGTATTAAATATTGGAGCATTAAAAAAAGAAAATTCTGAGTATAAATTTAGCATAGCAACGCTTATTTGTATACATATTTCTTAGTTATCTTTAGACTCAATAAGCTTAGATCAGATTCATTATAGTATCTGCATATATAATAAATAAATTATATATATAATATATAATAAATTTGGATCATAGCCAGGATTCAAAAATGTAAAGGTTGTAAAAATACATAAAAACAAGAATACCTGTAAGGAGCTTTCAGGTAAAATAACCTTTAAATTGGAAGAAAAAAAATCCCTAAAAAATTTCCTTGGCATCCCTTGTTTACTTCAGAGCAATTGCTGTAGGTTATAATCCTGGTATAATTTTTGTTTATAGTTCTCAGTTGCATAAAAGTCACAACAGAACATGTGGCTTGCTACAAAAGCTTTGTAGTTTCTAGGTGCATTTATGTTATGAATCAAATTGAGATGACTTGAATTAAATGCTTTATTCCACAACAGTTTCATAATATTCTCTAGTTGAGAAGGCATCATCACTAATACTACTGGCAAGCTCATCCTGAATGCCAATATTCTGCACTATAAATCTACTGAATGAATGCTACTGTATTTACGGTGAAGTTATTTGAGTTACGGACTGTCAAAGTGCGGGTGCATTCTGGGAGAAGTCAGTTATCTAGGTTGAACAAAGCTCAGGTAGGAGCTTGTGATTAGTTTAATGGTTACTTTGTTAGAGAGAATGGTTGTGTGTTTTATGTGTTTCTCAATACTTTTATTCTATGTCAATTGTGTGCCAGTTATTCATTAATTATGCCTTTAAATATACATATAGTCTTGAAGAGCAGGTTTTTATGTACGACACATATGTGACAACAGATTTTTGAGCAAAATTGTAAGGCAATTTGCAAGAAAATATCCTGGCAGTCATGTCCAAGATAGAGAAACTGTTTGTCGACTTATCATTATTGTTCTTGTTGTGCTTAGTGCTCCTTTTAACTACTGAGGCATCACACAGGCAATGGACATTGGAGATACATGAAATGAAATAAATTGGGAAAGGATGCCAACTTGTTAAAAAGATACAAGATACATGATCTCTCAGTGACAAGAAATGTATTCCAAATCACCATGTCCTTATAGAAGAAAAGTTAGAAAAAAATAGATGAATTTCCTGTGCAGATGCTGGTAATGCATTGCCACTTAGAGGCATCATTTTCAACATCTCTTATAACGTAGGTTAGTGTTATACAGTATCATTTTATGCTTCTAGTAAAAATATAAATACTAAAATAAAATTACTAACTTTACATGTTTAAACTCTTTCTTCCTTTTTCTGGTTCTGGTAGCTATGGCCCATAACTCAAATAACTGCACTGTAGTACTCAAAAAAAAAAAAATGTGAAGTTTTAAATGGGAGTTATTGCAATTAAATAAATTATACAATTAGATGGATTTGATAAAATACAGCTCTCTTATAAGGAGACCAGGCCTGAAACTATGAAAAAGTATACCACTAATTTAATGCTATATAGCATTTTATATTTCTTATAGATTTTTGAAAAGGAATGTTATCAGAAAAAAAAGGCATGAAACCTATACCTTTCAGAATGCGAATAGCAAATAAAGAAAATTTTCTTTAGCATGTTAATTAAAGTATACATAACTAATGCATACCAATAAATGTTTCATTTGTAAACTTAAAAGAAATTAGGAATAGTGAAGTTTGTTAAATATACATATAAATTGGTATTAGGTAACACTAAACTTCACTAACTGATTAATTCATCAGAACATGTTTCAAGAGCGTTCGCTCTCATCATTAGCTGAGACCAACTAATGCTGGCAAGTGATGAAGTGACCTCTGGTAAATTGGCAGCATAAAATAAATTTAGCATCAGAAATCTTCTGTACAATACCATAAAAGATGTTATTCCATCCAGCAAAAAGGCAGGAGTGTATCAGATAGATTATTTGGATTGTGACCAGACATATGTAGGCAAAACAATAAGAAATTTGGAGACAAGAACCAAAGAATACTTCAGGAATGTAAGATATAAACAAGTGGATAAATCAGCAGTTGCAAACCATTTTTGGACTTATGATCATGATATTGCCAAAGAAACCAAACTGTAGAAAGCTACCAACAATCCCAAGGAATTGGCAATATGAGAGATTTATATTTT